>SMMW01000617.1:5982500-6312500 GCA_004794655.1 Marisa cornuarietis | reverse complement strand
AGCCCTTAAAACAAGGACAAATGTCTTGAACGGTCACAAACTCATAACTTCAAAACATAAAAAGACCCTCAGCAGATTAGCTCGATTTGTAAAGGTATTACTAAGGATGAACGAATCGAAAATGTAAAAGGTACATAGTTAAGCACCAGCCTTATTCCGGTTGGCCGTAATAATTGCTTGTTACGAGCCATAATCAGAAAGAGAAAGATAGGCGCGATTTTCCATGTCTAACAGGTGATTTCGCTCAAGTAAAACCCCTCTATAGTGCTGACGAGCGGTCGTGAACAAAAGGAAATTCGGTGTCTCATGGGGAAACATCGATGTTTCACTAGAAGAGATGGATTTCGATCCTTTAAACTCCTCACTCCTTTCTTTTAAAAATCCGTTTACACATAAGAAATGGAAAAAAAAAATCAGCAATAATAAAATTTAGCGGCGTCAATACAAGGGAGACAATCACATACGATCGCAACGATCTTCAACGAACGTTCTTCCCCTTTTCACACAATGGAAAACTACGACACAACTCGATTACAGTCAGTGCTTGTTACACATTGACATTTTGTCATCAGGTTCATCCAAGTCCTCACCTCAAGCACCAGTAAGGACCCCCCAGTTAATGTACCCCATACACCCCTTCAGTATTTCGCACATCTCAGGTGACCATTGCTGAAGACTTCTAGCAGTCGGTGGCTGTCGCTTGGTCAATGGAGGATAACGAGACAGCAGATGGACTAAACATTGATCGGACAGTCGCAAGGGGGAAGGGGATACACAGTATGAACAATAGTGATCATACACGTTCCCGTAAATCAGGGGCGGGTAAACTTTTTCTGCCAAGGGCCATTTAAATATTTACATCAGTCGCGGACAATACAAAATTATCAATTTAAATCTTAGGCTGCTATATTTGGTCAAACAGTGGTTCGGCTGCTGTGTGTGAGCACTTTTGCAACATGTACACTCCCAGCCTGCCTGGCACTGACTGTCCTCAGCGTCACCATAATACAGGCAGACAGACCGCAGGCTGCCGACGAGAAGCAGAGGTGTCTGTCCCGTAATGTACTCGTCTGTGTCCTGTCTACCCCGTAATGAGCGTTCCTAGCTTGCCCCTTGAAAATATACGTCACTGTTATTGGTCCACCTCATATAAGTTTATGTTGCTATGAAAAAAACCATGCTAGATTAATCGAATTTCGAATCCCGCCTACAGTTGCCTTTGCAGAGATCTGTCCCTGTGATTGAGACGACATATATTAACAAAAAGTAGGTAATACAAGGGTCCAGAGTTCAGAGAGCACTGATTAAAATTAAGTGATTATCAAAGTTTACTCATAAGCTGGCCTTCGATAAATTTAGACTTTTTTCTGCCCCATAGTCAAATATCTATGGTCATCAAATCTTTAAGGTTGTAAGGTACATAACTCGATTTTACTACAGAAGACAGACTTTATTTTTAAAGATAAACTTCCTTGACTCAAACGATGTTTTGTCGTTTTACGGTAGAAGACTGATAGTGTTTGCTGATGTAAACCTACAGGTGACAGGCAGACGCGCGTGGACGCTTCACACACACACACACACACACACACACACACACACACACACACACACACACACACACACACACACACACACACAAACACGTGAGCGCGCGCGTAAGATGTAGGCTGGCAGGCTGGATAACCTCGAGAGGACCACCAGTCTGAAATGTGGATACGGCCGAAGTGAGAATGCACATGCGCATAGCGTTATGCCAACGTGTGTTACAGGTGACAATGCGCTTACTCAGGAGATGCAAGCAGGCTGATACTGCTGACAGGCGGCTTGAACATTATGTGAGTACCCATCATCAGTCTAAGCATTGTTTCAGTATCGCTTGCTTTAAGACATGTGTCACTCCAATCACTCGCTCTTTATATCCTTTGCCTCTCTAACATCTCTCACCCCTCTCTCCTCTCTCTCTCTTTCTGTGTGTGTGTGTGTGTGTGTTCGCGTGCATGCGTGCCCAAGTGCGGGTGTGTGCACGTGATTGTGTTTTAGCAAATTTCGGCTGTCCCGCATGTCTTTTCCAGGAAGACACAACATCTCAGGCAATGAAGCTGTAGTCAATCCTGTCTCTCAATCGCCTGTCTCTCCATGCACCCGCCATCATGCTTTCTACCAAGATAGCGATAAAAGCCAGCAAATATTAAATTTCGAGGAAGTACTGTCTAGATCTTAGATCTATCCTGTTACCTTTTCTCATTCAAGAATAAAACATCCAGGTTGTAACATCACTCAAGATACCTGCAGTCACACCGACTGATGACAGCATCCGTGAGCGGTTATCGCACTTGCGAACTAGTGGTCCGTCTTGTCGGATGCAAGCAAACCTAACGCCATTTATAACTCAACAAGGATCTGTGGTAGAAATAGAATAAGCAAAGCCAATGTACAAAAAGATGAATTCTAATTATACTACTTTCTAACTAAACTACATTGGATGAATTTTAAGTAACAAGATGGTTGTATCTGGTCAATACTGTTGATGCTTTACTAAACATGAACAGCAGACAGGAGCAGAAAATGATTAAGCGGAACCATCCAAAGGGTATGGCCAGGCAGCCAGCCAGCCAGCCAAACTCATTCAAACGTATAAACTTTAATGCAAGAAAAACAGTTCTATTATTGATTGATGACAGCTGCAAGCAAAACCACAGCGCCAGCATGTGTTTGTTCGTATGTAGTAGTAGCAATAGTACAAGCATTTTGTATAGTGCGTTTCCCTGCCGGCAGCAAGTTCTGTGCGCTTTGACATAAACAATCGACTGAACAATATCTTTTGTCACACACACACACACACACACACACACACACACACACACACACACACACACACACACACACACACACACACACACACACACACACACACACACAAAGACCCCACATACACACACAAAAGGCACTTACACACACACACACACACAACAGTACAGAACAAAAAGCGTTTACACACACACACAAACAAACGTGTACACATTACATATACAACGAATCATACATATACATACAGATACACATTGCTGCGCGCGCGCGCACACGTACACACACACACACACACAGATACAAAATCATACACGTAACCACTAGAGGTGCTTTCTAAACATTGCATTGATTTCAAGACTGTCAGAATTTGTATACAGGGGTCCGATAAACACCTGACACCAAGTTAGCTTTGTGCTAAAACTGTTTAACACGATACTTTTGTATATTATAGAGCAAGTAGCTTAATCTTGCTTTCCTCACTTCAAATCTGACATGGCCGTTATAATCTATTTCAACAAACGTAATCAGACAACGCCCCCATCTGCTATTCGCTTGAAACCTGATAAAGATACATGTACCAACAAACCCAGTGACCTGTAGCACGACTGTGGTCATTTCTCTCAAACATCACACGCGACGCATGCGGCAGCAGCAGCAGCAGCAGCAGCAGCAGCAGCAGCACCATCAGTTTCCCTCCCACCTGCTCCATCATTGGTTGTTGATTATCTGTGTCCGGTAGAAGAGTCAGTGACATACCATGGCAAAGGGCCGTCGCCGCTCATAGAAAGATCAGGTAATATGAATATATTCCGGAAACTAATACTTGTGGCAGAATGTGTTTCTTTTTTCAAAGTAGGAGGCTCGTGATTTTAACGATTGTGACGGTTTATGATAATGTTGATGAAGTTTTGTCACATGTTCATAGAACTGTAGATCTGAGTGTAAAGACAATTCATCACGTGGTCACATGATTGGCATGTATGCTGGAACTAAAAAAAAAAAAAAAAAAAAAATGAAGATATTAATTTTTTTCCCGTGACTGTCAAATATCAAGTCAATGTCTGCTCGTTAAGTTTCCGTATCATCAGGACTGACTATGTGCGAATGGAATGAAAAATAAACATCTGTTTAACTAATTGACGGTACGTTGTAAATAGCTGCAGGTCGTGTGAGTGGTTCAGAAAGCGGGTGAGTTCGTGCATCGTGGAGAGAATTCAGGGAGAGATGATGTTAACTCAAGTGGTAAAGGGATACTCCAGCCATGAACAGAATTCCAATTTAAAAAGAAACGAAAATAATTCCTAGATCCAAGACTACTCTGTGAAAAGGCTTTATGAATGCTTGGTAATGCTGTGTAGACTGTCGATAGTATCTTTTGTGAATGATGCGTGAAGGTGTGCTTTCAAATTATAATTTAATTTTTATTTTATTCGCAGGTCAGCAAGAAGACATGCAAATTGCCAGCATTGATCTGCAGGAACCTCCCAACCATCTTCGTAGTAACGACTATCAGCTAAGCCAGTTAAGCCACCTCCAGGAAAGTCAATCTGATTATTTCTCCAAACGTAGCGGGTATGTCGAAACTCCTTCTGTCAAGTGAACTACTAACTTCATCTCCTTTTTCTTGTTTCTCATCTCTGCCTGTCTGGTGCCTCTTCTTCCACATGTCTTTATCTGTTTCATTTCTCTGTTAGCGTATGAGGAACACTAGAGGGTGGGGAAGGTGTAATGCTCGCTTCTCTCTTTCTCTCTCACACACACACACACACACACACACACACACACACACACACACACACACACACACACACACACACACACACACACACACACACACACACACACACAAGGGGACGTAGCCAATAATTGGTGACACGAAGAGGAGCAGATAGGAATTATCACCTTTTGTTAGATCCTTTTAAAAAGTAAGCTATAGACGTGTGAAGTAAGGGAGAGTGGTATGAAAATTTCACGATAAACTATAGTTGTATGAAGAAGAGCTGCTACACGTACTTTGATCTTTAGGAAACGACAGAACACACTCAGCAAACAATAACCTTAAATAAAATTAAATACCAGAGGATGTCAAAATCTAAAAATAAATATTCGTGAATGCCAGTGGAAATCTAGAGATGAAATGAAACTCTACCCAAACGTGACTGGTCGTAACTCGAAGTCTTAGGTTTGAAGACGTCCCGGAGGCCCTCAGTATAAACAGGCTTCATCTTCACGGTTTGCCACATTGCAAGCCACTGATAACATTCAAGTTATCTCGACCCTTTAAAGTATGCTTTGACAACTGATAACACTAAAGGTGTCTCAATCCTTCAAAGTATTTTAGGATATCGTGACAACCACCTTTTCTCCCTTCATTTAACGTCAGTTAAAACCAGTTTACACAGAAAACAACGCAAATCCACCAAAATAAGTTAAGCCCCTTTAATCGTTCCAGATTAGTTGAGAATTGGCGCGTTCAGCGGCTTATTTGGAAATGGATTGCGTGCTAAATTTTTGGCTGTCTTAATTGCAATCTTCTTGTTACACTCAGTGGTCCGTCGTACAGCTCCTACATCCTATTCATCGGCGTTGGAAGCGTTATCTGTGTAATTTTGTCTCTCGTCATCAATGCAAACCTTTTTTGCGATAATAAGTCAGTGATCAGTTATGTTATCGACATGAGTTCTAGTAAGAAACGACCGTCCTTACTAGACTCAGGTTCATGTGGACTTTAGATAACTGAGAGAGAGAGAGAGAGACTGATAACTGCGAAAGCTGCCTGCCAGTTACCTGCCCATACACCCCTGGTTAGACCGCGCTCAGGGTAGGAGAGTAGAAAATGGGTAAATATGGAAGTCAGGCCACCCTGTAGGGTTACGAGTTTTCAGGTGTGTAAGTAGAGATCTGGGAGTAAAAGGTTCACGAATGCTGCACCAAACGCTGTAACAGGTAAACAGTTTCTTTTAGGCATGTTTGTTTGCGTTGATCGGGGTTTGTGTTGATGAAAAAGGTACGTAAAATGATTTGACTCATAAAGCAACAATTAGACCTGCCTTACGTGGCCACATGGTGACGATATAAACAGTCAAAGTTAAATATGAATGAAACAGAATTGTTTGTAAGTTTGGCAGAGCTAAAGCTTACACCTACAGATGGCGCTTAACGACTGAGTCTG
This sequence comes from Marisa cornuarietis, assembly GCA_004794655.1. Lineage (NCBI taxonomy): Eukaryota > Metazoa > Mollusca > Gastropoda > Architaenioglossa > Ampullariidae > Marisa > Marisa cornuarietis. The sequence continues at coordinate 6,306,517 of SMMW01000617.1, read as the reverse complement.
AAAGAAAAGATTATACCCGATAGAGGACTACACGCATACATACATACACGTACACACAAACACAGAAATATACGGAGGGGAAGAGAGAAACAGTGAAGTTAGGATGGGAGAAAAATGGGGAGATAAGATCAAGAAAGAAAACTCAGGCTTGTGGACAGCGACATACACATACAGTCATTCACATGCATACACACAGACAGACGAATTATCAATATTTGTATTTTAACTCAGTCACATACAGATCTGGTCACTCATGGCCTTGATAACTGCTTGCGTATCTGCTCCCCTTCCTTTATTAAATATCCGCAGTGTTCATGAACTAGATTTGTTGATCTTGCTGACAGTAAGGAAGGATAGTCAACTTCCTTATCAACGTCATTAAACTGGTTTTGCTCTTGCACCCGGAGTGGGTAGAGCAGTCAGTCAAGCAAACCAGCGAACAAAAGAACAAGAGAGTGGAGCATGTTCACCCTGACCTGTTACTGGCACAGCCGGAAGTGCACACAGCGTGATAACATTCTCTCTGGCGGGTTGCAGGCTAGCGGGCAGAGGTTGCGCCGTTGCCATGGGAAACCGCGTGATGGCCCTGCGCGTTATGGCGCTGGTGGCGGGGTGTCTGGGAATGGGCATGGCCGGCACCATCTACGCCGTCAACGCTTACTTCAACGCCATCAAGAAAACCTTCAACTACACACAGTCTGAAAGTGAGTTCACGCTATAGTTACTGCTCTTTCTTTCTTTCTTTCTTTCTTTCTTTCTTTCTTTCTTTCTTTCTTTCTTTCTTTCTTTCTTTCTTTCTTTCTCTTATGGCTTGTTTTTCTTTTAGTCTTTTTTGTATTTTAGTGTATGTCCTTGTTTCTGGTTTATTGATTGTTATTGGATTTCTTATTCATTTAAGTTTTGATATTTTGTTGTTTTTGTTTGTTTATTGTCTAGAGTTTTTATTTTTACAGTTTTTGTTTGGCTTGAATACTTTGTCTCATTTTTAGCTATCGCTTTTATTTTTTGTTATTGTAGTTTTTATTTATTTCTTTTGTTTGTTTTTTTTAAACATCCGCTCCGTTTTCGTCTAACTGAAATAATGCACGTCCCTGGTTTATTGCAGTGGAAATAATCGGGGCCATGGGTAACTTCGGTGTCTCCCTGGGGTTCCCCGCTGGCTATGTCTGCGAGCGCTTTGGCGGCCGAGTGACGTCACTGGTGGCGCTCGTTCTTACAGCCTTCGCATTTTTTATGACGTATTCTACAACGTTCGCCAAGGACTTCTACAGCAGAGAACAGGGTCCATGGCTGCAATATTTTTATTACTTCATTGGAGGTAAGTCTCAACCCCAGCCTCTCGTTCAGTACTATTAAGCATATCGTTCGAAATAAGTGTTAAACTGATATTATAATAAATTTGCACGAATACTTATTTGTTAAGACTCATTTCATGTCAGGTAGTCTTATAACATTTTTCATATACTAGAGGTTATTGCGTGCACGAGCTATACAGCATTTGCTCCTGCTATTGGAGAAACTACAGAGTGTTGCCATAACCGGGAAAATGTGGGTAACTGTAACATTCGGAAGAAAATGTTGATGAAATTAAAAGAAAGAACTGAAGGTTTATGTATTCAAAACATTGTAGAAAAATAAATAGAAAGTCGTCATTTTGCTATAGTAATCTAGAGAGTAGATGAAAGCTCTCCTTTACCTAGGATTTTTTTTTTAACCTAGCGCTCATCTCACCGAAATACCGAGCTAAGCAACGGATGATAAAGACAGTAAATAAATAATTCAAAGCCATTGGAGAAGCCACATTTTAATACATTTTCTTACACTTCAGCTGTTTTACTTCTTTGTCCGGACAAAACAAATTTATCTGTCCCCCGGAGAAAACAAATTGTCTCTCTTTAAACATTCGTTACTGGGAGATTTGTATCTTGTTTCTTGTGCAGGTTTTGGTGCAGTCTTCTCCTACATGGCTGCCTTGAGTGTTAATATCGACAATTTCAGCGGCAAACACCGCGGCAAGGTTATCGGCCTGCTCGATGCCAGCTTCAGCGCCGGGCCCGGAGTCATGGCCTTCGTGTACGGCGCCTTCTTCATCAACGGGCACGACAAGGACGAGTGGAACCAAGACTTGCGTGGCTTTTACCTCCTCTCCGCCATCTGCTTTATCGTCGTTAACGGTCTCGGTGTCGTGTTCATGGCCAGGTATCCGCGACAGAGTGTCACTGATCTCGCCAGGTGAGATCAAGTTTTCGGAGCCCAGAGTAGTAGAAGCAGTGGTGGTATTAGTGGTAGTACTGGTAGTAGAGGTTGTAGTAAAGATAATGGCAGATGAATGAAGCAAACTGGCCTTCCATTCATCTGGGCATTTTTTTCGATGCGCTTAAGTCTTTCTTTGCCGTTCATAAGTGTTGAACCACCCTAAATAGCCTAAAATTTCCTGTGTATTAGCAAATGTATTTTGGACTTCTGTCTGTGTATGCCGCATGTCAGACGAACGTGACAGGCACACAAGAAGAGGACACACACACACACACACACGAAAATCCACACACACACACGAAAATCCACACACACACACACACACACACACACACACACACACACACATAGTGAGAGAAAAAGAAAGAAACAAAAAGAGGGTAGACTGAGCTAAAAGAGCTATTAGGATCACGGGAATTTAGCAATTTACATGCTGTCTCTTGGTGCTTACCTGTTGCAGCCTTGATTCTGACCTTGTAAACAACACGGAACACGAAGAAATCGTCACGAAGCCCAGCAACCCAGACGTCAGCACGGAGGAGGTGACCGGTATGAAGCTTCTGCGCATGTTCGACTTCCACTTCCTGACCTGGTCCTACATCTTCTGTGCCAGCTTGCAGCTGATGTTTCAGGCCAACATCTCCACCTTCCTCAAATCCAGCCACCTGGAGGAGTACAGCACCCTCTTCACGACCTTGACTTTCGCTGTCGGCACGGTGGCCAAGTTCTTTTTCGGGTTCGTCTCTGACGTCATCGTGCAGCGCGTGCCACGAGTCACGGTCAGCCTGACCGCCATGGCTCTACAGACCATCGTCCTCACCGTCTGCGTGTTCAAGGCTGATAACTTCGCCGTCCTGATGATCGGCACCTTGGGCGTCGGCATCCCCAACGGGGCCACGTGGTGCTTGACCCCGACCATGACCTCGGAATACTTCGGGGTCAAATATTTTGGTCGTAACTGGGGCTGGATGATGCTAGGCAATGCTATCTTTGGACTGGCCCTGCAGAAGGCGTTTGGCGCCATCTATGACTCTGAGATTCCCGTGGCCGGCGAGACGGACTGTTATGGGCTGCACTGTTACCGCTGGAGCCTGGTCATCATGGCCGTTCTCAGCCTCTGCTCTGTCATCTTCTATGCGGGCCTCTTAGAAAGGCGCCTGGCCTACCGGAAGTACAAGGAGGCAGAAATGTCCGCTACTGTTAGCCACATTCATTGATTATGGGCATGTAATCATTGAATCACAATCACCGCCGCTTACTCAAAAAAATGTCTATACAGACCACAACTGAGACCACTATACAGGGCAACGCTGACGTAAATGGAGGCCAAACTGGGCAGCTGGCAAATATATTTATTACATACCCCATGGTCTGAGGATATTCTGATTTCATAATTGAAGATTAATAATAATGAAAGCTAATAAGCACATACGCTCGTGGGGGGAGCACATGGCGTCTACAAAATACTCAGACATATCTGTTCCTCCAATCAACTCATGGAGTCTTATGTCCACAGCAACTGGAAAATAATTGCAAGTACACTTAAACACCTCTGTTATCATATCAACCCATACGTAAACGCATACAAAATGCTGTATGATTGGATGGATGGTTTGGTCCGTGTTTGAAATGATACACATATCGGAGATTGGCTTTTAAGGACTTTTTGAACTGGTCTGCAGTATCGGGTGTCGGATAGAGAACTGTTAGGGGTTTCAGACTACAGGGGTAAGAGTTGAGAAAGCGCTGTTTCACTAAAGCTTAAGACTGTGAATCACCAAGGTTTGAGACGGGGAATCACTATGGTTTGAGAATGTGTAGAGACCTGGGAAGAACGTAGAATACTTCAAAGATACAGAGGAGCAATCTAAGTGATAAGATGAAACTCAATGGTAAACAGTTTGTAATCTATTCATTTAGACTGCGTAGGAAGCCACACGCAACTTGCACACGCAAAGTGGAGAGATGAAAGGAGTACTGGATGCACTAAAGATGGGCCTTACAGCTTAGTTTTGCACCATCTCGAGCTTCTGTAGATGATCTGGAATGGCAGCAAGAAGTGAGTTTCCATAGTCAAGGTGAGATAGAACTAGACAAATAATAAGAGTGTTTTTAATTTTTTTCACCCTGTTAAGTGTTAATACTTAAAGTGTCAAGTGTAAAATGTTTCTCTTTGGTGCTGTAGTGTTTGTATATGGGCTCGGGTGTAACGGATGTCCGTAAGCACGTCCTGCAGTATCATTACACATACCCCTCCAATACCCGTGACGAAATGGCAAGTGGCGCTGCGTTTATTCTGGTTGGCTGGATGGATGAATGGCTGGCTGAGTGCCTGAATGGCAGAAAAACTGACGACTTGCCTGAGACAGAGTTCACGAAGAACTAGATCGAGCTACTGGGACGAGGCTGTGGCACTGTCCTTATATTCTGAACGTTCAGTTCTCTCAAACGCTAAACAGTACTCCTTCGACAGGGTCATGTTGGAATACTGCATGCAAGTCTTCATTGACAACATTTAATTGGACTATTACATGTGATACCTTATGGGACTGATTATGCTGGGACATTGCGTGCAATGGCTTATGTAGAATATTTTATTGGAATAGTGTATAGTTTGAAGTGTACATTTTAGGGCTGGATTTTGTTTGGATGCTGCAGCTGATACACGAACAAATCATGTGTTTGAATGAGACTAGAAAACCTGCTTGTCACGCTTTCCGGAAAAACTAATTATGGTTTGTAAAGAACATGTATTTTTTTCAATACACTAACTTATGAAGGCATGTGTAGTCCGAGTAGTGGCATGGGATAATCTGCCTCGTGCATGTGTGTGTGTGTGTGTGTGTGTGTGTGTGTGTGTGTGTGCGCGCGCGCGCGTGAGTATGTGTGTGAGCAAATAAAGAAGAAAGCGTGCTGTCACTGCACTCTCAAGTTCCCACGTCACATCCGGGTTCTTTGCGATCTAAATTTTGAACTTATTTTACTAGCGACAGGTCACGCACGCACGCAGACACGCTTGCATCAAGAGTGGAGCACAATCACCAGCCAGATCACTATTAGATAACAGACAATCGTTTACTTCAGATGTCAGGCATGTCTAGTATACAATCATACCTATAAAATAGCTACATGGCTCATTGTTCTTCACTGCCATCAATGTCTTCATCTTGCGTTTGGAACCCGCGTCATTGCCGTTCACTCGGCCTTTCACTTATGTCTGGAACTCGCAATCAATCGAACAGTAATCAATTAAAATCTTCGTTTATTTTGTGTACTCGGCGACTAGGGCTTCGTTGCTATGGTTGTCAGTGTGGAATCTTAAAACGACTTCAACGTTTTGTGTTGGGTGGAGACTGCACACAGGATATCGTCGCGAAATATATATTAAAATGTACGAAAACACGAATTAAGAAAAGTAACGAAAAGAGACAGGTATTTTACTCTGTGAAATATACATTAAAATGTACAATAAAATGAATTAAGAATAGTAACGAAAAGAGAGATGTATTTCACTCGGTCTTGGTAGTTGTTTGCCCCCAGTATCTACAAAGATGTCACAATAAACTATAGTACTGTTCACTTGACCGAATAAGAAATACCTGTTTCTTAGCAGCTCTGTTTTATTTGAACACATACTTTTTTTTTTGCTCTTTGAGATTGTGTAGGCATTACTTCAGAAAGTCAGTCAATCTTTTCCATACAGAAACATATACCATCCACCTATAACTATCTTTCATCAAATAACGCTAACTGCGTAAACTGCAAGACAAGAACTGTATATATTTATATACATGGTACACTTGGAGAATTTCTTATTTTACATTCGCCCAACTGTGCGAAGAAAAAAAAGGTTAAAATAATTGTAAGTGGTGGAAAACTGTCGGCAAGAACGATCTTCGTCTGTTGTCGCTGCTTTCGTGTGCATCAAACTCCATCGTGCATATGTCCTTAGGGAAAATAATAAATAAATATATACACTATTCACACAGTACTATGGGAATTTATAATATATATATATATATATACATATATACTCTATTCACACAGTACAGCGGACATTTCTGGTACATCCAAATACTCGGTCTTCAAACATTCGTTGAAATAAAACAAGATACAAAGACTTTTCAGAACGTGCATCTCCTATTGAAATAAATACGACAATCTTTTCAGCACACTTTGAAGAAAGTTTGGTTAAGTTAAGGCACTTGTGTATATATAATGTTACATGTTTGGTCGTTCAACTGTAGTACATTGGTAACAGATGTTTACTACGGCGAAAGTTCACTCGCTAAACCTTTCGACATATGGTAAGCATCGGATATGCTTCTGTTTGTTTCCAATTTCAGGAAGATGTCTTGTCCATCTTCAAATATCCTCTCCTCCCACTACTGCAGACAATCGATTCTCTTGCTCTCTTTAGCTGATCATGCAGTCTGAAAAAATCGATACAAAATTAAAACGTGATCAGAACGTCCCCCGTACTGACCACCTGTGCCATCGTCTGCAACCGCCAATCACTGCCAAAGGCACAAAGTGTAAAAATGTTTCACCTTTAAACAGGTGTAGCTGGCTAGAAAAAACTTGGCCTTTCCACATAATAAATATTTGCGTATGGGCTTGCACACAAGAAAAAGTCATTATTTATTGAACAACAAAGAAGCAGACTTTCACAGAGTGAATCCTTTTTAAATGATAAAAGACCTCTGCCATTAGTAAGACAACTATGAAAATACATTTTATAAAATATATCTAAGGTCTTTTGGAGGAACAAGATATTATAAACAGGCTCTGCTGAGAAGAGTTCTTTTTAGATTATTAGATTTACAGAATGCACACAAGGCTGTTATACTCAAGCACATAGGCACATACTCACATAGCTAGTGACAAGAGTTCAACTGTGAAAGGAGAAGAAAAAATGCAGGCAAGAACCAGAAAAACTGTTCAGCCACTAGGCGTGGAGGGAGTGAGGTGGGGGACAAACGTAATCTGTTGTTATCTCTAGTCTGTCTTTGTCGTGAAGAATCGTTCATTGCCGAGGGACTTTGTGCAGAAGAGACATGGCGCAGACAGACAGCACACTAAAGCTGTTGCAGAAGGGAAAATGCTTCATGTTATGGGAAACAGTCTTTGCAAAGTTGAAACAGGAAGCAAAACAGTAAAGCCATCAGCAGCAAAGCACTCAGTGTTTGTTTGTTTGTCACTTGAGCAACAGCGACCAGTGCTGACGTGGTGGCGGCGTGACGTCATGGGGTCTGGCTACTTGGGTCGGACTGGTCTTCCTCCTCGCTACCGAAGGAGTCGGAGTCTGTGGAGGGCATAAAATGACGTGACAGTAAGCGCGTGCGCAGAAGGAGACAAGCTGATAGGTTTGTCGGCATTTCATGCTCCCAATCCGTAAATGGCATGCTGATTAACATGCAGTGACATACACGTTTGCAATGGCTTTGAAAAAATCGAGACTATTCCATGCAACTGAAAAAGTGGTGAAAGCAGTCCTGGGACCTGACGGTCGTTGGGGGTGGGGGTGGGGAAGTGAGGTGTTAGGGTCCTCACTTACTTCCCTTTTTCGGGACGAGCTTTTGCAAGACGGTATCCACCATCTTTTTCTCTTGCTGGTTTGCCTTTTCTAACTCTCTACTATGGAGTCAGGTACCCCAATCCACCTAGCTCTACTACGGGTACTACACTCTACTACAGGTACCTCACTCTACTGCTGGTTTAAATGGGGAAAAAACCTGCAACACACGGGCATCGAACTGGCTAGCATTAGCACTGTCAAGCACAAAAGCCTTTGTTATACTATCCGAAACTCCGAATATGAATGTCTAACGATTTTCTTTAGTGATGGTTGGCCATGTTCCACAGATGGAAGCGAGATTAACACTGGTAAAAACCATTGCACATTTCATCATATGATTTTACAGTACCTTTAATAATTTGGCAGATTATTATGTATTGAGATTATTATTTAAGGCACTTTCTGTATATACTAACAAGCAAACTTTGTGTATATTTGGATTAGCACAACACAGTATATTGCAGAGATGCAATAACGGCTAACATGCTGCTGGTCGAGACACGTCACTTTAGAAACTGCTGACATTTCTAAAACAGTTTGCAACCACTGTGCAAAAGGGGAACATAACTGTTTATTATATAAGACAGTGCTGTGTTCTAGTGGTGACTTTGCACGCTGGGGTGGATGAAACTGGGGGTGAAAATACTCGATGCTCAAACGAAAGACCAGGTGCAGCATTCAGAGACACTTTGTGTGAAATGAGATGTTATGACCTTCAGCTCGTTGCCATAGCAGTCAGTGAGCGTTTTACCCACTGCACCATCGGGGTTCCCTCGTCTTTGTCTCTCTACCATCTAAATAATTCATATACGCAAAATTAAGTACAACGTTATAAATATTATGTTAAAATATCTTCTGCTGAATGTTCCACGGGATGATAATTACCTAGAGTAACGAAGTAAAATTAGTAGCAAAGTAAAGAAAAAAAGAAATTACAAAAACCACAACAACTTACACACATTATGCTTATAAGCGTTGTATGAATCAGACGCACTAAACCTTGAATAAATTTAGATATTCCTGACACAAACCTTCAGACAAAATATTTCGTCTGCTCTCTTGTCCGGTTATTTCATTCATTAACATATGTCAGCCTTACCCTCTACACACAGTAATCAAGCCATAAATACATGAACACACAAACACTTGCAGCGTTACTCCGTCCACCCGAAAATATCGAAATCCGAGTACCAGCCAGTAAAGCAGATGTTTTCCCTCTACAGTATCCCCCTCGTAAGATAGTTTATTCAAATGAAGCGCTTTCTGCACGGCTAACACGATTACTGAGGAGCATGGGAGCTTTCAAGTAAAATACTTTCAGATGGCACTTCCGGTGGCTTCTTTGAAGCCAGAAGATGCAGAGCTATCGACTGACACTGTGAGGAAGGGGAGCAAAAGGAAGTAAGACTGCGCTTTGATTTGAACTATGAGGGGTCATCCTCGTGACACGAAATGAAAGGAAAAACCGCGAGGGTCATCCTCATGAAATGAAATGATGAAAGGAAAATCTGTGAAGGTCAGCCTCATAACACGAGATGATGAAAGACAAACTGTGAAGGTCTTCCGCACGAAACGAAATGATGAAATGAAAAATTATGAGGGTTATCCTCATGAAATGGAATGATGAAAGGAAGCTGCGAGGGTCATCCTGGTGAACAACAAACTGAAAGAGTACCCGCAGCAACTCATGACGAACAAGAAATGCTGCTGACGTCAGTTGTGTAACGAGATGTAGCAGCAGAGAAACGCAGCGATGACTGCTTGGGAAAACTTCTGTTACATCACAGCTGTCAGCAGACTGAGTTGCATGCATAGATTTCTGCCTGGCAACGTGTAAATCTTCTTCAGTGCAACGCCCTGTGTAGAGAAGGACGATGGTAGAGCATTCACTGTGAGCGAGAAGACACGCCGGGGATGGGGAAGTGGGAATCAAATGATTTAGCCTTGACCTATGACCCTTTCCAAAATTCGGTATTTGGTAATTTAACAGATTTGCTGACAGACACAGAAGACTAGCAAATTGTTTGTCAGAAAGGTCTTAAAATAAACTTCCAAACTGGAATCGAAGCATTTCAAACACCACATCTACACAAGCACTTGCCAGGTGCTTATAAAATTACGAAAATATTTTGAAATAGGTGAAATGGTGAATTGATTTGCCGGTGTCCTCACGATCTACCTTCCAGCGTGGCTTTACTTGTCTTCCTCAACCGAAACAAGAGATCTGACGAGAGGTTCGAAAGATGAGGAAGGCGATGAAAGCAAGACGTAGACGTTTATAATGTGCTTCCCACGTTTCCAAGTGTCGAAAAGGTGAAGTGGGGAACTAATAGGAACTGGTGGTAACGGCGCCAGAAGTCAGTGCACCATCCACATGGGGGACCACTGCTCAGCAGTGATGCCAGTCGAGGTTGTGCCAGACCGCACTCCTTAGAGAATTTTTAATCAGATACGGGTGCACGGAGCACCCGATTGTCTTCCGTGCAGCTCGCTGCTTGTGGGTGAAAGGTTAATCTTATTCGTCAAATCCCTCCACCCCGACCCCCCCCCCTCTCACGCAAAGTGCACGGCAAGGAGAGTGAGCAGGATGAGATATCTTTGATGGAATTTCGGCAGGCGGCTGACGATTCGGAAAATCAGACAACTGTAATTACCGAATGGTTTTTTGGAATAAGAAAATCAGTGGGCATCCTCACCAACAACCTCCATTTAAAACAATCAAACAAAGAAGCTCAATGGGCCATCAACTAACCACCTAAACAAATCTACGTACGATCTGCTCAGTTCTTGCAATAAGTTTGCTATTCTGTGCTTCTCTTTTTTGTGATACACCAAGACAGTAAATACGTTTGTGACGTTCCCGGCTTCGGCTACTACAAGGGTCGATCCTCGCATTAGGTTTTTATTAAGAACAGACGAGAAGACTTTTCTGGTCTTAAAGGTTGAGAGTTTTTTGGGGGGTAGGGTAAAAGGGGGGTCTAGAAAGGAGGATTCTCGAGTTTGAGGGAGTGGCCTTTTCCCCTTTACTGCAGGACTCTGCAGTATACGAACTGAACTTTTCTGACACATGTTACTTATAAAATATCTAAAAAGTAATTTGTATGGTTGTTGACTGAAAGTAAAACTCTCAGTCAAGGCGGCATTGCATTAAATTGATTAGAACATGATTTAAAGAACTTTCATTCCCTAAGGATGATCATATTCTGGTAGCATTTGTCTAACATTTGTTGACACCGCTGATGGTATGCATGTCAGCTTGCAAATATTTTTAGGTCTGCATCCTTGTGGAAGGGGGGGGGATTTACCCTCTGAAATAAGACAGCCTAAGAGCTCTTTTTTTAAAAAATGCTCCATTTGTGAATGCATAGCTTTCTCTAAGTGACAAAGAGAAAATGACAGATTTCATCAACAATTCGTTTCTTTATAGATTTACTAAAACATTTTTGATACTATGCTTATCTTTGTTTTTAAGATGCTGATATCTCGTCGGCACTGAGACTTCCCGTGCGACCTGATCTACTACTCAGCTGCACAGTGGGAGCAGAGATCAAAGGTCCCGCCTCCTTTTACTTCCGGTACACAGATGTCTAGGTCTGTGCTACACGCTCGTGTATGCTGCATACGACAAATAGGATGGTTCCAGTATTATCCTCTCCTGGGAACTAGAGATCGAGAGAGAGAAAAAAAAATGTCATAGCAGAAAGACTCACTACACTCCATACTACACTCCACTGACACTAAATTACTTCCGCCTGCTCTGATAAGGAAAAAAAGAAAATAAAAAATACTAACAAACACAATCACATTCCGTTGATGCACATCATCATTCCCCTCGCACGCTTCCTCTCTCTTCCTTTGATCTCGCCCCCCCCCCTGCCCCTGAAGTAGGTCAACCAGTGCGCATGTCTGCGCGTGCGCCTGACGTCGCCCGCAGCTGGTGAGGCGCCGACATGCAGAATTGCGCGCGTACAGCGAGAGAAGTGTTCGAGACAGATGTCACCACCGTGATCTTCACGTACCCTCGCGTGATTTCGCGAGATCTCACAGTCGAGAATTACACTGAACTCTACGCTGCTCTAGCACTACTGGGAAGGGAAGAGGGAAAGAGAAGCCGAGTTAGAGAAGGACGGGTAAAAGTGACAAGACGAAAAAGAAAAAAGAGTGAGAAGAAGAAATTCTCCACGTTAATCTCACTTCTTTCACTAAAAGGCTATGTACAACAGTATTATATCGAGGTATCACCTTCTAAAAACCACATTTGAAACATAAATACGTTTTAACGAGTCTCTCTTTAGCAGCAAACGCTTTGGGGTAGTCTAATATTTCAGCAGCGGCCATGATGGTATGATAATTTAACAGACAGGCGGATGTTTTTGGAGGAACATAAAAATTCAGCCGAGATCTGCCTGATATCATTCATTGAGAACAGCACCGCTTCAAGAGAGCTTGACGCTGTCAGGCCCCGCCACTCTCTGTTTACTGTGAATAGCACGAATCCTTGTTTGTGGCTGCTGTGCCCTCATGTCTAGTCTAGCCTTGGTAACAAGAAAGCGGTTGTTCCTTCTGAAATGCCAGCAGACGTCAGATATTGTTAAGGAATAAACAGCCACGTCATGCAGGTACTTTCACCTCCTCCTCCGCTTCCGCACGCGCACGCCCGCACACCTGCACACCCGTCCGCCCGCGCACACACACACACACACAGACAGACAGACAGACACATATCTATATGAAGTCATGCTGTTGCATGGTAAAGGCATCGAAAGTCATGCACAAAATAAATAAATAAATAAATAAAAAGAATAGGACTTAGGAGCAGTCAGCGTGCAATACTTGTCGCAAATCCGTGATTCAAAAATAATTTAGTACTGAAGTGAAATTAGACATAAAACATCCAGTTAAATTTCTTCCACTTCAAAATAGCAAATGAGTCGAAAAGGTAATTTGAGAAGAAAACAAAGAGAAATCGACACTGTCTTCAAAAAATGATTACATTGGAACCCAAATAATTTAAGCAGCTTTCTTGAGGTAGTTTCGTGTCTAACTGCAAGTAAAATGGACTAAAGCTTAGAGCATTTTTGATTTTACTAGAAAGACAAATTTGATTTCAAAGATTGTGTTGTTCTTAGAAAAAAACAAAAACAAAAATGTAGCTTTGATCACTGTTCTGTCATGAAAATCCCAATGCAGTGTTCATGAGTACAGTCTCGCTAATGCACGATAAAAGTGCTTTTCTACCCGGCATGCATTACAACATACTCTTCTGTCAGGGAAACTAAAAAATGTAGTGCAGGCTCGTGATGCTGTCGTACAGCGTGTAGCGCTTGCACACACCAGCATGCGGATACACATTGTCATGCTCCACCTCGTAACTGTTCCTATAGTTACACTTCACACATTCTACATACACCCATGCCTCCCCCCAATACACACACCCTCCCTCGCGCGGTTTAAGAACGATCCTTCTCCCACTCTCTAGAAAATTTCTCCTCACACACACACACGTGCTATTGATTCACATCACAGCTTCTAGTTTTGGACCACTCAAGAATGTTATTGGTCGCTATCGAGGTCTCGTGACTTCCGTTTTGCTTTCTCTGTCTTCTTGCTTCCCTTCCCCTTGTCTTTATCCTTACCCTTTGCTTTTTCGGAAACTTTCTCTTTAGATTTCCCTTTGCTCTTCCCGCTATCTTTCTGTCCCGGCTTACCTGACCTACTCTCTTCCTTTTCAACTTCTTCCCCTTTCTCTTCCTTCTCTTTTTCTCTCTTCTCTTGTACCTCCTCCACATTATCTTGCTGTATGGAGAAGATGCGCTGCCGAACATATACGAACGGTCTCGGTTTCCGTGGGGCCGGTGGGGTCTTGTTAGGGTCTGGAAGAGGGGGGTAGTGATGAGGAGGGAGCGCAGCGTCGCAAGCAGATGCAGCAGCAGGAGCCACGGAGGTCCCTAGAGTTGTCGGTCGTGCCAGGGGAGGCGAAGCCGGTGTTGTGATGATTTTGATCCCGCTTTTTCTCGTCAACGTCGGTGTTGACGATGGTGACTGGCAAGTAAGAACAGCTGTTACCTCAGGCTGCTGTGGCTGTGGAGTTTTTTGCGCAACTTCCGCATCTTGCTTTTTCGTTGCGCCGGACGAGCTGGACGGGTCCTTCTTTCGTTTTCCCGACAGCAGCCTCTGCATGAAGCCAAGACCGCCTCCCCTTTCTTTCTTCTGCTTCACTGGACTTTCTGGCGCAGACTCTTGCTTTTGCGGGCTCAGGCTTTGGCTCTTGGGTATCGCGGAGGCCGAGCTTATCGACAAAGTGTCCTCTCCCAGGTCTGTGGACGCCGTTTCTGCTGACGACTTCCGGTACGTGTCGTCACTTGGCGTGTCGGAGACTGAAGTCACAATGGACGACGTGCGAGAGTGCACGGAGGTCATAACAGAGTCGGGATTCAAGGACGAGTCGCCAGACTCCGCCGACAGGAAGGATGCAGTGGAAGTGTCCGAACAGGAGGAAGGCGTCCGCGTCTCCGAGATGGACGGCAGGGAAGGCCGCTGCTGCGCCTTGGACGTCTTCTGGGATGACGTGGAGTATGGGTCTGTCTCCGGACTCGTGTCAGGCGTTGACGTCAACGCTGGAGATTTCTTCTGGCTGACCGGAATCTTGCTAGGTGATGTTCTGGGTGACGTCTGCCCGGTCTTGCGTAGCAAGGTTTGCGCGGGCACAGTCGCGATCCTCCCAGGGGCAGAGTTGTACCTAAGCAAGGGCAGACGACTCGGAGAGGTGGCCTGGCTGCCCATCTTGACTTTGTTCTGCCGATCCAGCGACGATTGCCTAGGCAGACTCCTGCTAGCGTACTCGTCGATCTCCCCTGGCCTGACGCGAGATCTAGGTTTCAGGGTAGTGATCGGCTGAACTTTCCGAACTGGCGACAGATCTTTTCCTCGTAGAACTGCGTCAGTCTCGGCCAAAAGGGTGCGAAACTGTCTCTGCCTCTCTTCTTCTAAGTTTCTGTCTCTAGGGGGTGAGAACCTCGAACAGCCTTTGGTGTAGGAAGTTGGCGGGGGGGAAGTAGGTGAGCCAGAAGAGGAAGTAAGGAACGACTTGCCAAAAAACAAGTCTCCCTCGGCGTGCTTCCGCGAGGTGGGGCTGTTTAGGCGCTCAGACACGCTGCGGAGCTTGGAGATGCACTGAGTGATGCGGCCATCCAGCAGCGAGGAGTCCGTCTCAACCGCTACATCCCGGTGATCCGCTCGGCAGGTCATGGTGTGCTTGTCGTCCACCGCACGCGTTTTTTGCATAGACGCTGACTCGCGAGTCCCCTTGATGCCCGCTCCACCCCCGATTACGCCCCCTACTTTGCCTTCAGCGGCAGCGACGACAGCGCGGGCGTGGTGGGTGAGGGTACTGGTGGCCTTATCCATTTTGGACACGTAGAACGTCATAGTACCTTTGGAGAAGAGGTGACGCATGGGCGTGGACGTCTCCTTCTCAAACGTCACCTTCTGCACGGTGTTGACACCGATGCTGACGATGTGCTTTAGAAGATCGTCCTCAGCCCGAACGGGGAAAGACTGCTCCCCTCCGTTGCCGACCTGCATCAGGGTCTGCGTCCCGACCTCCACGTACGCCAGCGTCTCGGTCAAGGTTTCGTCATCCACCATGTCCACGCGGTCCGCTTCTGAGTCTGAGTCGGAGACAAGCTCGAAGGCAGCTTCCGGAATGACGATCAGCTCGTCCACATCGATCTCGCTCAGGAGGCCGATGTACGGCAAAGATTCTGTAGAAGTGGCGGCGTCGCAGCATTCAGGGCCTAAAAAAGCCTTCGGCGCCTCCTCGTCATCAAAGGACGTGGCCACGCTTTTGTCGCACAGTGCGGGCAGTGAGGTCTGCACACTACAGCTTGTCAACCCCGGCGACGAGGCCAGACATGACAACGCCATGGTCCCGACGTCGTGCATTTCCGACGGCCGCGGGTCTGTCGAGGTGTCGGAGAAAGTCTTGGGGGCTGCCAGCTTCTCGCCGTGCTCGCACAGAACGCATGTCATGTAACTGTAGGTCGTCTGCACCTCTTTACTTTTGCGTCGATAGCGGGAAGTGTTGACTTCCTTGCTAAGCAACACTGGGGTCACACACTGGCTTTCGCAGTCTCGGATTTCTTTGGGAGGCGCTGGCACTGTTGGCGACGTTGACGATTCCTCCGTCATGGAGGAAACTTCTGCGACGTTTACTTCCACGAAGGTTTCAGCATCTTCGGAGCTAATGACCACTTCTGTTTGCGCGTCGCATTGCAGGTGCCGCTCCGTTACAGTCTCGCTGTCGCATACGACCAGCGAGGTCTCCACACACGAGTCCCTGAAGGTCAGCACCTCAGTGTAGGTAGCCTGGTCCATTAAAGTGATTGGCATGGTGGCGATGCCTACGTCCAGCACGGCGGGGCGGGGAGGTGTGACGCCGGTGTTGATCAGCTGGGGCTGAGGGGTAAGGGTCCAGCTGTCGAGATATTTAACCACAGCCGTGCTTGTGTCCTTGTCGGCCACGTGCACCAGGTGCCAGGTGTCAGTGCTCGCGTTGCTAAAGACAGGCAGCAGCGAGCCGCCACCCACACTACGGGACGTGAGTTCGACCTGTGACGTCTCTGTGGCCTTGTCAAAAGTTGGGATGACTAGCACGGGAGACTGTGGCAGCGTGGTGACGTGCACAGGAGCGACAACCTCCTGCAATGGGAGATGATTTGAGGCAGTCGAAAGCTTGGGGTCGGGCATTGTCCCGCGGGAGGCCACGCTGGGCGTGGTTTGACAGTGGTGGTGGGCGATTTTCGGCGGGGCTGTGTTGGTGCTGTTGGGAACTCCCGGCGGGCGAACCTGCACAGCGAAGTCGCCTGTGGTCACGCCCATCGTGCAGGTGGCGGCGTCTGACGTCACGTAGCTGAAAGTGCAGGTGGCGCGATCGGCTGTGACCACACCCTCCGTCCATGTAACCTTGCTATCGCAGGTCACCGGCGGCATGCAGGTCTCGGCGTCCACCGCGCTTAGCGACGGAGTCGACGTGCACTTCGACATCTGACCCCCATAGTCCGTACCGGACGCCGTGTCCCTTAGCTTCGTGGGGCAGGTCTGTGCTTGCACATCCTTGACCTCTTGGCAAGTCATTACACCCACGCCACGTGACTGCACACCCTCCGGGGACGTCCCTTTCTCTTCCGTCAAAGCCACGACCTTCACTTTGAATGAAGTCATGACCGCTTTGTCCACAGGTGTTTTGGCGATAGAGTGACGGGCGGAAGCGATGGGGTCGGTAGGGACTGCCGTGGATGTGTCGGGAAACATGGTGTTAATGAAATCCTTTTCTTCAAATGGCCGGCCCACTTCTTTGACTCGAGCGGCTGAAACCTCAGTCTGAACCTTGCGGCTGCGAATCCATCGACTGGATGTCTGTGCAGCAGCAACAGGAGAAGAAAGTCCCGCACCAAAAGTCTCGGCTAGCAGATCTGGCCTCCTGCCCACATCTTGACCTCCTCCACCCCTCTCGGTCTCGCCGACGATCCCTCCTCCACTGGCCTGACACAAAACGTCCTTGACCTCCTCAGCGCTCGCTCGCAAGTTCAGCGAGATTTCCGTGGCAACCTCCACGTCCCGCGTGTCTTTGACCTGCACTCGCGCATTGCCACCAGCTCTGCTGTCTTCGCTGACGGCGAAGCGCTGGTTGTGCTGCAGGAAGGCAGCAGCGATGGCGGCCCCCGTGTTGGGATACGTGCTGCCTGTCGACGCCGCCACCCCCCACGCTGCGTCGCGAACGCTGCTCTCCTCCGTCTGTGTCTTGAGCGTTCTCACGTTAGCCCTGTCCGTCATAGTTGCGCGCATTCGAGTCTCACGTCCCGCCCCAAATTGCTCTCTCTTATGTTCCTCCACTCCCGCGCGGCTGGAAGATACGCTATCGTTTCCTGTTTGTACTCCGCTGTGTGCCGTCATACACCCGCTTGATGACGAAGTCATGTTCGCTTGTGACGCGGCACTGGCAAAGAGGTTTGAACCCGTGTCGGCTAGCGTCTGACTGTTTGGTCTGGTCTGCGTATACACTGATCTCATTCTCTGTTTCTCGAGGTTCTCGATTCCTTTTCGCGTCTTGCAGTCCTCGCATTCGGTGACTTCTTTGGTGACTTTGTAATCCGAAACGAAGATGCCGTTAGACAGCTTAGCTTCCGTCGGTGACGTGACTTCAGGATCTCCAGGCACAAAGATCTCCCCCAGTTTGACATCACCAGGTATAAACTGTACGTCAAGCTGAAGATCCGGGGGAAGGGGCGGAAGGCTGCTGTCCAGTAACTGGTCGATCTTGCTTTGAATCTCCTTCTTCAGTAGTAGCATTTCAACACCCTTGTCCTTCATGACTATCTCCGTAAGACTGCACGCGCTCTGAAGGCTGTCGAAGCTTTCCTGCAACGCAGTCTTGTTCTCGATGAGATCGGAAACTTCCCCGCTAAAAAGCTCGTCGACTTTTTTCAGCAGTTCTTTTTCCTTGGCACGGACCTGTGACGTGTAACTTATCGCCAGGTCCCGGATGCGCTCGCGCAGTTCTTTCGAAATCGACTCGTACTTATCAATTAGCTTAAGTCTGTTTTCGACACCACTCAGGCGCTCTTTCCCTTGAGAGAGAAGATTCTCCAGGGTTACCTTGTGTTTGGAGAAGCCGTCGTTGAAGGAGCAGACATCGTGGTCCTTGTGTTCCTGGAAAGCGCACACCACACAGATGCACATCTCGCACTTCTCGCAGTAGAAGCGCACCGTCTCCTCGGGATGTTCTTTGCATTCAATGTCCTTCTGACCCTCAATGTCGATGAGGTTGTGGTCCTGCGTCACTTTGGTGCCCAAGTGCAGCTCGACACACGTCTTGCACAGCAGCTTGGCACAGTCCAAGCACTTGGAACACGCGTCGTTGCTGCGCGGCCGGACGGTGTGGCAGATCTCGCATGGCGGAACTTTAGACGTGCACTTCTTGGCTAGCACCTCCGTCAGGTTGGACACCAGGAAGTTATCTGGCAGGCGCCGAACGCCGCCCGTCGGCAGCTCCGTCCGCTTGCGGCACAAGGGACACGTCACGGAGCGGGAGTAAATGGTGTAGCGCGTGGGGCGATTCGATTCTGCGTCATACTGCTGCTGCACGCATGCGCAGCAGAAGGTGTGCAAGCAGGACAGTGTCTTAGGCTCTTTGAACACCTCCATGCATATCTTGCAGATCAGGAACTGGTCCGAGATCTCTTTCATAAGTCGGGTACCCGTCGCCATGATTTTCAGTTTAATGACCAACGACGACGCTTTGTTTATAACTAAGAATCAAGTCACACTGGTAGTTTCAGCAGGAAACATGTCTCCAAGAAGGAACATCCAGGCCGCAGCCAAAAAAACAAACAAACAAAAAAAACCACTTTTGGTTAATGGTGCTGAGCGAAAATGAAAGATAATGGCTCTCTGTTACGAGATTAACGTGTCATACTTCAGCACTGACGCGAACCATTCTGCAGAATTACAACGATTTCAGATTTGCAGAGCAAACCAATGTTTCTGAAGCCTTGCAAGGTTAACGCGTACGCTGCATTATGTAGAAAGACTGCTTGTAACTGCTGGTTCAGAAGGTCTGTTTGGCTGTAAGCATCACTGCACTTTTTCACTGGTCTTCGCATGGCTAATCGTGTCATGTCATGTCAGTGATTTGCTCCGTGAGCAGTCAGGTGGCGATGGATAAATGGCTGAATGTCAGATCCCTTTAAGTGCCTTAAGTAGTTGTATTAGCTTGATTTAGTGTCATCGTTGGTCTACCAGCTTCAAGTATCTTCGTTGTCCATGAAAATGTGTTGGTCATGACCCGCATAACTTAAGGTTAACGCATTTTTCGAAAGAGGTGAGAAAATGTTGTCAGGACTTAGACGTCCCAGACGACATGCATGTCGATTATGTAGGACAGAAGAATGGGTTACCGTCTAGGATTGAAGCAGAGTGAACATGACGGGCATGCTACGTAACCGAGTTCCTCTTCCATCGCATGTCGGAGCCCCGAGACGTTGAGACACACCGCGACGTACTGCGCAGGGCAGGTACGTGAATCCAAAGCCAGGAATCGTCAAGAACTCGCGGTTTCCTCCACACAGAAGCCACTTCCCCCCTCAACGCAGCCACCAGGAAGGTGTTATGAGATGAGGGTGGTGACGTACAAATAGTGACGTACGAATAGTGCCGCGCGATGCAGGAGCTTGGTTTCTCTTCGTCGAGTTATCAAAGTTGCCGGCTATCTGGTTAGGATGGGTAGATAGACCCTCCGGCACGGCGCCCTCCCCCCTGCTGCGTGGCTGCTGTGGTTTCTGAAACACACGGCGAGATACAACGGTCATGTCTGGGAGTCTGCTGACTGCTGGATGTAGAGAGCTAATCTTAGTGTGCGGGTTTGGTAGACTAAAACTTGTGTTTATGAGAATGTGCACGTGCCTGGTGTTTAGTGACATTACATGTGTGTGTGTGTGTGTGTGTGTGTGTGTGTGTGTGTGTGTGCACAATTCGACGTACTTGACATACGAGTACAAAAAGTTGCATTTACGTTTTTTAAGCATTTGATGTCACATTTAATTTTACTGAAACTCGTGTCGTTGCCCACCCAACGATTGAAAACAGTTAAGGGACAGACAATGACAATTCTTTATTAAGAGAGAGAGAGAGAGAGAGAGAGATGTCATGTTTTGAGTGAATTGAATTCACAGATTCTATTAACTATTCTTGTGTGATTATGACAAGAGTGTGGTTTCATGTCTGTCTTTCGGTCTGTTCTGTCTGCCTTTTGGTCTTCTGTTTCTATCTCTCGGTCGTTGGTGTCTCTTTCCTGTCTCTCTTTCTTTATATCTGTCGCTTCGTCTATCTGGCTGCTTGGCAGGCTGGCAATTATCACCACTTTGTTTTAATGATTAGAACACATTTGATACACTGCTGGTGTAAATAACATTTTACATGGAATATCTACGTAGATGGTGAACAGGACCTATCTCTGTATATATTACACACGATCTAGATCTATATCTGTTATCTATCTCTGTATCTATTACACATCATCTATCTCTGTATACATTACATTTGAGGCAGCGTGGCTATTTCCCCTTCCTTCCTGTGTTATCTCCCATTCACCCTTCTTCTGTAATTACAATATATACTTAATAATAATGTACTTAACAGACACGTGAAATATTATTCTTCTATCACAATAAATAGAACCCAGCTTTTCTCGCCACAGCGGAATATCGACTATAACTTTATCAAAGGCGAACAGCAAAAAGTCACTTCAGCATCAACGGGAATTTCTAACAACTTCATAAACTTTTAAAAGGCATTTGACAGACTCTGGCAGGAAGCACTGTATTATTTCATCGAGCGCAGTTGATGATCGATAACCAAATGGGAGATTTCTTTCACACAATAATAAACTGTCCGTGAAGAGCGTCCCTTTATCAACTGTATTATCATCATCATCACCTGTGCTGTTCAGTGGAATAGAGACCAGCACGGACAAGAGGTAAGTCATGGTCATTGGCAACGGCAAAGCAGAGATCTAGATGAACAGAGTACAGCTCGAAAAGATAAACAGCTTGTGAGTTATCCTCTCCTAAGATGGCAGCTCCACGACATATATCAGGATAGTGATAGCAACAGTACAAACGGCTGGACAAGGTAAGGCGCAGCCATGACACCAGGTCTTCCACGAAGTTCAGTCTTTTCAAGTCCCTCGTAGTACTAATACTGCTTCACGGATGTGAAACGTAGACTCTGCTTGCCGATACGAAGGAGAATCCAGGTATTTGAGAGCAAGTGCCTGAAGAGGCTGTCTGGATTATTTACAGAGAAGATAAAACAAGTGACTTTGGACGAAGCATGATTGCCACGCTCATGGGGCCCCAATTTGTAACAGTCAAACGGAGGGAGGTCGATGCCGCTTTGGCGAGACCGAGTACTTGTTTACTAACGAGAAGGAGTAGATTGGTCATACCGAGCATCTCCCCAAACAGGTAAGTGGCGGTCTTAGCTGCCGCGTCTATCCATGTGCATCCTCCCCCCCCCCACCGCAGGTACCAGTTAAAGGGCAAATCATCATCATCATCATCGTCGTCGTCGTCGTCTCATTTCCTTGACAACCTGAAAATTAGCCTCTGATCAGCTGACGGTCTGACCTGTAACTCTCCAGCCAGAGTCGCGGGACCGATGCCAGCTTTGCAGGTCTTACATAAAATTTCCTTTCCCCCCTTATGTAACGGTGTCATTAAAGTAATCAGAAAGCTGTCCCTTAATCAAGAGTCTATCCATCCTAAACAAGAGACGGCGTCAAAAACAACCCAACGACTACTGTAAGTACGTAACTGCGCGCAAACTACCTTCTTTCACATGACACAATTAATATTCATACACTGGCTTCTGATACGCTTTCTTAGCCAACCGTCTCAAACCAGATAATTCTTTTACACAAAATCATCTCAAACAATCTGACGCCTCCTAGCGCTGTAAGTGTTCTTGATAAAGATAATTGCCCGAAAGCAGCATGAGTTATTCCGCTTGGAACACCTGTTTGTCTTGAGTATCGCCCCTTTCTTGTTGTGTCGGGTAAGGATAAGACAACTCAGAAGCTAGTGGTGCCGTGCAATGAAACGCAATGGTCAAACTTTTGGATACATATGACTAAATTCTAATGTCTAACAATATCAAGTAATTTGTTTTAATACTTACAGATCAGACCGAAAACATCGAATTTCGAGTGACGAAATGATGTAACCTTACGTTACTGCTTGTGTGATAGCCTCTTTCCCTCGATCGCCTCGTCAACGCCTTGTGACGTCGTCGTTTTGCACGAACTGTCCCCGAACAGTCCCCAAACAGTCCAAACAATGCCTACACAGTCCCACAGACCTCACAGTCCTCACAGTCGCAGTTCTGCCAGGCGAATCTTGTACTACGCACCCACCGGGGGTGCGACTTTCAAGTGCGCCAAACTAGTAGCAAGTTGATAAAAAGTCTCTCCAGACTAGCCTCCGTCTTGTAAACAGCATCCCATTCTCCCCCGCGGTTCCCCCTCCCCATCCCCATTAGCAACGGGTCTTGCGGCTTCAAACCACTGGCTCAGTCTGGGTTCGCACCACGCCGCAGCGCATCCCTCAACATGGAGCCCGCGAGCCGCACGTGCGTGTGTGCGCTCTGACGTCACCTCTCTGATCTGCGTGTGTGCTGAAAATGGGTGCGAAGACAGGCGAGCGGCTCGTCATTGGTTCCACCCGGCAGAACCTGAAACCACGAAATTGCTTCGCCAACGTTTCAGGTCCCTCCTGGTCCCCCCTTCTCTCTCTCTCTGTCTCTCTTTCTGAGCTGCAGCGCCCTGCTAGGCACTAAACTGACTTCATATGCAATATTTTCTTTTCCTTGTCACTAGGCCGGCTGTTAATAGCTACGCACCCATAAGCATAGAGTAGACCATTACTATCAGGTGCTTTCAATGTTAAACTTCTTCTTGCTCTGGGATTGTAGTGTGAAAGGTGTCTTCATTCCTTGATCACCATTGTTGTAATCAAAATGATGTGGAACACCAGCGCTCCACAAACAATGTTTGCATTTTCTCCAGAAAGCAACTTTGATATATTATAATATAGAATACAGCTGTATGCTATAGTCTTCTTGCCTTTTCCCTACTTTCCCGGAAGCTTAGTTTCTAAGGGACTATACACTCGCATCTCTGTTGCATGAAATGAAAGAAGCGCGAGGATCGGTTAGATGAGTGATAGAGAGTGGACGAAAAAATGACGGGAGAGGGAGAGGAAGAGAGAAAGAGACCGTTTATTTCTCTGTTCCAAACTTTGCTGTGCTGTCATGAAATTCTAAGCTGTCATACATCCTGTCCCTCGGACATTGTTGCACTGTTTAAAATTCTTACCACGTTAGCTGTGACATTCACACGCCATCTGGTTACCAAATTTAAAACTGACCTTCTGTTTCTCAGTGAATCGCATCAACATCTCTTGCACCTGTTTGATTCATAACATTATCTTTTACAGTGGTGCCTGCGTCGATCTGGGGTGCGTGGGAGGGTCTGGGAGGCACGTTTCTGTATGGAAGGAGCTAAGAAAACCCAGGTAACATATCCCTGTATCATTCACTGTTTACAGCTTACGTAGTGTTAGTCCACTGCGCACTTTATTAGTTTAAGAAATTGTTATTTCTGGAAAGAAAGTTACGAAATCTTATTTCTTCTCCTGTCCCTTTTTGTTCTAATATTGATGATACACCCACATCCCAGAAAAAAATAAAAACTTGGCAGAACTTTAATCTTATGAGCTTACAATATTAATATCCAGCGGCAGGAACAAAAGCAGAGATAAACAATAGTCACACCTTGCCTGGTTGTTAAAAGCATAACTTCCAAATCAATATATAGAGAGACAGAGCTACAGAGAGAGGAAGGCAGCAAAAGAATGGAAATACTAATTCTCAAGCATTGCTTTGCATGTTCACTTGTTTAAAGGGGTTGGAGAAAGAAGTAAAAGATCTATAAGCTTACCTCTAACAGGCGACAGAGTTAACAAATGCTAAATGACCAGTAGAGCTACGGCTATTATCACGGCAAAGCATCTAGCCCTATAAACAGACGCCACATGCGCAGAAAAAAAAACAGCGTGCCTGAGACGAGAGCTGAACCCAGGACAGCCAACCCTCACTGTTTATGACTGGCGCATACCGTTGCGCCACCGGACCGCCCAGGTAGTGACCAGGAGGCCGAGGAGAAGGTGCCGATCTCGGAATGTTATCTCCCGTCTTCCGCTGATACTGCATCGCCTCCCGTCGTGTCTCACAAACGCACTGGCAGCGGAAGATAACTCTGGACAACCAGTCGCACACTGCTTCGTTCAAATGTTCTTGTACGCCCATAGCTACTTCCTTGTCCCTTTAGAAGAGTAGATAGACTGTTCCTTGGTGAGTAAGGATATCTGACGATCACGAGAACACGAGAAAAATGGAAAATGTCGATAGAATGAGCAACTAGGATGTTCGGTATCATATACACAGCATATTACTCAAAATAGCTGTGCTCAGGGTTGGTTGTTCTGTTGGTTGGAGCGTCTGTTCGCACGATTGATGGTTGGTGGGGGTGGGGGTGGGGGACAAATGGTTAGCTAAACAGAGGGAAGAAAAGCTATAAAGTCCTGGGAAAAGCACAATACAGGCGCGACAACTCCAGACTCACCAGTCCTTGTACGTCATAGGACCAAGGACCTCATAAAGAACTTACTGCTGGCGGACGAATTTTCCGCGTTAACGGTTACAACGAGGCTTTTGCGGATGAGCTTCCGGTTTCCTTATCAAACTAAGATAAAGAGCAGACGATGAGAGAGCTCTCGCATTGACGGAGGTGCAAAATGTCAAGCTTTATAGCCTGTTGTGTTGTCAGTTTATTTGCTTAATGTTGGGTGGATTGAAAATCGTCGACATCTGCAAAACAGAAATAAATAAAAGAAATAAAACAATTAATTTGTAATTGTACTATTTTTATTAAGAAGTTCGGTGCGGCCCGTTCTCGATTTGCTGTGTACCAGCTGCTGGCTTTCAAAGGTCTCACGGGAAGTTATGCACTGGTCTCGGAAGACTGCCAGCTGTCCAGTTTATTTACGATCCGTTAGAGGAGAGGTTACTGTAGATCTTCACTTTTCTGATGTCCCCGACTACTAGGTCAGATTTTAACTGAGTAGCTAGATATAATAGCCTTTCTTCCAAGCCCCAAAGACATGAGAGTATGTGGATTCTTTTAGAATCTACATCCTCTCTTTTTCAGTCGTTGTCTTTCGTAAACTTTTGTCGGGTTTCATTAAATCTGCTTCGCGTACTCACCCGAAACAAAGAAGATGACATCTGGTAAGATTGTGCAACCACACCGTTTGCACAAAAAGGGAAAATAAGGGCTGAGGTACAGCACAGAACTCTCCGCGGATGACGTAACAGTCAGTTGGGGTGGAGCCTACCCTGCAGATCCAGGAGATGGCAACTGGAGAGGTGGAGGCTTGGTTGGGATGTGATTTAATAAAGAGACCTGAGACGTATTACCATAGAGTGTAATCATCTTAAGTGGCACATTCCCTTTCCACCCACGAGTCGAACAGATGGGAGAAGGATCAAATTCTAGCCTGGGAGAGGTCACTACAGACATTGGCCTAGAGGTGAGGCCCCCCCGCCTGATCAATTTCTTTTTGCAATTTGTGCTTTGTCTTCTTGCTTATTTTTTTTAAAAAATCATGTTCTTTGTCCTCATAATCATCCTTTTCATGTACTTCTCCCTCGTTGCTTCGCCCATCATCATCATCATCATCATCATCATCATCATCATCATCATCATCATCATCATCATCATCATCATCATCATCATTTTTTCTACTTTGTTTTGTTCTGTTACTACCGCCGTCACTCATTATTCCGACTACTGTTAACAATACTGATAATTAACATCATCTTCTTTTTTTTTCTTCAATATTTTTCTCTCTATTTTCCTCCCCCCACCCGTAAGCAATCGTTTGTTTTAGAAGCAGCGTTCGGTTCGCATATCAAAGTACCAAAATAGACGCCGCGATCTTGACGTAGTCTCTGACAGTCTGCACGTGACGTGCAAGGTGCACCACGTGATCCGATCCCGTTACACTGTCGTCGGCAGGGGGCGCGCACACTTTATCTTCATTACGGGGCGCACCTTCTTTAAGGAAAACAGGGGAAAACTGGATCCTCCTGAAATAGCTTCTGGCGAGGGCAGGCTGCGGCGCAAAAAACCTTTTATCGCTGAAGAATGAGCTCTTTTGGGTGTGAGATCAATGAGGATGGCAGCAGCTAAGAGCCTCGTTTTAGTGAGTGAGTAGAGTTTAGCCCTTGTGCTGGCAGGTACCGAAACTGTTAACATCAAAGCGCCGATCCTGATAGATGCTGTAATTGTTTATATGTATATGATACTGATGGTTGCTGTAACTGTTTAAATTTAAGTGTGGCAGGTACCGTCATTGTTCACATCGAGGGACTGATATTGATGGGCGCTGTAACTGTTGATATGTAAGTGTTAATACTGGCATATACCGTATTTGTTCACATCGAGGAAATACTGTGGACGAAAACACCACACGAGCATATCTTTGGCTATTTATGGCTATTTATTTTTGGCAGAAGGGAGAGGGGAGATCTGAGAGCAGTACCAGGTAGAAAAGCCATGGGCTGGTGATGTTTGGTTGCGTAGGCGTGTATCAGCCGATGCAGGAGGAAAGTAACGTCAGAACCGTCATCTACCACGAAGAGGAACTGGCGAGGGACTTGTAACAGCTTGGATCTGGGACGCCGATGAGATAGAGAGAGAGAGAAAAGAGAGAGCGATTGGTGCCCCTCACAGCTTACACTTCAACCTTCTGACTCTGCTGTCCACGATGTGTGTGCGGGGTGCAGATGTAGCTTATCTGCCAGAGTCAGCTAACAGCACGGTCCTCTCACCCCCTTCCTTACTATCAAGGCATCGCAGAAGGTTCTGGATCACCGACTAACTCGTGGCTGCTGGATGTGCCAAGCACGACAGATTCGTTCTATGACGTAAGAAATCACCGGAGCGTGACGAGTGAAATCTGAAGTTCAAGGCTGCAGCTTTTCTTGCTTTTCAGTTTTAGGGAGATTACTGAAATGTGTGTCAGTGTACGTGCGCGCACGTGTCTGTGTATATATATATATGTGTGTGTAAATGTGTGATAAAGAGAGCGACGAAAATAATGAAAGAAAGAGAGAGAGAGACAGCGACACAAACATAGGAAGAAACGAGAAAGACACAACAATGAACCGACAGTGCCCTCACTTACAAAGAAAAACGAATTGAGCATTGAAATGTCAAAATAAAGCCCAAGGCTATCAAATTTTCTTCTAACATCTATACAATTTGCAGTACGGTATGCAAAGTAGTAGACTCAAACGTGCAATCGCAACCGATGTTGCACGTGACATGCCGGATGCTACACAGTACCCATCACCGCCATCACACAGCCTCAGTTCCACTCAGATTAATTAATATTCTAGGTCGATGAAAAACTTTTTTAAAATTACTGGACTGAACTTAGCATGGACGTGAATGTCTCCTCCTTTTTGAAAAAGCCTCACCTACAAATATCACCATGCATAGAGGTCAGACTCATGACATCACCTTGTTGTAACTGTGTACGTCACCTTATTTTAGTTGTATACGTCACCTTGTTTTAGCTGTGAACGTCACCTTGTTGCAGCTGTGTACGCCACTTGTTGTAACTGTGAACGTCACCTTGTTGCAACAATCTCAGAGTTTGAACAAACGTAGCGCTTCAGATTAAATGTCGTCTGTGCTGCTTTGAAGTACTCAGACTAGTTCGTCTTCACGGCTACAAGAACAACAAACGGCAGAGATGGAGCTCGAGTGGTTGGGTAGGTAGCCAAGGGTGGTCGCCACATAGCAAAGAGATTACCTACCTCATCGGTAAACCGAATCTCGCGCACAGGTCTTTGATGAAGGAATAGCTCTGACAGAGAGTCTAACTTTATACAGCCTATGTTTCTCATCTACAGACGGACTGCCTTCTAAACATTTCTGTCTTGTTGACAGAACAGAAGCCTTGGGTTTCCTTAGTACATGACGTGTAAGATAACGTGCGTGTATATATCTATATCTATATATATACGTGGGAGCGTGTATATACACTGTCAAACATCACTACTAGTGTCAAAACGAAAGCTGAAAGCAAACCGTCATGAAAAAAACCCCAGAAAAACCTTTTTTGGTCTGATCTTTCGTTGTTTTAAAGGCAAACAGTTACACTCTGGCGTTTGGTGATCCAGAAGACGCATGTTAAGATCTGCCACGAAAAAGGGAAAATATATACAGATGAGATTAACAAGAGGCCACAAGTCGACAAGGACAACGATGACGTCCACTAAAAAGAAAAAAAAAAGATTTTTGAAGACTATGAAGAGAATGAAGGACTCATACAGCTGAGGTCTGTCGCTCTCTTTCAGGACAGTCGAGAATCTGTCGCATAAAGGGTCAGAAAGCCTTTAACATTTCTCGTGGTTGTTAATGGACAGGAGTCACAACATCCTCTAAACTGCATTTTTTTCTGATAAGATCTTGTCATTACAACTTCTGGTTACCACTTGAGAACAATCTCATCTTCAAAAGAACGGCTTGGATCAAAGAAAGTAAGGTCAAAAAAATAAAGAAAGAAACAAAAATAGAAAGAAAGACATGACAGGAAAAGATTACGCATTTCCACGTTTCTGGCAGTTTGGGGCTTGCCACACTCGAGGAGCAGAGCGTGCGTCACTGAAATATGGTCGTTTCTGAAATTCTATCGTCGCTGGCAGTTTCAGCCGTCGCTGGGTGCGCGTGCAACGACGTTAGATAAAGGGGTCGCGTCGCCAGACTTGCAGCAAATCGTCGAACGGCGCACGCCGCAGTGGTATCTGTTGGCGGCGTGGAATGAAGGTCTGGACGAGATGGATGGGTACAAACTGGAACGCGAGATGGGCGGAGAATCTGAACAGTCTACGTGTGACAAGCGTGAACAAATATGCGAGAAGAGGCAAGGCAAGAAAAGGAGCCTCTCATCAAAAAAGCAAGGGGACGCATTCATGCGTGACTCGACCATCTTGCTGCCAGGTAGCGTGCTATTATCGAGGAGTTACCGTGCTTTATCATTTCCTCGCGATGGATGGGGATGGTGGGGTGGAGGGATGGACGCTGGAGCGTGATGGCAGGTGCTCGGGGGAGGGACAGGTTGATGGTGGGGGTTGGATTCAATAATATCTTTTGCGGTTAGGGTGGTGTGGTTCTGAAAGTGGGGTCGATAGCAAGGTCTTGGTGAGGGCCCTCCACCTATATACGGTGAATGTGACTATCGCTACAAGACCTTGGCAAGAGTCCCACAAAACTGACAAACATTTTCTCTGGCCAGCGTCAACGAACTTTCAGGTCTTTGTAATTTCTTTTTAAAGTGTAGAAAGAGTCAAAGATGACTCATTGATGCTCATTTCTAGTCTTGTAGCAGAAGCTGAGCACGCAACATTTGTGCTTGATATGTTCCACAATGCATTCTGGGAAAACATATATCTGCGCAGATGAACTCAACGAAGGGCCTGTCGCTAAACTATGATTGCCGGTATTGAGCATGCGTGGACAGAGGCCTCAGTATCATTTGCATGACAGATGCTCGTTCTCATCTCAGTACTGCTATTGCAATTGTTTATTTCTGTGGGTTGTTTTTCTCCACACCGAGAACTTGGAACAAAGGTTTTGAAGTAATATGGCTGGCCGTCAGAAAACTATTTTTCTGAAATTCCAGGCACGTCCATATGCCTCAACCGTTTTTATGAACAATTTGCAATTGCATCTGCCTATTCCCTACACCTACTTCTAAGGAGTTGTGCTTTTTCACCAGGGATTGCTTCTGCTTTAATGGAAACCAAGCCTCCTCCTCCTCCTCACTGTCTTCGTGATTATGGGAACACACACACACACACTTACTGCACTGATTCAATTTCCCATATGCACATAAAAATTCAAGGCACTCTTCTTTGCAGTATCTAGAACACGAAGTTGATGGTCTCAGATCTCTTGATTCTGTTAGCAGCAGCCTGTCGATCACTACATAACACGGTTTCAGTAGAAACACAGGGGATGTCTTAGCAAGCCTGAATTGAAATGGATATGAAAGTTTAACAAATTGGAGCACTGAATCCATAAAATTATGTAGCGTTCTTATTTCCTGATCATTTGGGGGGGGGGGAATCTCTTTATTGACATTTGGAACAGTGATGGTAGGAGAGTTCACCGCAGTAGACACGCTCACTCGCAAAATCATCCTTCCCCTTGACTGTGCAATACCAACATTGCTTTTTATGTAAGTGCTGATATATGTTGTGGATTGTACAGCTACCGATACATACGAAGTATTGTATTACAGCAGGCTGACCACATTTACACCAGTGTTTTTTATTAAAAATATACTAGAAAAGGTACCGGTGTTTCCAGGGTGCTATCCCCTCGCCTAACAGACTGTCAGCACTCAGTGCACTCACGCACCATATTAATTAAAGGGTAAAGAGTAAGCCATAGACCTTTTTCTTTTTTAGGGAAGACAGACATTGTGGTGATTGCGGCCGCCACTTCTCTCTTGAAGTCTTTCTCTCTCATATTGTACATTCTAAATCATGTCAAAAAGTTGCTCTGCGTTGTAAATGTTTAAGTTCGAAACCACGGTAGCAGCTAATAAAGGGTAAAATTAACATTTCAATAAAGATGCACTGAAATGAAATATTTTAAACCAAACATCGTCTACAATCTTCTCATAAAGAAATTAGTCTTGCAAACTTTGGTCAGAATCGGGCAAACGATGAGAATTTGCAAAGCGACACACACACACACACACACACACACACACACACACACACACACACACACACACACACACACAGAGCCTTGTTTATAAGCCATGACAGTCTCTCTGTTGACGACTATATTTAGGTACGTTTTCCTCCTCTCATCCAAATATTCAAAGGTTTCGTTAGTTCAGCGCTGATATATTAAAGCGAGTCTTTATCAGAGAAACCAGAGAAAACAGGTGAACATAAAACAAACAGAGGTCTGTTTAGTCTCTCTCGCAGAAGATAAACATTCTTCTTCGACGATATCGTCTGCTTCTTTTAGTTTTATCGGCTGCTGAACTTACATTACGCCCCTATGTTATCATCGCGGCCTACCTATGCCGTACAGTCGCCAGTACGCATGCGCAGGCTGGAGTAACAACTTTCGGTAAATTGAAAAATGAGCAGGAATATCACAGATATGCTACATTCTCACAGCTTTTGCCTATGCAACAAATTGGTTACCTTAAGGACTTTGTCAAAAGGGGTATCCCTGTATTACGTAAGATGAACGACTTGTATCCGTTTTAGAAGAAGACCGTTGCTGCATCACGTAAGGTGCTGTGGCGCTTTTTCCAGCAGCAGCTCTTATCATGCATTTTAGCCGCGCCAACATTTATCGGGATAAGAGTTAATACATGTATATATTATTATAAGTGTGCGTAATGCTCAACGATTGCAAAACGCTTTCACATCAAAAATTTTGTGTGTGTGTGTGTGTGTGTGTGTGTGTGTGTGTGTGTGTGTGTGAGAGAGAGAGACAAAATGAAGAGAAGCTGTGACCAGAAGTGCACGAGACAGAACAGTTGAAGCCACGCATCGTACCCACCTCACTTGTTAAGGAATTCAGAACAAATAGCCGACACCAATAAACCTGCAGTGCGCTGCCCATGAGTTCCAGAAGAAGAAAACTTCTCAGTGGCCTGTCGGCTTCATTCGGAGAACAATTGTAGGAATATGTGAGACAGGAGTTTCACTTGAGCTGAACCATGCGTGTGGCGACCAAATGTTCATTGTTTTATTCCTACTCCCTTCAGCAAAGCACACGCCCACCCCGACACAAAGACTCAAACCAGGCGCTACTTTTGTTAGTGTCGTTCGTGCACTCATGTTGTGGGTGGACTCCTAACATTCAGTCTCTGACATTCTCATTACATTCATATTTTTGTGTTGCTCATGAGCTTCTATCATCCAGGTTCACCTATCACTCATGTGTTACTCATGAACCTGTCAGAAACGGTTTCCTATGCACAGGGTCGGATCTACTTCATTGTCTCACAAGGACTACATGATGTCCTTTCATGTCATTTAAATTTCCCACCTTGTTCGGCGAAGTGGACAACTCCACTGCTTTCTCTGTTATTGTGGAGGGTTTTCACCATCCCTTGTAATTGCTTACCATTGATCTGGACCTAACCCAAGTGATATCCACTGTCATATCCGTTCGTCTGTATGTTTCTGTGGCTGCAAGTAGCTGTAATGATATCCGGATGTCAGTCGGTAGACATTCACCCTGGCTTCGCGACCGCACAAGAAGCTCCACAGCACGAAACCTCACACATTCTCGAATCAGTCGGGTGTTCGTCCGCCACCCGGGAAAAAAGACATTCCAGCACTCCCGCACAATTCCCTGAGCGAGAAAGAAAATGAATGTGTAAGAAGAACAAGCATAAAAATTGTCTGGAGGTCCTTAGACTTCTTGCACAAGGACTGGTTATTAACACTCGCTTCTTAACTGGTAAATGTATAAAGTGAACAACATCCTGTACAATATCTTGAGCTTCGTGTCGTTGTTAGGTTTGCTTAGAAAGTGCAAGTCAAGTTAAGCCTACAGATAATAAAAACGGTTAAATGCCTAACAGGGCAAAAGTGGTTAGACAGACAAGCAAGCAGACTGCCGTATGGAATGGTATGCCAACATTTCTTTACCGTAGAATCTTACATTTCTTTTTCCCCTCTACAAGCATAACAATAAAAAAGCACAAGAAGAACGTTTTTCCCTCCTGATCAGAGGTAGTTTCGTCAGAGAACTGGAGGAGGAAGATTCCACAACAATGGGTGGCTTTGAGAAGCCAGCAGGAGAAAGGACGATTGGGACATCTGCATGCCTTCATTCTGCAAGAGCTCTTTCGTCTTCTGTGTGTATATATAATTATATATATACGGTATCTACATAATATAAGAACACGTTTCTTTCTGTATTTATTCCTTAGACTTTCTGTGTCATTCTTTTTATTTCTGTCTTTATTTTATTTAATCTTTGTTTCTGCTGTCGGGTACTCATTCTCAATATTTTCCCCCTCCACCCGTGCGAACTTCTCTTTTTTGGAGTAGAATCCAGTATTGTACAAACGGTGTAGAATATAAGTGTACACGACATTCTTTACTGGGCAAATTGAAGACAAAGCAGGTACAGTCCAGATAAAAGCCGCCAGTCTAGCTGAAATCAGGGACAGTCCAGGTGTAAGCGAGGAAAGTGAACGGGTGGGAGGGATCTCTCAGGTACTGCTGGACATTTTGAATACATCGGCAAGGCAATCGTTTATCTTTAATCGCCTAAAATAAAAACCCCTTTCTGTAATAGGAAGCTAGTCTGAGGAGGCACTAAAGACCAGATGTTCATGTGTCATCATGCCACGTGCCGCACATGCCATTGCGCAGGCACGGAAGTTGCAGCCTAAAGGTCGTGACACCAGAAGCCATTTTCCGCCAGATGGATCTCTGTGAAACTGAATGGCGCGCGGAAGGGAAGGACGAAAAAAAAAAAGCCTCCGGTGAAACACAAAGGGCAGAATGGAAGGGAGATGTTCAAGATGGCCAAGAAGGGTGGAGGTTGTGGGAGGGGCAGGTGTTGCCAGGACGAGCATTTCTGGGAGGAACTGGTGTGTGTGTGTGTGTCTGTGGTGGGTGGGTGGGGGGAGACAGGGGAAGGGGCAGGAGGCGAGGGAGGGGAGATAGTCGCGAGCGTGAGAGCGTGCTGACGGCGACTCGCATGACGCCTGCATTTTTTCTGCGCGCGCAATAAAACCTGACGTTGCCATTGAAAGGAAAGCAGAAACCTTAACACCTATCGTTACCTTTTTTACGAGCTTATCTTTCACAGGGGAGAAATGTCAGGCTGACCGGGGAAATTTTCCAAACAACTCGCTGCGAAAGATTTCTTTCAGAACAGTCCCTAAAAGATATTCGTAGAATGTGTCATTCTGTTGCTCAGATGCACCATATGCAAGGGGCAACATCCGCTGGCCCCTTTCGCTATCTCGATGGTATATCAAGGTTGTTGACAGGGATATGCGTGTGGTGTGACCTGCCCAAGCATTTTTTAAAAGTATAATATGTAGTGGTTCGTTAATTATTTTTTTTAAATTTAATTTTGTTCTTAGTAAATGCAGGAAATTCGAGCAATAAAACATGTTTTGTTTGCTTTTTTGCTACATATAATAAACTTTGAATTATAACTAAATCGTCTTCGAACTTCTGCACTCTCTCTCTCTCTCTCATTCTCTCTCTTTCTCTGTATGTGTTACGCGCTCACACATACACCAAAAAAGAAAAAAAAAACTGCCCCAAAATAAGCAGACAGCGAAAGCGATCATCAGGCCACACCAAACATAAACCATCTGCTTTAAGCTGGAAGAGCGCTAACGTACCCACGGCAATGCACATGAAAAAAAGACACAAACTCCATTTACAGCTAGTCAAACCGTTCTCGTCTGAATTAATCTTCCCTGTGTTTAATGTTTTTCTTGGCTGCGGCCATGTTAATATTGAAGGGGCGCAGACTTAATCTACCGCCCTGGACGCCTAAAGATAGGCTGGCTTTCTGAAAACCGCAACAGGTGCGACACCTGGTGGTATAAATATATGAGAGAAACCTTCAAGGATGTCGATGGGTGGGTAACATACTGTCTGACACGCGCGCACGCAGGCATGCACACACGTACGTATGTATGCATTAATATGTGTGAACATCTGCACACACACACACAGTGAGAGAGAGATAAATTTTTAATGCGAAGCTGTCGTCCTTTTCACACAAGATTAACTGACGACATAACAGAAAAACAAAGTTATAAAAATAGTCTTATTCTAGTCTTGTATCTTATTCCAGTGTTATGTAAGTGTTTTATTTGCTTGTGAGCTTAACACAATGACTTGTTCTACATTTCTCTGCCTTCCTTTGAGAATACAATCAAGAATTATTGTTAACATATACTTATAAGTTACAATTTTGTAAAAGAAAAGATAATGTCAATTCATGGGCATGAGTATTGCACTTCAATATAAATTTGTCTGGGACACCTGTGTCACAGATAGGTGGGGGGGGGGGAGAAAACAGAACGAGCAAGACTTTCTGCAGTCTGACCTAGTCTTGTGTCGGAGGTTTTAGATGGCGGAAAAACCTTGATGTAGTGCAACCATCATCTCACCAGCACGGCTTCCTACCGCGCAGGCGCAGCGAAGAACAAAGGTGCCGAAAATAGAGGCACAGGTGAGAGGTTGCACTGAGCGTGTTTACAGGTGGTCGAAGAGTTTATCGTGGCCCTCACCCAGCTCTCTACTACCTCTCCCCCCTCTCCCTCCATTTACCTCATATAGGGTAAAGGTCAGAGCTACATCTCCCCCACAGTCGGTTCCTTCTGCTGGTGTTCTTGTCTTTTTTTTCTGACAAACATCATCAGAGTGTGAAGCGTCAGCCAAGTACACGTTCTGCTATTCAGGGCGATTCGCCTGACATTCAAGCTGTTCTTTGGGCTGAAGAATATTTCTGACTTTCATCGCGGAAAGAATATATTCAGCAGAAAATACAGCTGTAGGTGTCACGACCCAGTCTTGTCTAAGCCAGAACTAAGCACGAGCAAGCTAGTGCTAAGCACCTTTTCACGCGGACTTCCATTGCCAGCTGCAAACAGTCTAAAGGAGGGAGGAGGCTACGCGCTGCTTACTGTAACTTGGAGACCGGACTATAAAGAAGTAACCAAGCGTTATTGCCGTTCTTCACAGAAGACAAGCAAACAGAATCAGTGAGATGTATCATCAATTATATTCAAACATTGTCACCGCAGTCGTTCCTTGTCGTCAGCGAGCGATGTGAGACGTCATCGTCGGTATCACTGCAACTGTTTGCCGTCTGAAGTGATGTGAGGCGGTCTGTATCTACCTGTTCATCGTCTCTCGGAGCAGCTGATGTGAGGCAGTGGAGTGGGACGAGAGTCACTAAAAGTTATTACCGTCAAGGCGACAGCACTGCACCCAGCTCGACCCTGTTGTTGTACACTACCAACCATTTCTCTGGTGACACTGGGGGCGTCCGGTAGTGTAGTGCTTAATTGAAAAACTCGCTCGTCAGAGGGGAGCCCTGGGTTCAGATCTCGTCATTACTGTATGTGACACATGTCCGCAGGCCGTTTGGGGTTTTCTCAAGCTTTTTCCTTCCTTCCCTTCACAGTGTGAAGCATCTTCTAGGTGGGAGCAATTTCCCACATAAACTAACAAACCTGGAAACGCGGGAGTATAAATATATATTGAAGATGCATAAAACAGTTGTTTTAAAGGTGCTCAACAGGGTAAATTTCTTAATAATAATAATTTTTTATTCTTCTGTACAACTGTGTTGTAAACTCTGTGTGTGTGTGTGTGTGTGTGTGTGTGTGTGTGCGCGCGCGCGCGCGTGAGCGTGAGCGAAAGCGTGCGGACGTGTGAGGAGGGGGTGAGAAGGGTTGATGTCGAACTGTCAGAATTTGTACCTTTGCCCCTTGCACTGTAAAGTACACCCATTCTCCCCGTATTTCCCTCACAGTAGAGAAGTTTCTCCGAAGACCCTATATTATTTAATGCCTTTGACTTCGCTGGGTATTAAAACGTGCATATTCTAGAAATAGTCGGTCAGACACGCTTACCCACGCATTTGTGCATTTTAATGCGCAAGCTCTCGCGCAGTCAGTCGTCCTTTGACAGGCACCTGTCGTTGGGGGGAGCACATGGATAGACGCGGCAGCTGACAAGGGCCGCCACTCTTGCCTATTGTGGGCAATAGTCAGCAGGTCCTGTACAGGACGACCAGTCCAGTCTTTGACATTCGTAAGCCAGTTCTTTCTCTGACCACCGCGGCGTTGGCCATCCTCCAAGGTGCCCTGAAGGATAGTCTTCGACAAGGTGTCGTGCGGGTCACATGGCCAAAGAAGACCAGCTTACGTCACTTGACTGTTGATAGTAGAGGTTCCTGGTGTCCTACGAGTGTGGCCATCGTGTTTCGTACAAAGTTCTTAGTTTTATGTTTTTTGTATGAGATTCGGAGCAGCCTCATCAGGTACTTGTTCTCGAATGCCTGGATTCTACTTTACGTTTCCGCGAGCAGAGTCCACGTGTCGCATACGTAGAGCAGGATCGGCACTACCAGGGATTTGTATAGCCTGTACTTGGTAGTGAACCTTATCTTATGGCTATGCCAGATCCCATCTAGTTTAGCCATTGCCGCTGTAGCTGTTGCGCTGCTGATGTGGATATCTGGCGTGGTGCTGCCGTCTTTGGAGAGGGTGGCTCCCAAGTATTTGAAACTCATTCCCTCTTCTTTCCCCATTCATATAGATCTCTGCTTTGTCAATGATCATAACAGTGTGTGTGTGTGTGTGTGTGTGTGTGCGTGCGTGCGTGCGTGCGTGTGCGTGCGTGCGTGTGTGTGTATGTGAAAAGAGATGATAGAGAGACAAACACGTACCTACTGACGCACAGACAAGAGGTGCGGAGGAGGGGTGGCGAAAGTAAGAGATGGGGAATAGAAAGAGGAAGGAGTAAAATATGTATCTTTTGACTTGGTTTACAACCGCAGTTTTTGATGGGAGTAAACGAAATCCGAAAAAGTAAAAAAGAAAAACATTCAGATACATCATGACGAGCCAAAAAAGTCACAAATCACAGAAAGACACACGGTGCACGGCGATATGGCAAGATAAGCCGCATGTCTAGGATCAGACCTGCAGCCAAAAACCAAGGAGCCAAGACGACACGAGTGATATAGAAGGCTGTCAGAAACATGGAGCAAAAACACACAACGTAGACGCCCACGGCTAATATTTTTTCGAGAAAAAGATCTGATCCGTGTCATTAACTGCAAATAAATGATTCAGTGAAATTTACACCAGCAAAAGATGTGGCGTTTAAACACACACACACACACACACACACACACGCATATTCATTCTCCCTTCCTCTCTTCTCCCCCCCCTACCCCAGTCTCTAACTTGAGCTGCCCATCTGCCGACCCTTCGGAAGAGATTTAACACTTGTCTGAACTAAACGTCTACACGGTCGTATATCTGACCCGAAGCACCTGCCCCAGTACTCAGGTGGAAGCAGCGAGCCAGGAGTAACACAGCACAGAGGAGGAAGCTGGCAGCTATCACCAGGCTAGATCGGAACCCTATCGCCAGGCTATCTCCAGACTAGATAATCACAGCCGTAATTCAGACAGTTTCAGAGAGGTTTGTCTTGAATGCGCTCCCGTGTATCTGTATTTAGCTTTCTGTTCTTTCTTATTATCGTTGAAGCAACGTGTACGACGGAGATCTTGCATCTGCCGTTATCGAAATATTATCGCCGTTTTCATCGTCTCAAACACCATCAATACGTGTTTTCTTTTAATCTTTAACCCTTCCTGATACTGTACAAATATTGATATGTACATATACAATATATGCATTTTAATACTGTACCCATTTTTTAAATGACAAAATAAAAGGCGCAGATACACAGAACACATATTCTCACACACGCTTTCTCTCTATTGTCTCTCTCTCTTGATCTCTGCATCTCTAACGCTGTCATCCGTAACTAAATAATTTCTAATTTTATTCCTCCCTTCCCTTTGTGCACATTACACACACACACACACACACACACACACACACACACACACACACACACACACACACACACACACACAGACAAGTGACCCATGTGCAGATTTTCATTCACGGTTGCGTTGCTGAGTGAAACACGTGCAAGGATCTCGTTGGGCTCACAAGGTAACCATGCACATGCCCGCATGCACACCGCTAGCAGAAGCGTGGGCGGCTGACATGGTAGCAAAGATACCGAATACTACTATCATTGAATGTAGTGCGGGGGTGGGAGGATGGTGGTGGTGATGGGGTGGGGAGGCTGGGGAATCGCGTGCCTTCTCTACAAGGCTGACTACCGCCGTCTGCTCAAGAGACTTGCAGCCTTCACAATGCTCCCATGAGCCTGCATGGCAAAGAACCTGGGCTGGCGTGGTGGTGGTGATGTGGTTTGTGTTTAACGCCGATTCAGCACCTGAAACTGTATCAGGGCGAAGTAGTCTACAGCGCTGTAAACAAAGCCACATGCAGAGAGAATGGCAAGTCCCGAAGGTAAGATCTGAACCTACAAGCCAACAATGGAGGATTTATGGTGGGCTGGTGTGGGTTGTAAGTTGGGTGTGTGGACAAAAAGGAAAATCACGCTAATGACATGCAATCACACTGACACCCAAACCTCTCCACAACAGCAACACTGCTATGTCATGTTTAAATTGTGACTCGCATAAAAGCATCTTTAATTAGTATCTACCTTTGCCTTTTGATTTAACTGTTTGCCGTTATCTTACTTTTTCTCTGTAACTGAAAAAACATTGTTATTTTCGTAAAAAAAATTAAGTTCAGAACCAAGCCTAGATATGAAGAGGAAAACTGAGTAAATGGCAATTACTTGCATAGTTTTCGTCATAAACAAATATTATTCATGAATTCGCGTCCGTCTTTGTGAGCCATAGTTAATCATCTAACCAACTCGTTTGTATGACATTAAAAATCGAAAACTCGTGTGAAAGAGGTGCGGGAACAATTAATACAAGTATTCTTTTAAATAATCACAAAATATTTAATAAAATAATATTAATTTTGAATATGCCGTCCATGTTCTGCCCTCCAGCAGCGACGCACTAATGGGAAATAATCGTAACAGTCAAGCGGATTACTAACTTGCATGAATGCGTCGTGGAACTGTCGTTTCCCAAAACAAATATTCTTCTTCTTATGATTATTGTTTTTGATCCCTTCTTCCTGACAGTGCATTGGGGTAGATTGTCACGATAGTTCTTTACGTCTCAACTTTCATAGCCGCCAGTTAAGCCAGTGACGTCACGACCTAGCTGCAGTCGCGCGTCTTTTGTTACAGAAAAACTCTTCCTCGGTTAACCCCCATATCAGCACAAATCATTTTCTTGGCTGTGGGCTGGCGTCGAGTGGCGAGAAAGTTCGAGTGAAAAAAAGGTCAGTGCGGACAGCGCTTTGCACTTGCAATTCATCGTCTCCATCTTTCTCTCTCTCCGTTTGCTCCAGCAACCTTCTCCATCTGTTGCAACCAAACTGTGTCCTCATGATACCTGCACGAACATCCAGGGCCCCAAAAGAACCGCTGGAAGTGGCACCTCGAAGCTGGTGGAGATTGAGGCCAGGTAACGGTCCTTGTCCAAAATTGAGAAACATGCGGCTGAGTGCGCCTAATGTGAGTGCACTTACAGTCTTGACCCTAGTGTCTACGGTACTCCGCTGTAGGCACATCATCCTCATCATATTATAAAAAAGCTGAGTGTATGTTGTGTAAGGATACCTATGCAAATCCCCTGCACTTGTTCATCACGAAAATTCCCAGGAATGCTCACATCTCTATCGGAAAAGTCGCGGGTTATGTTTGTGTTGTAAATTTCGCACCGAGGGATGCTTAGTTTTTATTGTTTATTTTACCCGTTATAAGAAAGAACAAGCGACTCTAACTAAAAAGAAAAAGACAAAAACCACAAAGCAAATTGCGACAATGTTGTTTGAGCGGGTATGATACCAGAAATGGGGGAGGGGAGACTGACAGAGTGAGAGATGAAGGAAGCAAGGCAGTGAAATTGTTATCTCGCTCTTCTCTCAAACACGTCGAGACCCACTTGCAGGACAACATAAGTGGCTGACCTCAAGAAGTCACGGAAAGAACATCAAGAGTTCAGCAAGGCAACGGTACAAGTGTTTCATTATTTCCGTTCACTGACGCTTCGTATGTTAATGAATTAAGGAATTGGGATGGAAGAATAAGCATGCCTCAGACAGAAAGACGACAGAAAGCGCACTTATGGGTTAACAAAACAAATGGCTTCACGCAAAGTCTGATTTCATCATCATCATCATCATCATCATCATCATCATCAGCAGCAGCAGCAGCAGCAGCATAGAAGAAAAATGTCTTTTTCCCCTCCTGAAGACGAGCACAGTGTTGATGTAGACAATGTTGATGATAACCATGAAT
The DNA here is from genome assembly GCA_004794655.1 of Marisa cornuarietis. Classification (NCBI taxonomy): domain Eukaryota; kingdom Metazoa; phylum Mollusca; class Gastropoda; order Architaenioglossa; family Ampullariidae; genus Marisa; species Marisa cornuarietis. Next base: position 6,264,921 of record SMMW01000617.1, on the reverse strand, counting down.
ACAAATTATCAAAAGACCAAACAAACGTCCCTCGGGAATGAAACTACAAGCGCGGTGCAATGGTCTTACAGGACGTACGGCGCCGCAAAGGGAGATAGAGAGGGAGGGGGAAAGGAAGGGGACTGCATGACAGATGCAGCCAGCCAGCCAGCCAGCCAGCCGTAGCATGCCGTCTGCTGATGTCGCCGACCACGGAAGACCCTCCCGGGTTACAGGAACTTCCGTGTTACCCCAGGGCGGCCAAGCGCAGGGAGAACTGTTAGCACCGTGTGAACGAGGCTGCTAATAATCGCAAACAGCTACAGCAGGGCAGCCACAGCTTCCGCTGGCAAGACAAGATAATTGACGCTTAAAGTACAACCCGACATATCGACGATGGCACTTTTCAAAAAGCACTCCTTCTCGTCGTACGGAACAAACATCAGCATCACAACAACAAAAGCAACAACAAAGACGGTTTTGGCGGCTGGACAAAAGCTGATTTAATCAAATAATAAAAACGCCCTCTTGATTTACGTTTTAGGAATAAGAGAATAAAGATATCGCATGTACTTATGTTAGCATGCTACCAAGACTAAATTAAGAATCCTTTTTAAAGCCACTAAATTTATGCAAAGTTTGATTCATACTTGACAGACAAATGTTGTTATTATGCTGAGTGGCAGATATTTTGAAAGAACAAGACAAACTGGCTCACCAAGACCCAATATAATGGAGGAAAAAAATTATAAGACCGAGTGGCAAGTAATTAGGGACATAGCTACTTAAATTCTTGCTGTTGATGTTTCTGACGAATCTGCTTCCTATTGATCTGGAGGATGCTACTCATAAGCTTTTTGTCAGACATGTAACTTCCTTTCCCATCCGTCCCACTACCTACTCGTATCCTCACACCCCACCCTCCCCGGCTCCCTAACAAACATAGAGAACCAGCGATTCTCGCACGGTATACCACCCACTTGTAAAAAAATGTGGCGCGAAAACACACACACACAAAACACACATATACACAACACATACACAAAGACAAACGCACTCACACAAATATAAACATAATTACACCTACATTCACACAACACGTACACGGTTACACACATACACTCATATACATTCCCACTATGCACATAATGCAACAAAAGAGACAAAAACAGCGAAAAGTGAGAAATAAGAAATATAAAGTGGAAATAAAAAACAATGTAAAATAATGGAAGACTTGGTTTGGGGAACAACCATAACCCCCACCCGTCCCGCCCATCTGACAAGCATTCTGCGTGAGGGCAATGTATAGTCCGCCCTCCTCACGAGTTCTCCTTCAGTTTTAAACAAACGAGCAAATGAAAGCCAGACGCGCGCCTCACCTGAAGGCCAGGTAACGAGCCTGGCGCAGCCTTTGTTTCCCCTGCGCCGCAGCAGGGGACACAACCCTCTTATTAGATTACGCCTCGGAAACTCTCAGGCCTATAGACCGCGTGGAGAAACAAATTTTGAAACAGAACGGGAGCGACAGAGAGAATAATGATGACTCCTTGCAACAGGGTCCATGACGTACTCGTTAAAGACATGGTGAGTCGGGGTCAGTGTAACGTGACCCTTCGGACTTGATGTTGACTTCGTTATTGTTATCAAGGACAGTGATCTCGATTTTTATGGTACAGAAAAAATAGTCTAAATTTAAAATAAACTTTAGTAATATGGAACAACAAACAAAGAAACAAACAACAAACAAACAAGAGACTTTTTTCAAGTATGATGGTGAGATATCACCGGAAAACGTAACGTTCCAGTGGAACTGTTCACGTCTAGTAAGGAAGACGGTATTAACACTGGATATCAACATCCTTGAACACGTCCAAACCGGTACAGCCCTGGTGACCTAGCGGATATGACTTCTTGACAGTTAAACAGCTGCCATGGCTTGCTGACGCTCTGGCAAGGAAATATTTTTTCGAAAAATACGATGAATGCGTCTGCGCATGACACTGCATATGATTAGGCAAACAAACAACGTGTTCCCTGCACAAGCTGAATGACAAACCTTCTTATCAGGTTTTCTCCTTTTTTAACTCAATGAGACAAAAGCGAACATTTACAAAATGCCTTTTCTACCTCTTCTGCTTCCTGCTTTGTGGTAGTTGACGAGAACAAAAAGCACGAATTAAAAATTAATTAAGTAGGCGTTCGGCCCATTTCAAAGGTGTTTGTGTGAGCGTGTGCGTGGAAGGAAGGGGGGGGAGAGAAAGACAGAGTCCATACAGTTTTACACAAAGATCTCCGCTGCTGCCTTGCACAGGAAACGGGGGTTTAAGCGTGCGCAAGCGCACACACCAAATCCCTTGTTTTCTCCTCCCCAGAGGAAATCCTCGAGGACTTCAATATCTCGGAAACGTTTCCTGTTGACACCCCCGCTGCGCGCGCATGGTACTGATGGCACCGTGAACATTGTTCCCTCCCTCGAAAAAAGCAAGACACGTGCTGCCCCCACTGCCACCGGAAGCCCGTCTAAGTTAACTCTGAATTTTCGCGAGTGAACTCGCACGTTTTCCTTGAGACAAAGAGGGGTAAACCTGCTCGCCCTGGGAGACAGCCCATTGCACTGCTCTGTGATGTCAGTCGGGGGCAGAGTGGGAATAGATAACCTTGACCCTTGAGCACTTACGTTCAATTTGAATGAACTGCTGATTTGGGTCACGTGAAGTCCAAGCTCTGGCGCGACAGACCAACAGGTCAGGTTTCGTTTGCACATACACCATGGCCAATTTGCACAAGGTTGGTCCAACAGAAAGAAGCAACAGAAGGGAGTCCCCCCCCCCGCCCATCACTAACTTGCCCCTCTGATAAACAGTGAGATCAAATCAGGGACGAGGTGAAGCTGAAGACGTATTGGAATGGGTATTTGTGCTCAAACTGCATTTTCAACAGATCTGATGAAGATACAAAATAATGGGTTGATGGATGGATTGAGTGAGTGAATGAAAGAGGGAATGAAATGAATATTTTTTGCTTCTTGCTTAATGCCGCTGAGTTGTAAAGACTCTTCAGAGAACACAGTGTCAAACGTTGCTGCCTACTCAGGCCTCTGTATCACACAGCGATCGCACCTGAGTGAGACTGGGCTTTGGTGTGACAGGTACACAGAGTAGAGATCTGCCAATATGTTATTGCATCTGTTGATATATGATTAAAATAAAGTGAAGACTGACGACGACGACGTTGTTGGTGATGATGATGATGATGATCTTCCATCTATCATCATTATGAATTAGCTCACAGAAAGACTTGCTACTGACGAGCGAAAAGTTTTTCCGAAAACTTTCTCTCCCTCGAGTCTCCGTCTTTCTACCGGACGCTTCAGTCTCTCTACCTGAAGCTATTTACCTGGGAGGCTGCCAGGTATCACGCTAGCTCCGCTCATCACCACAGACAGCTCAAGGACATTTTCACAGCCACTCACAGGCGGACCAGCCCTGCAACGAGGAACAAAACCTCAGTGACCTCGACAGTGACCTCGAACTCATCTTAAAGGCCAAATAATAGTGCAACCTAACCTCTAACTGCGTGGTACTGTGACCATCAAGACCCTGGACTTGCAAAATCTGCGAGGTCAAACACCAGTCCTCTAAATTTAAGTTCACTTTACTAGAGCACGATCTCAGTGTCGGTGCAAAATGTCAGAAAACCTTAGTTTGATAGTTACAGGAAGAGAAGTGTTTTTGAATACAGATACGCCTCTTCAATAATTTATTTCTAAAACCAAGACATCCGTTTCCCAAACAGCTCAGACGTGGAATGAACTTGGCACACGTAGTTGTGTGATGTGTCTACCTGTGTGTACCATAGCAGAGAAGAAGGGAAAGTGGCAAGGCGAATTTCTTACCTGCTCATCTGGATGCTTTTCTTCAAGACAACAATGGCATTCCGATCTTGAAAACTAATTGGCACAGCGTGCCTGGGAAGGGCTTGTTCACACACACACACACACACACACACACAAACGCACGCACACACACACGCACACACAAACGCACGCACGCACGTACACAGAGACACATGCTTGGCAAACATATATAGCCTTATTATCTGAAGATCAACGCAATGTCTGTCCTCGTAAATGGCATCGCGCGTTGGCAGAGTTACAAGGACTGCTCCTCTTATAAACACTGTTTTTTTTTTTTGCTCTAGTGCTTCTGTGTCTTTGTTTTGCAAGGATACAAGGCCGGTGTGAGTGTTTGGCACACGAACATTCTGCCAGATATCGCGTTATCCTGTTTACTCTAACGTAACTATAGAAGACAAGGAAGAGGTCTTCAAACGCCGAGTAAAAAGCTTGAGGGTCGATGATGGCCGCAGTAAAGACTTTGCGAAAGAATCTAGTGATGATAGTATTTATGATAGAATTGAGGTTAAGACTGAGATAAAGACTGAGGATAGGACTAAGAGATAGGATAGGGTAAGAATAGAGTGTGTGAGGAAGGGAGGAGGAATTAAATTGGTTCGGCAACGTAGCTGACTTTGTAAATAAGAAGGATCGTGATAATAGTCGCTAATCACTTTTTATTTACTTTGAGTTACCTCCGCCTTAGGATGGCGTAAGCACGAACACGTTGTCTGCGTATGTTCAGATGACTTCAGATGCTCTTATACACACGCACGCACACGCGTGCAATGACCAGAGGTCTACACAACCAGGTGGACCTATAAATGCATACACACACACACACACACACAGATCCACCCCCACACATACAATGTACAGACACACAGAGACACCAACCTCTCCCTTCCCTTACAAACATTCACACGCATGCTCAATAAGAGAGTTTGGGAATTCAGGGTGTGGATCAAGAAAGAGAGTGAAAGAGGAGAAAAAGATTGCTCTTAAAACATCTGAACATGCAGGCAGATATCATGATGATCTTCGTCAACAACAACGTCTCATGCAGTTAAGAACAAAGAATCGGCTATGTCGTAATATTTGCGTTAGGCGAATGCGTGCACTTGCACGAGCGACAGAGAGAGAGAGAGAGAGAGACAGAGACAAAGTGAAAGAGAGAGACCGAATGAGAGAAAAGATGATTAGATGTAAACGCTAAACCATAATATACTCACCTTTATCGGCGCCCGACCTGTCACTCACTGCAGCTTCTCCGCCGCCGCACGTGCAGACACCATTGGCTATAACGTGCAGATGCCAGCCACACCTAGCAACCTCTCTATAAGCCCTTCATCTCCTCCGCCTTCCACGCATGCGCAGCGGGTTGGCGTCGTGGCTGTTGCCAGCACGGGGAGCACGCAGGTGACACTGCGGCGAAGTGTAGTCCTTGCACGATGTACGTTCCTCGGTTTCTCTAAGTGCGCAGCACCCTTTATCGTCAGCTACCCTGGCTGCGGGCTAGTCCTCTCTTACCCGATTCCTTCCTCACACAGTCACGTTCTCTCGTCTTCTCCCAGGGTCAGATGCAGAGGAAAGTCCGATGTCAGGACGGCAGCCGTTGCACGCAAACAACTGGCTTGTGAATGAAGTCGTTTTCAAACGGCCAGACCGTCTTCGTAGAGTCGTTTCAAAGCTCTTCTACCTTACATCTTTCACAAAGCGCAGTTGAAATTGAATTTAGAATGAAATGTAAGGGATTTACTCACTTGATTTACACTATTTTCATAGATGTGACTCATACGACTGTCAGGCAATCTGGAGAAAGAGGTGTATGGTCCAACAGCAGGGAGAAGGTCAAAGAATTGAATAGAAAATGGCGGTTAAGAACAAACAAACTGCCATGCCCAACAATAGGGTCCGCCGGACGAACTGTCTTCCTTTCCTGTCGGGGCAGTGGGAGGTAGTGGGGGGAGAAGGAGTCTGTGTAACAAAGGAGGGAGCACATTGAAGCGACTGAGTCCAAGGCTGTATGAGCATATTAGTCGACTGTCCATCCGCTGCAGATTGCCTTTCTCAGTTTTTGAGTTTTTTTTAAGTGTCAGATCAGAATACCATATTGGAGGATATGTAATCAACATTAATCATCAACCATCTCTGTCGCTTTCATCATCATCATCATCATCATCATGATCATCATTTTTCCCCTCTCCAGAGCTATTTTAGCGAGTCTGAGGGGGATGTGAATGCCTCGATTTCCTAATTCTGCTTCTCTGTCTGTGTGTGACGAGAACACTGACCCACGCTGGCATTAGAAAAAAAAAATCACACCCCACCAGCCTTCAAACATAACCTTAGTGAGTAGGAAGCGATAGAAACTAGTTTTATACCTTGAGGATCTGGTAACCAAATCCTTCACAAAGTTTTCTTCAGTTTAGACGTCACCACAGGACATTCTCGTCTACGTCAATGGTGTCACTTCCGGTGCAAAGAGATCATTCGCCACGACTAACGGTTCGCAGGGGAGGGTCTGTGGATGGTGTGAAGTTTTGTTTTTCACGGGTATATAGAGGTATAAATTTCGGGGCAGAATGCCAATGTGGCAAACTACTACAGGTAAAATGTAGCACGAAACACGACTCCGCATGTTGTTCCCTTAATGCTTGTTTGCAGCACAAGTTAAAGAGCTTTCAATCGCACTGCTCCATCTCGAAAATACTGTCGAATTATGCAGGAAAAGACAAGAGGAGAGAAGGAAAGAACAAAGAAAGAACTATTTTAGTTCTGAATCAATACACGCGCATACACACACACGCACGCACAAATACCGACGCGCAATCTCTCTCTCTCTCTCTCACACACACACACACACACAGAAACATTTTCTTCACACGCAAAACTCAAGAAAGCTGTAAAAAACGAAGAAGGTTCAGGCCTGCTTTAATATTTGGAGACAGAAGAAGAGAGCAAAGTGTTCTCTTGTGATATGAGTAGTCCTGCATCTATATTTACGCTGGCCGCGTGCCAGCTTGCAGATGGGTGACGTAACGCTGACGTCAGCAGCGTCTCTGAAAAGATTTGAGTGTTCTGCAAAATCAGTTGAAAGCATCCCTCACCGCGGACTGGGTGGAGTTCGGTGAGCATTTCCCACGGGCGTCTGAAGAGATAAATCTCCGAGTCTTCCTAGGTACGATAAAGGCGATGCCACTACGTGCAGGCACACGAAGCAGGGAAGTGGGGATGAGAAGCAGTCAGTCGCCGCGAGCGGTTTAATGCAACAGCTGTGCCTTCACGTCGCACCTCAACCGAAACGGCAGCGGCATATAAAACACACATAGATAATATAACATGGAGCCATCCATTCACTTGCAGATAGAATGCAAGCTCAAAAATCTACTCGATGAGCTTGTTAATAATGCACTGTACTTTTTTTTGTGAGTCTAAATATTGCATCATCATCATCATCATCATCATCATCATCATCATCATCATCATCATCATCATCATCATCAAGGATCGATCGGGAATGTAATTTCAGTTCAAGGTGGCATAGAAGTTAGTTTATTATTTCATACGTGGATTGCATACATATTCAAAGGTATGCATTATAATATAATGTACATGCACATATTAAATTCACATACATGCACACAATGAAACGTTCGCACCAGCTAGAGTGATATTCACCCACCCGCGCGCGCGCGCGCACACACACACACACACACACACACACACACACACACACACACACACAAATACACTTACACACATACACAGAGGTAATCACGGACGGTGTAACTTTCAATCCATCGACGACTGCTCCCACCTTTTGATACACGTGTCTATTAATAACGCTCAGGGTAAAGTGCTAAAGCAGTTTATTAATTTTGACCCCATGCACACACGACCTTTATCCATCCCCTTCTCCCTACCCCATTTAACGTCTTGCAGCAATGAACATCTCCCCCTCCCCACCCCCGGGCTGTCGGCCAGCGTAGACACAGAACCTGGCCGCCTTTAATACTGGCGGCGTTCATGACAGGATGCGATCGCTGGCCATCAAGTTATCAGGCCAATATAGGCCACCGGGCTCGCACCCCGCGCGGAGACTGTTGCACAGCCCGAATTTGACGTCATCAGTACATTGATGACACGCATCATGGCGATTGATGTGCTGCACCTGCTGCAAGACCTGGGCCGTTTTAATGTCAGGCAGCCGCATCATGATCTGGAGCCACACCGCGGGAACAGGCAGCAGGGAGGAAAACACATAAAAAGGAGGAGGAAACATCCAGCGAATTTCTACGTCATTGAAAGGCCTTAAAATCTGTCAATCACAAAGGAAATGTTTGGTAGATGAGGCTTCTGGGTGACCACACCTATAAACAGAAACATGTTTTTCTCCGAAGAGAAAGTTCCACAAAGATTTTGCGTTTCACTTTGAGATTTACAAGGAGTGTTTACATATTCTCGTAGATGAATAAATCCACACAAAAGTATAGGAAGTACAGAAGTAGATGTATTAGTTCCAAGTCCCATAATCCCGAGACTATGCTTAACTTGTTTAACTTTACCTTGAGTTACTGTGCTTTGTTTTGAGAACAGAGTACGGAATCAATGAAGTCGTCATCGCATCCAGTCAACGTGAGAGCAACTGGCGCTAAGGGAATACAACGGAAGACGCACTAAGACTTTGAATCTGTCTATGGGATCCCATTCGCCAACATTGCTCAGATGGAGTTCATGGGGTAAAGCATGGGGATACATACCACACCTTGTAATACTTTGCAAACCGCTTCACGAAACTCACTCTAGCGACAATTGCCACAAAATGGTTTCCTGAACAAGGTGATTTTTTTAAACCTGTAATTTTACTGCCACAGACACTTGTCAACCACAGCGCCTATCTCTAGCCTCACGAGGATCCCTGGTGTTAAACATGTACACCTTATCATGTCTACATGTTGCCACATTCCATTTATTACAACTAAAATTTTATGGAAGAGAGCGCCTTCTGGACAGGAAGACAGAAAGAGAGAAAGAAAGAGAGAGAAGTAGTGCTGTCAGACTTGTCCCCTTCCTACTCCTCTGTGTGTGTGTGTGTGTGTGTGTGTGTGTGTGTGTGAGAGAGAGAGAGAGAAAATTGAACTTGGACTGTGTTAGACAATTTAAGTAAGTAATCTATGAGGATTGTGCATGAATACGAAATAAAGGAGGGGAAAGAGAACTCTGATTTTAAGTGAGTGGGCAGGAGCTCATTTCACAGAGGAACTGAAGAACAAAAAAGCCATTATTGTTACAATATGCATCCTCCTCACAGACTAGAATTTTATAACGAAGTAAAAAAAAAAAAAACAATTAAATAGCTAATACAATCATGTAGCATAGAAAAAATAGCAACAATCATAACCATCATGATCATCAACATACATTAGAGCATCAACATCAGCTCTTTTGCCGTTCAGTGAGAAAAAAAGAAGCATTGCATTAGTGCAGTATATTTTCGTAGTGTGTGCGAGAGAAATTGAATTGAATATTACAAGGCCCCATCCTATTTATAATATTATTATATACAATGAATCACACACACACACATACCAATCCACCAATCCAATAGTAAGTGTATACTCTACGCCCACACAAGCAGCTGAAACTAAACCTGTCATCTAAACTTAGTGGTATCACAGGAAAGTGAAAACAGAAATATATCTCTTCTTCTTTGACTGGACAGGCGTATACACAGCTGTGCAGGGACAGCAAGGGGAGTAAAAGCATTAGCATAGCAACTGTTCTAACAGAGTTGTCGCCCATATCAACTTGCAATCATGAAGCATAAAGTGTAATTTTTAGATTTTCCTTGTGAGAACTAACCGCTTTTTGAACTATAGGAAGTGCTTCGTTCCATCAAAGTTAAAAGAAGAATAGACAAATGCAAAGGCAAATGAAAATAAAAACAAATCTTAAAGAAAACAACTCCAATCACAATACATGTCTGAGCGACGAATGAAAAATAAAAATTTCAAGAAAATTACGAAACCTGGCAACCACCTAAACGTACCAGAAAGAATTATATACCATTGTTGTGTGGCTGCTATTATCTGCTTATGAATTCGCTGATAAACCGAGAAACTGTGAAGTCGAAAAACACTTCTGTCACCTCGTAGGTCGGGCTGTTTCCCTCAAGAGTCATTGCTCGTTACTCGGCGTCTGACTTCAGGGATGAAGGACACATGGGATGTCCTCTGGTCAGTCTCCAGACAAGTCATACGACATAAATAATAATAATAATAATAATAATAATAATAATAATAATAATAATAATAATAATAATAATAATAATAATAATAATAATAATAAAGCAGATTTATATAGCGCAATTTTCAACTCCAGAGTCGACTCAATGCGCTGTACAGTGCATACAGGTAGATTTCAGGTCAACGATAGTGTAAAGCAAGACACAGAAGACTTATATATATATAGACGCATGCAGGAGAAAGAGTGAGTGAGAGAAAGAGAGTGCACGTACTCGTGTGTGTGTGTGTGTGTGTGTGTGTGTGTGTGTGTGTAAGACTAGGAGCCATCAAATTTTGAGCGCTATTTTCAAGAGGTTATCCACTGCAAACCTGTGATTGCTTTGTAAACGTTAAATGGGAAAGTGGCTCATTAAATACTTTGTGAAAAGAACAGAGCAACATTTTATAACTCTGGCAACACTAATTTCTCCGGATAATCATAATGGCCAGATCGTTTTGCAAATTACCTTCACCATCTGTTTATATTCCAGTTTTAGTCTGAGTGAAGTGCCTCTGCCAGGAATTTCCTTGTTTACTTTTATTTGCTGTGTATTGTCTATTTTCTAGCGATTACTGCTTGAGATACAGTCGAACAATCACGCACGCACATACTCATAAACTCAGAGACAAGATCTATAAATCACAAGTAAAAGAAGACGAAAAAAAAACAGTTCCACACATCTATATATTCTTCATCGTTAGCTAAGATCTTCTCGAAACTTGACTGAATTTCGGTTGGATGAAAAGATGAGAAAAAGCTTGATATAAATAAAAATGTATCTGCAACAAAATTTCAAGCCGCTCTTCGTTTCGTCCGACTAAAGTAATTTTTATTCACCCGAAACAATCAATTTCTTTAGTAACTGACTTTACTAATAAATCACCGAACTTCACTTCAAACTCCTGACGAAGGTGGACACATGGCAGCTAGACTGAAAATGTTTTCGATTCCCCACAAAGTTCCTATGGTCTTTGCCAGCAAAACGTATTAGCAGAACTCGAGGACAAACCAGATACAGGACACATCACCAGAGAAGCTGACATGGACAACACGTCAGCTCCAGCCAGGCACTACCCGACCTTAAACGGGTGTATGGTTTTCAACTTCTCTGAGTACGTCCCTTGGAACAACCCGTACGACATCGTCAGCTATGAAGCTTTCGCGTATTTTCAAACCGCTGTCAGCAGCGTGTACCTCCCCATCATCTTCCTCATAAGCACTCCTGCCAACATCCTCTCCATGTTAGTTTTCTACAAGCACGGGCTCCGAGAAAGAATCAATCTTTGCGTCTTCTGCTTGTCGCTGGCAGATCTCATTTTTATCACCTACGCTTTTCTGCAATATTCCGACACCGTGTACATGAAGCTTCTGACAGGCTCCCGCTACAGCGGAATGCTGGGAATTCTTCTAAAAAACAAAGTCATGGGTGTTTTCGGCTTCTGGTGGACCTCGGCGTTCATCACGACCCTGATAGCGTGCGAGAGATGTGCTTGTGTCGTTAGTCCTCTGCAGGCGCATCTCCTGCTGAAAACTAAAACCACGGCGGCCATCATTGTCGTCGCCACCGTTATTATTGTCGGACCATTTTTTATCGTATCTGCTCGCTGGACTGTCGGCTGCGTGTACGATCCTGTCGCCAAGGGTCCCGTGCACACGACGTACTCCAGTGACTTCTACCTGTCACACGCTCACCTAGTGGACACTTTAGAAGGCGTAGTGTACGGTGTCATCTTGCCAGTGTTTTGCGTCAGCGTCGTGACAACAGCGTCCGCGATCACGGCTGTCAAGATACGTCACATGGCGGCGTGGCGACAACAGACGTCATCAGCAGCCAGCTCAGCTGCCCGTGACGTCACCCTCACCCGCATGCTGATCGGCATGTCCATTTTGTTTGTGACGTGTAACGTTCCTGGAATTTGTTTCAGAATCGCGATGCTGGCGGTTCCAGACATGAGTTTAGATGGCAGGTACAGAAATTCGTTTCATCTTCTTTTCTTTTTTCACCAGTTCTTTGCTTATACCAACTCTTCGTTCAACTTTTTTATCTATTACAAATACGGTACTAAATTTCGGGAGACAGTTAAAACGTTCGCTTGTCGGTGTTGCGCTATACGCAGAAAGACTGAGAAGTTTTCCACTATAACCATCTCCAAAACTAGTTTTGTTAACTAATTTTGTCAAAAATTTTGCCATATGTGAAGAAAAGAGACCAGCACTGGGTAACGGGCTCCTTTAATTAAGCCGAGATGATAAGGAGAACCCAAACCAAGCATTAATAATAGTGATGATGGAGATGATGATCCCTAGGGGTGAGCATTTTTTTCCTACTGACTGGGAAAAGAACAGTACAGACACCTATTATCCCTGGTCTGGGTGATTGTCCTACTTTCATTCTCGAGACACACGCCTACAAACATCACTGTGCACAGAAAGGGGTCAAGATAACTGACGTCAGGATTGTACATGAAGTTTACAATGTTGTTGATGATGATAATAATAATGATAATAACTACTACTACTAATAATAATAATAATGAACATTTATACATTTACATATACATATACGATTTTCCTAAATGGTTTGCTCAGAGTGCGTCACAAATGAAAGAAACAACAAAAAGACCAATTATAAATAAGCGGGCATGCTAACATCCATGCACACATGTACGTCTGCAACAGACACACCCACAGTCAATGCAGACTCATTACGTCATCGCATGTTTTGGACATGAAAGGATGACGTCAGTGATTTTGAGAAAAACGTATGTCTTAATTAAATGTGGACTTTAAGTTGGTCAACGAATCAGCGTCGCGAAGGCTGACGGGTGATTTGTTCCAAGTTGATGAGGCTTCGTAGGAAAATATCTTTGTCCGTACATCTCTGTCTCATTAAGTGGTACTGGAAAAAACTAATGTCCGAAGATGAACGGGGCAGTCGTAAGGAAATACTGCGGGGAGTCAGTTTGGAGAGGTATCGAGGGCTAATATGAAAAACCACTGAAAAAGTCAGAGTGGAAAGTTGTACGATGAGAGTGAAAGGAGCAAATGTTATGTGTTCAGATCTAGAAGAACTAATCTGCAGATAAGACGAGCAGCTTTTGATTTCTGTCAAGAAGATAGCAGGTAACTCCAGCCAAAAGAGAATGGAAATACTCGATCCTAGAGAGCACAAAAGCACAAAGTAGAATCTCGGTTATCTCACCGGTGAGATCATGACGAAAAGAACTAATCCTACGAGGTTCAAGGTAAGCAATTCTGCAGACATAAAAGATATTATGCCGAAAGTCGAACGCTGATAAAGAGTGGCACCCAAACTGCCAACACAGGCAGAGGAAGGAATAGATGAGTTGTTTATGGAAAGAGAAAGATTAATAGAAGGATGACTAAGAAATTTCTTAGGACAAATCAGTAGTAGTTACGTCTTGTTGTCATTCACTTGTAGTCTGTTCTAAATCATCCAGGCCTTGCATACAGGAAGCCCCGACTGGACTATCGTCACGAGAGCGTGAAAACGCGGATGCATCAGGATTTTCACGCGGGATCGTGGCGATACTCCAGTCGGATACGGTCCCTCGGAGTAGCCAGTGTAGGACGAAGAATACGGAACACCTCGCTAGTGGTGGGTTCAGGCAGAATGTTGGCACGAAGGTCAGTTTTAATTAAGAGCCTGGATGAATAATGAAGCCAGGCTACACACATCCGTATAAACCTGTAGAGTGATTGATGTGGTAGGGTCCAGCGTGCATAACACAGAAAAATGATCTGAGGACAATACATGTTTAACATCCGTCAGCTTTCAGAAGATAATCTTTTCTAGCTGTTTGTAAAGCCCTTAGCCAATGGGAGACGCAGGAACAAATGCCAATTACGGACAGAAGACTTCACAATTCTGAGATCTTTCTCTGCATGGTGATGTTTATAGGTAATGTGCTAACTCGACTCGAAATTTGTCTTAAACAGTGGACTTCGTTCACAAAGCTAAAGTTAAAGAGAACTGCATAAGAAATAGGAAAATCAAACAGAAGATAATTTTGTAAGGAGATGACGAATAGTAATAATGTTGCAGTAGCTTCCAAGCAATAAACAAGATGCAAAGCCTTTTATATATTTTTCCCCCGATATGAAGTATGCCATTTCTTTTGGACGTGTTCTATTATTCGCAGATAATCTCTCGGTAATTACGCGTGTATTTGATTTACCCATGCGCTAACTAAGTCTATCGATAGAGAACGTAGCATCTTGATGTTCGGGGACACTGGTTGATCCCAGCCCTTAAGTATTTGGCCCTACTCTAACAACAAAATGTTGGAAAAAGTGATGTTTAATCAATGTAAATAAGTGAAGTATTATTGCAAAAAAAGTATTTAATACAAATGATGTCCAGCGGACACAAGCTTTGCTTTCAACGAGGCAATGAAAAAAATGTTTCGAGTGGTGTTAGAGCTTTAAAACCGTCCATACTCTGTAAAGATAGTAATTTATCGACAAATAGGTGTTTGGTACATAAAGCAAAGTGTGGAGAGTTTGCGCGCGCGCGTGTGTGTGTGTGAGAGTGAGAGAAAGAGAGAGAGAGAAAGTGTGTGTGAATATGTTTGCGTGCATGTGTGTGTGTGTGAATGAGTGTGTATGTGTTTATTTGCTTGTTTTTTTGCTTTTTGGTTTTTTTTGGGGGGCCGAACGGTATTCAGGTCCACATCATTTGCCTGATTTTTAAGGAGTATTCCTTTTGTTTACTAAAAGCTCTTGGACTATGTTTGGTTCAAGCAGTCTGCTCTTGAACATCTTCATTTTAATGTAAGTTTACAAGTGACACGATGTCACCAGTTGCTCTAAATTAAATAGTATACTACACGCAGATCAATTCTGGACATCGAAGTTATTGCAGAGGCTATCCTATGAGTTAATCAGAAAATGCAAGAGAGAGAAAGAGTTAGGGGAAGAGAGAGAAAGAACGATTAGCGTAGTCCACTTTCCACGGATTCCCTTTGATCTGGTCCGCAAACACGGCGATAGCCTGTCAAAGAAAAGAACATCCCTAAGCAGTGCAAGGGATACTTGCCAGTTAGTTATAAAATCATTTTAATGGCGTGTGCATTATATATTTATTTCAATCACACACTCACATCACCTATGTATGTAGGACTTTAAGTGCAATGAACTTTATAATAATTTATATTTTATATTTTGAAGCTTCTTGTGCGCAAATGTGTGCATGATAATATGTGCACGCTCTGTTAGCAGCATACTCTCAAATCTTGAGAAAAATAAGAAAACACACACACACACACACACACACACACACACACACACACATACACACACACGCACTCACGCACGGTTGTTTTTGTTTTGTTGTTTACCTTCTCCCCTTCCCTACACCATGTCATTCACATTTTCTAAAATGTTCTGTGTCATTTGACAACATCACTAATTTAATTTTTGCGAAAGTATTTGCAGCGTATGTCAGCTTTCCTGACAATCAAACTACAATGTCTTGGCATTCAAACAGTGAAAGCCTGCAATCAAGTTATCTTATAACAGAGAGTCTGGAGCCTCTGGCACCATTGACACAAAATACAGCAGTCTGATAAATAAAGGACAGAATCGAAATGCCAACATCTGTGTTCCTTTATAAGGTCAGCGGTCATGGTCCACAACACTTTCTTAAGAAAGGATCTTGACCAGCTGTAGAAGTGAGGTTTGGTATAAAAAAAAGAAACGCAAGCTTCGAACACTCCAGAGAAAATATTTTTCTCTTTTCTCGTCTTAAGAATTCCCTAACATACAGAGGATATTCCTTTCTTACCATCTGTCCAGCCCTACTTCGCCCCCATGTAAGTCTGAATGCAAAAGACAGGTAGATATTAGGTGTAATTTAAAATTAAAAACTTTTTTGAATAAACGACTCGATAAACGGACAATACACGGTTAAATGGGATCCATTTGTAATAACCATGCACAACAATAGCGCAGCAATAGAAAATTAAAGATGTAGAGGTAAGTGTAGATGTTTTAGTTTCTGATTGCTTTTACTACGAAAGAAATGCTGATATGAAGACCAGCGACAGTTCATGAAAAAGTTATAGCTTTTTTTACGTGGTAATTTGTTTTTTACTAATAACATACAGAATTTATATTTTGGTCAAAATGTAAGCACCTAAATTATGTAGCTATAAAATAAATAAATAAATAAATAAATACAAAACTTACCCACAAAAAATAAACTTTAGAAAACTTTCTTACCGTTACCTACCTACATTTTTAAGAAAGATCTACTTTCATATCCAGTGTAACGTGTAAGACTGTCTTCAGTTTTCTCTTGATCTGCTTACAAGTTCGTTTAAGAAGGTAACTACATTTGTGGGCGTGACTAGGAATTTAGGTTTAGTCACAGCGACACCATACCATTAAAGTTTAAAAACACAAGTTAGAGAAAGTTTTTTTTTCTCAATCAAAAGTATGCGACCATAATTGATATCAGGTGATAAATTTCCGCCTCGGGACAGACTAAAACACGGCCTGTATTGGAAGATAAATCTGGTGTAATTCGTAGTGTGATACTGTGGAGATGAAGAGCAAGACAAGTAGCATATCCTACAGGAGTGTGGGCTTCAGGAACTGAGAGCGGAGGTGCACGCACGCAGCACGCACGCACGCACGCACGCAGGCACGCACAAATCAATGCTAAATACTGTCTCTTCACACAGAGGCTTGTCATTACAATTTTGTAGCCTGAATATATTATAAATTTTCTTTTGTACTTATTTGCTTTTCGACAGCGGTATTTTCAACATTTCTGACATATTATTTTTATTCTTTTTATTTTTAACAACAAACATGAAAACATATTATGACATCAAAAAGCAATTTTCTAGTTGTGACTGACTAGTAACTGCAATTTCCTAAAGTAAGGTACAGTCATTTTCCCAATCAGTCAAGAGCGAAGAAGATTTTTTGAAAGGGCAAACTGTGCACTTGTTTTTGTGAGTGATTTGGGGGAACAGAAGGATATGAAGATATATACCTATATATTCATAAAATTAGCAATCTAGCATCGGAAAATATTGAATGAAGAGGTTCAAAATTATGGTCGGAAGAAATTTCTTTTGTTCTGAACAAATGTAAACTATTTCTAAGATTTTTACTTAATGGGGAGAATGTAAACGATTTAACATAGGCGTGGTAATATAAAGGTGTAGATGGACTGAGACCACTTTTTAAGTTTGCTAATAGTTGTTCAAGTACTTACATCAGCTAAACACTTATTTGATCTGTTGTTTAGTATCATTTTACATTTTTATTGTAAACATACGTACAGAGGTGGACACACACACACACACACACACACACACACACACCCGTAGAGCAAAATGCTATTGAACTATCAAGCAAGCCGCACTTATATTTGCATTGCTGTCGAAGGTCTAACATGAAGCTGTAAATTGCAGTTTCCGCGTGAAGTTTTGAGTACTCAGTCACTTTTGTGGACCGACGATGTTCAATACTTAGTTAAACCAACCCGGAAGGTAATAAACTCATAGAATGCTAACATTTTAAAGAAGGTCTCTATTGCACAAGGATGCTACATCCGTAACAAGAAAAGACAAAATGGTTAACAAATCTGTTGAGAATAGAAATCTCTCTACCATCGATGGGTGCATTGTTCTCGAATTCGACGACTTCGTCCCTTGGAACAACCCGTATGACGTCATCAAAGAAGAAGTGTACCTGCTTTTCCAAACAGCTGTGAGCGGGGTGTACCTCCCGATACTCTTTCTCATCAGCACTCCTGCCAACATCCTCTGCATGATCGTGTTTTACAAACACGGACTCAAAGAAAGAATTAACTTGTGTGTCTTTTGCTTGTCCCTCGTCGATGTCATCTTCATTACTCACGCTTTCCTACAGCATGCCGACACCTTGTACATGAAAGTCGTGACAGGCTCCAGGTACAGCGGAATCCTGGGAATTTATCTCAGAAATAAACTGATAGGTATTCTTGGTTTCGGGTGGGCCTCTGCTTTCATCACAACCCTGATAGCGTGCGAGCGATGTGCTTGTGTCGTCAGCCCTCTGCGAGCGCATGTCCTACTAAAAACTAAAACCACGGCGGCCATCATTGTCATCGCCACGGCTGTTATCGTCGGGTTGTATTGCGTTGTAGGTGCTCGTTGGACAGCTGAATGTATTTTTGACCCCGTGGCAAACAAAACAACACTTACAGCTTATTCCAGCGACTTTTTCCTCGCACATGTTCATTTAGTCGACACATTGGAAGGGGTAGTGTACGGAGTTATTCTGCCGGTGGTTTTCGTGAGTGTTGTGACAACAGCTTCTATCATCACGACAGTCAAGTTACGTCACATGACAGAGTGGAGACAACAAACGTCATCAGCCGCCAGCTCTTCATCCCGTGACGTCACTCTTACCCGGATGTTGATCGGCATGTCAGTTATTTTTGTGCTGTGCAACATTCCTGGTATTTGTTTCAGAATAACAATGCTCGTGATTCCTGACTTGAGTTTAAACGGCAGGTATAGAAATTCATTTCATTTACTCTACTTTCTGCACCAGTTCTTTGTATACACCAATTCTTCATTTAACTTTTTCATCTACTACAAATACGGTACGAAATTTAGGGAGACGGTTAAACGTTTTTTCAAATCTTGTTTAATTAGAAGCAGTAACAAAAAAAGTGTCCATTGAAGATGTCTCTTAGAGTAATGTTGCCAGCTGATTCTATTGATTCTAATTTATGTCACAAAGTAGACCCCCTAAATGCAAGAACAGTTTTGAAAAAAAAACGGATAAGAAAAACGTGTAAGACATTTAATCTACAATGGAACCTTGGCATCCGATTTTTCGCTGTGATTTATTCTCTCTTTCATTTTATTCTTTTAGTTTGAAAATTATTACAACAATATTACAATAATCGAAACTTGGCATTGCAAAAAAAAACAAACAAAAAAACAAAAAACAAAAACGAAACAAAAACAAAAACAAAAAAACAAAAAACAAAAAACAAAAAAAGGATGCTCCCAGTTTTTAAATAATAATAATAGCAATAAACGTATGATTTATTTAGCGCATTATCACGCTCACGAAGAAGCATGCTCCAAGCGCTTAAGATGAGTAGGAGACATGAACAGAATACGAAGGACGAAAGGAGAATCAGCTATGCAGACGAGTAATAAAAGACAAACATAGAAGAGATAAAGAGTAATCATGGAACAAATAATAAAGATGGAGAGTGTCATAAACCTGCAGAGGAAGAGAAGCAGGCGAGCTGATCAATTGACTATGATCACAACTCTTGACAACTATGTTGATTTGTGTAAAGATTAATACTCGTGGAACATATGTTTTTAGTGCAAATTTAAGGTATTTAATTCTGGGTAGATGACAGATATGGAAAGATAGAGAGTTTCACTGTTTTTCAGCACAATAAAAATTCAATGTCTATGTGTGGTTATTCTGGTGACAAGGATAGAGAGCGTAGGTCATAAGCCGAAAAGCTGGCGAGGATGCTGGAGAAGATAAGTTCAAAAAAAAAATAGTCAGGACAGGAGCCTGCAAAGAAATTAAAACACGTCACAGACAGTTTGTACTGAATGCGAAATTGGACGGGTACCCAGTGCAGAAAAAGAAGAGGAGGAGTGACATGGTCCTATTTTCTTTCTCTTTGCACCAGACGTGCAGTGGAGTTCTGTGCTTTCTGGAGATTATGAAGAAGGTATGCGGGGAAGGAATGCAAGGAAGGAATTACAATAATGCCGAGATAGAACAAACTCACAGACAAGAGTGGCATCAGCCTGAGTAGAGAGAATGTGACGGACTGAGCAGATCTTACGAAGCTGTAACTTGTCTATCAAGTGTCATGTCTGTAGAAACGATGAATCCGAGATTTTGAATGGACGAAGTGAATGTTATGTTGTTGTCGCCCACCTTGACGTACTTGGGTGGACTAAAGAGCGATGAACGATTATTGCTTCTTGAGAAGAAGAGGGCATTCGCTTTAAAATCATTAAGTTTTTGTTCTGCGCCATCCAATCTTTTGGTGTCATTGATACAGGCCTCAGTTTCGTTAAGAGCAGTGTGAGACGGTCGGCAGAGGAGGAGAGTACACGTTATCAGCATAGGATTGCTGATGAACATATTGAAACTCGGTTCATGATGAAAGTGGTTTTGTGCACAAAATGAGCGAAATAGGGCCAAGTACTGATTGTTGGGGGATCCTGCAAAAAAGGGGACCATCGCTGTTGAGCCATGCTAGAGTGAATCCAGAAATTCTGTAGAGGATGCGAAGTCTTTGAATTAGCAAAGATAATGATCGCTGGTGACAAGTGCGGCAGACAGGTCAAGCAGAGTTCATGCAGAAACATCCCCACCGTCGAGTGCAGATAAGAACTATGTTCATGGTTACTTTCATAGAGTAGTTTCAGTATTGCTAAGGACCGATATATTAACAGAGCCTGAGGTAGTGTTCCTGTAAGTAAGTCCAGTGATGTGTCTCAGGTAATATTGATAATGAATACTGTTACAATTTTGACTTCTTTAAACTAATATATGTGATGTTAAAATATTCATTATCTTTATGGCTATTATTTTAACTGTAACCATTTTTGAAATGGCGCAAAACTTCATTAAGGCGATGTAAAGTTCATAGCGAAGACCTTAAAACATGTAAAATGACAGAAATGTTGCAAAGTGAAAAAGTTTCACGGGCTTTCGGATTGGAGGCCATTAAAATGACACTTGAAGACCCCACACAACCAGCGTCAGGAGACAAAGACACTTCGTAAAGATTGTTTTAATGAGCGTTTCATCCAGTTCTTTCATCTAAAATACTTTAATGTTGTATGTTTATCCTTCTACAATTATTGGAGCTCTTAGTTTTCTAAGAATTCTGCTGACGTCAAACAAAATATTGCTCCATGCAGTGATCAGTAAACATAATATACTTACTGAATACACTTCTCTGCAGTGAGGAATCAATTTACCTCCAATGAACAAGTTAATGTGAATTTTTCAAAAACGTCGAGATGAGGGTTGTAAGTACAAGTGACACGATAAATCAAGAAAGATGAATATTTTTAAAGTGATTATCAGGTGATTCTTCTGTCATGGTACAAGTTGAATTCAGTATTATTAAAAATGCACTGCTAAGAGACGAACTCGACGGAGAAAATTAGTATATTTATATTTGTGATTTACTACCACTTAAATCTATCATTTATTTACTAAAGTTTTACTTGCATGAAATAGCGGTTCAGCAATATATTGCTTTGATGAGATGCATTGAGATACCTTAACTATACCAGAGGAATGTAAACAAAGAAGTTATAGTCCGCCCACAAACAATCGAGATATTAAATAAAAAAGAAAAGTTTTGGGGATCCCTGGTGGTCATTTTAGACTATAAAGAACTTGCAAATAAAAAAACGTAAAGAAAACAAACTTGAAAACAAATTATGAAAGGTTACTTGCATAAATTTATTACCCTACCGTCATGTTAAATGATTACACTGTTGATGAGCAAGAGAATAGAAATTTTTTTCTTTTGTTCGCTCGACTGTTGTTTTGCATATGTTAAAGAAAAAATTGTATTTCCTTGTTTAGAAAACTAGTGCTTTGCTTACTTCAAAATGTTATCTACGTTACTTTTTCACAAGTATTACTTATTTTTTAAAAGTTCTTTTGTTGTAGCTGACAGAGCCTTAAAGAGTGTCTTTACGTCCGTCTCTACTTTTGCAGTGCACTGTAGCTTTCGATGTAACAAAGGCTATCTCTACCTCTACAAACAGCTCGCATTTTTCTTCTATCGTGAATAATATATAATGTAGCTGTGGCTCAATATCCGAGAAGTGAGTTTTCATTGAGAAGTGAGTTGTCTCTTTGTCACTCTCTATGTAATACATTACGGGTTTCCAAGGTGTCTGACTGGTTTGGATAAGTACCCACATGTTTTCGCAGAGTTAGTTGGAGAGAGTGACTTTCCCTTGGAAGGTGTGTGTGTGTGTGTGTGTGTGTGTGTGTGTGTGTGTGTATAAACAAACGCAATCAAGACTAAAAGGCAGCGGGAAAGAACGTGTACGATTCTGACAAGACTTCTCATAACTGGATCATCTGATTGCACAATAATAATGAGATGAAGACTAAGTGGTGTAGCGTTGGCAGAGAGACAGCAAATCGAAATTCAAGCATTTGAGAGATGTTTTCACAAACAAGCAGACCTTATTTTGAACATTTTTAACGATTTTGACCTCTTTCTATGCATGGTGACGTTTGTAGGTAGTGTGCTAAGCCGATCTCGATTCTGCATTTGTCTGTTTTAAACATCGGACTGCGTTCACACAGCTGCGGTTGAGGACCTTGACAAAAAGTGCATAGAAATTAGGCAAATCAAAAAGAAATTAATTTTGGCACGAGCCATCGAATAGCAATAATGTGGCAGTAGCCATGTTGGCAAAATGGTATACAAGTTGAATAGCCTTTCGTATATCTTACTTCCCTACTGAGGGTTGCCATTTGCGTGCATTTTATTTACCCCTTTAAAAATTATTTACGTATATTTATCTACTTAATTTAAGACATTAGGCCAGTGGAAGTGACACATTGATTTTCGAGTATACATCTTGACTGCAGCACTTAAATAGTTGATCCTACCCTAACAAAATAGTGTTGAAATAAGCGATTTTCAATCAATTTAAATAACTGAAGCATTATTAAAAAAAAGGTCTTTCATACAAGGAGGCAATGAAATAAATGCGTCGCGTGGTGTTAGAGCTTTACAACCGTCCATACTCTTTGATGATAGTAATTTATCGACAATTAGGTAAACCCAAGTGTATAAGGTTGCGTGTGTTTGCGATTGTGTGTGTGTGTGTGTGTGTGTGTGTTAATTTCTTTGGTCTACAGGAAGCTCTTAGACTTTGTTTGGTTCAAGGAGTTTCTCCTGAAGATCTTTATTTTATGTTAGTTTACAAGTGATAAGAAGTCACTAGTTACTCCAAATTTTATGCTTATACGCAATTAAATAGATATTTATTCTGGACTTCGACGTCATTGTAGAGAGTATCCTATGAGTAAATGAGGAAGTTCAACAGAGAGAGAGAGAGAGAGGCGGGGAGAGAAAGAAGCGCATTGCGGCTGACAGCACCCCAGTGCTTATCCTCCGTTTGCTAGAAACGGTCTGCAGAATCTTTCATTGGTTCCCTTTGATCTGGTCCGCAAACACAATGAGCGCTGACTGCCTGTCAAAGAAATGAACATTTGAGCAACTCCAAATCAAAAGATACTTTCTTGTAAATAATTATAAAATCATTTTTATGGACTGTGCATTATATATTTATTTCAATCACATAATCAAATCATGTATTGATGTTTATATTTATAATAAGTGTGACTGTTTGCGAGACGAGCGAGGCAAGGGCCATAGGAGTATACATCTGATGTTTGTAGTCCTTCGACAGTTCAGTATGTATTTACTCTTGTTCCTGTTTGCCATGTCTTCCACATCGCGCATCTGTCAACAGTTTTGTTCTCCTTTAGACCCAGTATGCCTCGCTAGTTGGTTTGTGGTTGATATGTAGATTTGGTTGGAAAGGGCTTCACAATTAGCGGCGACTTCATACTGAGAGAAAGGGAAGTAGGAGGGATTAATGAAAGTGAAAAGACACAGCATGGAAAAACTCACGTCTCCCAGGTATATAAGCAGAGAGGAAGGCGTGTTTCTGGACACAACTTCTACAATCTTCCACAAGCGCATTACCTCCTCGCCAAGGGACGCTCTGACTGTCGAAAAGATTTGTACCGACATTTCGGTTTCCAGCATCTATTCTTGCGTAACTGGATATTTACAGGAGAGCTTTCCTGCAGCTCCAGTTTATAATCATAATGAATGCATCGGTAAGGAATTGTAGTAAACTGCAATACCAGAGTTAGAAGAACACTGGATGCAAGTTGTGGTCGTCCAGTCTCTGGTATGAACTGTAGTGCTCAATTCTGATTACACGATTAGTTAAATGTATTCTGTGAACGTGTGCTTCTCTCTCCACTAATACTCTGTGATGGAACAAAACATTTCACTGGTTCTGTGTAACGAGCCGCTATATTCATTAAAGGTTACAGGGTTGTGTTGGCGTGATGACATGTGAATAACTATGTTCTTGCCAATTAGCTTCCAAAATACAGTTGAACAAAGCTGGGCCCCAGACGAGGAAAAGTTCAAGCAAAGCTGGACATAGAACGGCGTACACTGATACAGGAGATAAAACAACAATCAGGAACAGCATCATTAAGTGGGCCTACAAACTCACAACTAGTGCCCCACAATTATTAATATCTCGAAACTTGTTTATTTAGAGAACTGTCGGGTGTCTAAGGCCATGTTAACCAACTCTTGCACATCGGTACATCTGCAAATGCGCGTATGACATGGTTTCTCCACACATGACGGAAAACGTCCTGTCTGCACTCTGCCTTCCACTTTTCCACGACATACCTAGTTCAACAAGGCAGGTTTGTATAGAATGGGATAGAAATATGTTTTATCTTCACCACATGCGTTTTATCTTCATCACATTTGTATTAGTGCCCCTTGTGACTCTTTTCATTGTCACAATGCTTTGTTAATGTGCAGCTAAACCATGAAACCCTGAGAAAACTATTAATTGTGATCAGATTGAAAGCCTGGAGATGGTTGTACAAAGTGAACTTAAGCTTCTCATTCAGCTTACACAATGGACAGAGTGAATTACGTGCAGTATGTCTTCTATATCGATAATAAAGAACAGCAATGCTGGATACACGTACTTTATATTTTGCCAAAACTGTCAGCAAATAATTGTCTAAATTCATTTTCATATTTTTTTAACAGTGCCTGAGATGCCATATGTAGAGTAAAAAGAATACCTCTCACTACTGTTTATATGATATTTCAATTCCTACCTCCTACACAAAATTTGCCTAAAAATAGAAAAATTATGTACCCTCTAAACCCAAACCCCCGCAATAAAAACACTTCATTCTGATGTTAGATACCAGTTTAGTTTATCTTTAATATCTAAATAAAGAAGCATTCTGTAAACTTACTATTCAAGCAGCCAGTCCTGCTATTAAAATATTCAGATAAGTACAGACGCATCACCATACTTTAACTCCGTCAAACGTTCCCCAATAATGGTAATGCCATTATTACCTCAGTACGAATATAAAGAAGAGTCTTCAATATGAACAAACATAAACATATAGTTTTCGAGGTCAAAAGGATTTTTAGCAATGTAGAAAACTATAAAATTTTGAAAATTAACGTCCAGTTAAGTAACATATGTTAACAGACTGCTATTGATTAAAGCAGTCAATTTCATTAGCGGCAACCTTTTAACTCCGTGTGCGCTCTACGTTCAGCTCTGTCTGCACCGAATCTTTTTGTTACAACACTCAAACGTCCCCCCTTCACCACACAGCATAAAGCACGGACCTTCATTCACTGCATAAGTGTCTCTCATTCGTTGCCTCTTTGCTCTATCATAGTAGTGACCAATCGTAACAAACCCTAACAACGAAGGGCTTTCGCTTCCGTTTTCTGTCAAAATGGCGGATCTTCCTAACGTTGAAGAAATTTTAGAAGTGAGTAGTTAAGCTTTTCTGTCATCAGAACCTTGTTAAAGAAGGTTGATTGTAAAATAAACAGTATTTTCTTTAAAATGTATTCTGTTTGTTTATAGACAACGCGTTTAGATTTTACGAGAATTTTATAATATAAAAACATCGCCACAACAGATGCTTTTGACTTGTTTTACCACTAACAATGAAAAAAAAACCTTTTTTTGGAAACAATTGTACAGAGTGTTTTGTTACAAAATCAAAACATCTACTTTAAGAATTTATTTAATGTATGCAAACAAAGAACCGGAAACACGAGGCATGTCTAAACGAAAGCCGAGACTTACACCGGACATGAACATGAATCGCTTATCCAGTAATGAAGGTCCTTGGCATGAAGAGACTCCCCTAAAACAAGCCAAGCATAGCACCCGTTCGGGACGAGCATCATCATGGCGACACGCACAGCTACCTTCAGTCTAGCTCACCAGCGTAGAGGTGACGAATGTGGGCACAACACATCCATAAATGTTCGAAAGAAAACAAAGTTTATCCGGAAGCAAGTTATTTGACACAGACTACAATTTCACAAATACTCCGATTACAATGAAATTATAATTAATGCGACAAATTAAAGTGGAACACAGTAGGCGGTGAGCACAGTTTATCTTTACATCTAAATTGTTCTAAACAGCAAGAGTTCAAAAGTTTAAAGTTGTCGCGTGTCAGACATTTGTTTTTTAATTTTACACCAGCGATCTTTAAGTGCAAGAAAGGCACTCGCCAGAAAGACAGTGGGTGTGGTAGTCAACGCGAGAGCGTAGCGCGAGGCCACTGAAGACTAACGACACAGCGTAAACGAAGTGTAAAGAAAATGCAAAACTTTTAGATCTAACGCTGGGTCTGAAGGATCCAAGGGCAAGAACTCTCAGCGCCCTAATAAGACAGTGACACGTTAAGATCTTTGTCTTTTTGCTTCCCTTTACTAACCTTTATTATTTCTCTCTGTTCTTGCGTGTGTGTATGTGTCTATGTATTTTCCACGTGTGTGTGTGTGCGTGTGTGTGTGTGCGTGCGTGTTTGTGTGTGTGTGTGTGTGTGTGTGTGTTATTAAAGTTATTTTTGTAACGTTCATTTCGCCTTTGTGGTGGTCTGCGTTCATCAGGGGTTCGATAGGCACGTCGTGTCCCGCCTCTGGTAGAGTGATTGTGTATTTGCGCTGACTGTGTGAGCAGCTGCAGGTGTGCATCCAACTACGCCAAAAGGTGGTAACGCGACAAAAGTACACTTGGTAATATTGTGCTGCACACGTTTAAACAATATCTTCGTTTGGTATGACGTTGTCTAAAGACACTTCATGCATTGACTGATGACAAAGCTGGAGTATAAGACTTTTAAGTAAAGCTTTGTTAGTAGGTCTGTGGAATCCACTAGCCAGTCATGCTAAAGCGGGATGACTTAAGAGCAACGGGTTTTTTTTTCCAACGATTTTCACTCTTGCTCAACAACCATTCTGCTGGGTTCCATAAACAGAAAAAGCTCTGTTTTATGGCAGAAAAAAAGGGAAAAAGCGAGATTTGTCTGAGTGCCTAAATAGCTTCGTCGTTTTTGTGCTTTAATGACAAAGTTACGGGACACAACAGTTTGTCACAATTTCTGATAACTGTGCACACTTTTCAACAGAAAGGTGGACAACATTTCACGAAATCCAACAACAAAACAACAAAAGACACACTGAATAGGATTTTTTACGATGCATAAGAAATGGAGCTCTCTCGTCTTCCATGTCCGACATCTACCCACCATAGAATCTTTTAAATTTGCACTGAAGACTCCTACTTGAGCTTTTCTCTTAACTAACAACAGTCTACAAAATGTTACTCCTTTTTCATCTCCCCTCCCTTTCCCGTTTATTGCTGCTTGCCTGCTCGTTATCCTCTACTGAATCAAGACACTCTTAGTTCTTGTTACTTGATTACTCTTTGCGTTTTCTGAATTTGTCTTTCTTTAATCATCAGTACTGTTGTTCATCCTTCCATTCCTTCGTTTGTTGTCCATGTCTCGTTCTTGTCTCAAGCGCTAAGAACACGTTCATTATGAGCGCGAACATGCACTATTCAAATCATGCAATTATTATTACATGCACACACACACACACACACACACACACACACACACACACACACACACACACACACACACACACACACGAACTAATGCAGAGACATATATAAAAAAATACTAGAAGTAATGAACGCACCTATTAAATAAAACATTAAAAGACAGGCTAACATCCCGCAAAGATTTAAACTTTACAACTTCATTCTTGTTGTTTGTGCAAATCGATGCTAAATCTTAACTCAGAGGTTTGTCATTAAAGTTTTGTAGTCGGAAGTTGTATTAATTTTTTATGCCTTAATTTGCTTCTTGACAGCAGAATTTCCAACATGTCTTCGTAATATTTTTAATCTTTTTTCTCTGTCTTACACAATAAAATAAATCCTATGATAACATCAGAAATAAATTTCATAATGGAGCAAAATTGTGGTCGTCTTAATTTTTATACTGATTATTGTTTAAATATTTCGAAAGAAATGTCAACTATTTATCAGACTTTCACTAAATGTTAAGTGTAAATTGATTTAACATAGGCGGGGTTAAACGGTGTTGTGGACCATAGTTTACTGAGGCAGATATGCACATAAGCACGCACGCACGCACGCACGCACGCACGCACGCACGTACGGGCACACATTCACACCTGTATATAAATACACGCACATCTTTGACAAAATTAATAGCGGACTTAAAAAGCCCTTGAACTGACTGGCAAGCTGTATTTATATTTGCTTCTCAAAGTCTCACATAAGAAGGTAAAGTGCAGTTTACCCGTGAATTTTTGATATTTCAAACACTTTTCTGGATGCACAATGTTCAATACTTAGTTACTACCGACCCTAAAATGTTAAATGGATAACAAGTCTGTTGAAGATAGAAATTTCTCTACCGTCGATGGGTGCATTGTCCTCGAATTCAAAGACTTCGTCCCTTGGAACAACCCGTATGACGTCATCAAAGAAGAAGTGTACCTGCTTTTCCAAACAGCTGTGAGCGGGGTGTACCTCCCGATACTCTTTCTCATCAGCACTCCTGCCAACATCCTCTGCATGATCGTGTTTTACAAACACGGACTCAAAGAAAGAATTAACTTGTGTGTCTTCAGCTTGTCCCTCGTCGATTTAATCTTCATTACTCACGCCTTTCTACAGCATGCAGACACCTTGTACATGAAAGTCGTGACAGGCTCCAGGTACAGCGGAATCCTGGGAATTTTTCTACGAAGTAAGCTGACAGGCTTTTTAGGCTTTGGGTGGGCCTCAGCTTTCATCACAACCCTGATAGCGTGCGAGCGATGTGCTTGTGTCGTCAGTCCTCTGTGAGCGCATGTCCTACTAAAAACTAAAACCACGGCGGCCATCATTGTCATCGCTACAGCTGTTATCGTCGGGTTGTATTTTGTCGTGGGGGCACGTTGGACAGTTAAATGCATTTACGAACCAGTAGCCAACAAAACAACACTTACGACCTACTCCAGCGACTTTTTCCTCGCAAATGTTCATTTAGTCGACACTTTGGAAGGCGTAGTGTACGGAGTTATTCTGCCAGTGTTTTGCGTGAGTGTCGTGACAACAGCTTCTACCATCACGACAGTCAAGTTACGTCACATGGCGGAGTGGCGACAACAAAAGTCATCAGCCGCCAGCTCTTCATCCCGTGACGTTACTCTCACCCGGATGTTGATCGGCATGTCAGTTATCTTTGTGCTGTGCAACATTCCTGGTATTTGTTTTAGAATAGCGATGCTCATGATTCCAGACTTAAGTTTAAATGGCAGGTATAGAAATTCATTTCATTTCCTCTACTTTCTTCACCAGTTCTTTGTATACACCAATTCTTCATTTAACTTTTTCATCTACTACAAATACGGTACGAAATTTAGGGAGACGGTTAAAAGTTTCTTTACATCTTGTTTAATGAGTTATCAGTGATAAAAAAAAGTTCGTTTAAAGGGCAAGAGGCGCGCAACATTATTTCTTTATGATCGGGTTAAGTTCGTTTTAAAATAATAATTCCCAAAATATGAGTGCATAATTATGCTCAATTTTAACGATATAAGCCTTCAAACGTCGGCATTCTCACCTGCAGCTAGGAAGGCGGGAGGTTCTCTCACGTGATCAGTGTCGCGTGTTGCGACGAATCCAATCGCTCTCCAGTGCAGAACAAACGACACGCACACGAGAGGACAATACAAATACACGTTTAATCAAAACATTAACAACAACAACAACAACAACAACAATAAAATAAATGTAGAAGAAACGTAGAAGAGAACAAAGAAAATAATGGGCCGGGGCAAAAGAAGACTCCTACCTGCCCAATACCTCCCCCTCCCTGTCTATACCCTAAGATATCACCCCGCTCTGATGATCAGCAATCCGCTCGAACAGCAGGTTAACAGCCGAAGAAAGTCACGCTATTTATTCCACAGTCCTTTAACTCCTCTGACTTTTCACGACAGTCTCCCTCTGATGAAGGCAGTTCCAAAAAAGGACATCCTGGTTGTGCTCGGAGACTGGAACGCCAAGGTCGGACCAGACGCCTACCAGCAATGGGCAGGAACGGTGGGGAAATTTGGCCTTGGTGAAACCAACGACAGGGGCATCAGACTCCTAGAGTTCGCACAGAGCCAGAGACTCACCTTAGCCAACACCTTGTATCCCCACAAGAAATCAAGGACGGCCACCTGGCACTCACCAGACGGACTGGTCCATAATCAGATCGACTACATCCTCCTGCCGAGACGCTTCAAATCCAGCATCAACAGGGCCAAGACAAGGACGTACCCAGGCGCTGACATAGGCAGCGACCATGACCTTGTTCTAACAAACCTGAAGCTGAGGCTGAAAGCGAAGCGACTCTCAAACACTCCCCGAATTCGCTTTGATTTGGAGAAGCTGCAAGACCCAAAGGTTGCAGAAGTCTTCAAGGCCACGGTTGGCGGAAATTTGGCGCACTGAACCTGGTGGACTGTGATGTAGACACACTCTCTGGAAACATCAAAGAGGTGCTACTGTCGACAGCCCAAGAGGTTCTAGGGCGACATAGAAACAAGAAACAGCCATGGGTCACGAACGACATACTAGACCTCTGTGACCAAAGGAGGGCCTTGAAGAGAGAAAAGAAAAGCAAACCAGAAGCAGCAACCAAATACAAAGAAGTGAATTGTGCCATTAAGAAAGGGATGAAGGCAGCTAGAGAGAGCTGGATCGAGAAGCAGTGCCAGGACATAGAGGTTGGAATGGCACGAGGTGACAGCAAAAAGGCCTACCAACTTCTAAAGACCCTCACTAAGACAGACCAGCAAAAGATCTCAGTCATCGAAGACAGCAATGGTCACCTTCTCACAGAAGGCAATGCTGTACTCAACCGATGGACAGAATACTGCAAGGACCTGTACAATTACCAGCTGAAGACCGACGCCAACATTCTCCAAAACAACCAGACTAGAGACAGTGAACCTGCAGACATACCAGTCCTACGGGAAGAGGTCGAAAAGCTGTACATAGTCTGAAGGGAGGAAAGTCACCAGGCGTTGATAATGTACCAGCTGAGCTGCTCAAGCAGGGTGGGGAAGCAACTACAAAAGCCCTAACTGTTCTGTGCCAAAGAGTCTGGGAGTGCAAGGAATGGCCCAGAGAATGGACGCAGTCACTAATCATTCCCCTCCCAAAGAAAGGAAACAGCAAACAGTGTCAGAACTACAGAACAATAAGCCTTATCAGTCACCCAAGTAAAGTCATGCTGAAGGTCATACAGAACCGCATCAGAACCACCGCAGAAGAGCTGCTAGCAGAAGAACAGGCTGGCTTCAGACCACGTAGAAGCACAGTTGAGCAGATCTTCAACTGTCGTCTTCTTATAGAAAAGCATCTGCAGCATCAGCGGGACCTTTACCACAACTTCATTGACTTTAAGAAGGCATTTGACAGAGTCTGGCACGAGGGGCTATGGCATGTGATGCGGAAATTCAACATTGAAGAAGGGCTTGTCCAAGTCGTTGAAGCGTTGTATAACAGCTCAACGAGTACAGTTTTGCTTAACAACCAAATAGGAGCTTACTTTCGTACCACAGTAGGGGTACGTCAAGGATGTCCCCTATCACCCGTGTTGTTTAATATATTCTTGGAGAACATCATGCTTGAAGCTCTTCATGACCACCATACCTCCATTTCAATCGGTGGAAGACCAATCTGCAACCTACGCTTTGCAGATGATATAGATCTGTTAGCAGGTACAAACAAGGAACTGCAAGACCTCACCAACAGACTGACAGACAGCTCAAACGCATATGGAATGGAGACAAGCACAGAAAAGAGCAAAGTTATGATCAATGGCAACGGCAAAGCAGAGATCTATATGAACGGGGTACAGCTCGAAGAGGTAAGCAGCTTCAAGTACTTGGGAGCCACTCTCTCCAAGGACGGCAGCTCCACGCAAGATATCCGCATCAGGATCGCAACAGCAACAGCAGCAATGGCTAGGCTAGATAGGATCTGGCATAGCCACAAGATAAGGTTC
Organism: Marisa cornuarietis; assembly: GCA_004794655.1. NCBI lineage: Eukaryota > Metazoa > Mollusca > Gastropoda > Architaenioglossa > Ampullariidae > Marisa > Marisa cornuarietis. The sequence continues at coordinate 6,232,514 of SMMW01000617.1, read as the reverse complement.
ACTACCAAGTACAGGCTATACAAATCCCTGGTAGTGCCGATCCTGCTCTACGGATGCGACACGTGGACTCTACTCGCCGAAACAGAAAGGAGAATCCAGGCATTCGAGCACAAGTGTCTGAGGAGGCTGCTCCGGATCTCATACAAAGAACACAAAACCAACGACTTTGTAAGAAACAAGATTGCCACACTGGTAGGACACCAGGAACCTCTACTATCAATAGTCAAGCGACGTAAGCTGGTCTTCTTTGGCCATGTAACCCGGCACGACACCTTGTCGAAGACTATCCTTCAAGGCACCTTGGAGGGTAGCCGACGCCGCGGTGGTCAGAGAAAGAACTGGCTTACGAACGTCAAAGACTGGACTGGTCATCCTGTACAGGACCTGCTGACTATTGCCCAAAACAGGCAAGAGTGGCGGGCCCTATCAGCTGCCGCGTCTATCCATGTGCTCCCCCCAACGCCAGGTGCCAGGCAAGGGACGACTGACTGACTGACTGATGATCAGCAATCCGCACGAACAGCAGATTAACAGCTGAAGAAAGTCACGCTATTTATTCCACAGTTCTCTGACTTTTCGCAGCAGTCTCCCTTTCACTTTCTTTCCTCTTCCATAACCGCCCCTCTCTCTCTCTGACGCGCCAATCACGTCAAAACCAACCAAATCACAATGATTGCGTCAGATTATCATGACGCAGCAAACCCCCCTCCCCCCTTTAGAACTAAGGCTCGGACTGAGCCAGCATGCGACACGCGACAATCAGAGTATTTGTAACAGCGAGTGTGCATGTCTTCAAGTCAAATGAAGAAACATCACTCAGGTTGTCGTGTTCAAGAAGTGATATTTTTGCCCCCAAAAATGAAACAGCTGAATTTGGAATACAGCCCTACAAATTGGAACTTTATTTAGAAGCTTCGAATGAAGTTACAAAAATAATTAACTGGTCCAAACTGAATTCATTCAACAGACTAGTAAGTCAATCAGATCAAAATTTAATGGGCAACAATAGTTACAACTGACTGCTGATTTTTCTATTTACTTACTGATAGTCGCACGTGTTCCCGTTTAAGCTCCTTATGTTTATCACCCTCACTTCTTTTTTTCTCCCTTTTTAGCTGTTTCGATCGATGGTTCACTGATCACTCACACTGTTGTTTTTAGCATTATGCTGGATAAAGACACGACTGATGATGTTGTGTTTGTGACTGTCACACGATGTTACTTGTAGACCAGACGGTGTAGAAACCGTTGATGTTGCATATCTAGTGCTTGATCTACCAGTAGTCGTAGTTGGTTTAAACATCTCGTGCTTTTGTATAGCACTGCTGTAGGAATAAGATTTCTTCCTTTCACTGAAAGTCCAAGACTTGCTTGTACTGTATAAGTGACTGGATAACATTCGATTGTGAAATGTTCTGAGCAAATTCTTGAGTGCGGTGTGGGGACAAAGTTTGCACGGCACGTTTCAACAAAGAGACCTGTATGTACACATCTCTGAACAAAGCTAATCCACTGGCGTTTGCTGCCATTATCTTTAGGATTTCCTTCATGAGTACAAACTATTTCCCTCTGAGTGTCGAAGAGAACATACAGCAACAGCACAATGTGTCCTGGTCAGTTTTCTTTTACCGATGATTGCATCTTTTCTCTTCGACTTTAGCTGGTGCAGACGGCGCTATTTTTAGAAATACGTTCGTTTCGTCACTTCCTGTTTTCTCCACAAATCCAGGTGTGCTTTAGAGAAAAATATTAATATAAAATCTTTCATGCCTCTAGGTCATAAAATACCACCGGAACATGTTTTTGTGATACTTTGTGCTTTATCTCCAAAGATTTTCGCTGAGCGGTCGCGTTGTCCTTTAAAATGTCTCTTAGACTAATGTTACTAACTGATTCTATTGATTCTAATTATGCAACAAAGCAGACTCCCTCAATGCAAGTACAGTTTTGAAAAAAGGAGAAAATGTTTAAGACATTCAATCTACAATGGAACCTTGGTATCCGATTTTTTTGCTGTGATTATTTATATTCAATTCGGCTAATTGTCGAATCGTAACAAAAATGTATTGACTCCGCACAGCTGACATCATTTAGAAAAGATCTGACTGTTGCTTACATTTAAATGTACTCACTTAATACTGTTACGATTTTGATTATTTTCAACCAATATAATATTGCAATATATGTGATTCTTCAGGAAAAAGTAAAAATTGTTAAGACTGCAATAGGTGTAGACAGGTCACACCACACACCACACATTGACTACACGGCGCGCTTCACGTGTTCTTTCAATCAACACAAAACACAACGATCTGTACTTGGGTTCCTCTAGCTGTGCAATTTCAGGTGGGGTTTCTAACTAAATTGTATAGGGATCAATAATCAAGAGTAACTCACTTCATAACTAATCAAACAGGCATCAATATACATCAGTAGTAAAACATAAATCAATATATCAATAAACGAGCATGAATCAAGATACACCAATAGCCGAGCATAAATCAGTCTAACCTCACCATCTAATCACCATTCAATCACAACCAACTCTTACGGCTACCAATCCGACTCTCCTCTAATGTTCCAGTTCACCAGTTCTCCAACAGCAAGAGACGTATATAAAACGCGTCCCGAAACGATAGTCTTATTTCAAGTAGGAAAAGACCAAACTTACGTACTGTTCCTGGTCCACTTCGCATTCATTCCATCACTAATACACACATAGAATTATCTCCCTTCCGACGAGTAGTCGGCGCTTCTCATGGATCATCTAGTATCCAAACCCCTGGCTCCGGTTGACGGGCATAATCCGCACGCTGAGGACAGTACTCCCTAGGGTCAGGCACACAGCATTTTGAAGGGAATATACTTCCTGGCCCTAGGGCACACAGCTTATTAACGACAGAATACTCCTGGTCGTAGGGCACTCAGCTCACTAACGACGATAGATTCCTGGTCGTAGGGCACACAGCACGTTGAAGACTAGGTACTCCTTGGTCGAAGTTTCCCACACCTCGTAGCAGGCAAAATACTCAAATACTCCAATACCACGATATCTTCATCCAGTCTTCTCGAACCCCTAACTAATTCCTTGGCTAGGCAAGGAATTAGGTCTACTCCCCTCTCGCTTTCACACAGTACAGTCTCCTATGTCCTTACACTCGGACGTTAGGTCGGGGAATCAAATCAAATCAGCTCAGCTGCCTTGCAGGGCATCTGTGAAAACTTTGCTCAGTCGTACGATGAACCATACTCACATTCCTCTAATTTCATTTAAGGGGGACTAGTATTGCTTCTTACTACATAAAGGGAACTAACTCCCATTCTCACATTCATACTTTCGCGTAAAGGGGAAACTACCCTTGCCTTACAACCTAACAGGGAACTAACTCTAGTTCCTCCCTTACTGTCACGGGTCGATCCGTGAAAAAAAATACAAGGTAAAGGTATCAAAACATGTAAAATCACAGAGTGGTAAGAAGCCGCCTCCAAAGGAGTGAAAATGTTTTTTGGGTTCCGGAAAGTCAGCCATTAAAGTGGCACTCAAAGACCACAAAAACCAGTGCAAAGAGGCAAAGACACTTGGTTGCAATGGATATTTCATCTAAAATACTTTAATATTGAATACCCATCGTTCTACTATTATTGGATCTCTTTAATTAAGAATTACGGTGAAGTCAAGCAAAATATTACTCCATGCAAAATAACAATAACAACAATAGTGAGTAAAGGGAAGTCTAGCTCAAAGCGCTATACAAAGATAAAATATAAACACAGAAAAATAATTATAATAATGTCTAAAAACAAAGAGTTACCTGTGTTCTATGTTAGGAAGAAAGTTAATGAACACACTTTGCTGAAACAATGAATCAAAGTACTTTCAATGAAAAAGTTATTAATGTGAATTTGTCAAGCGAGAAAATAATACTTGATGCTGGGGTTTGTCAGTACAGGTGGTACGATAAATCAAGAAAAATATATACTTTAAGGGGGATATCAGGTGGTGCTTCTGTCATCGTATAAATTCAATTCAGTATTATTAAAATTCTTTGCTGGGGTGACAAGCACGACTTAGAAAATTCGTCTCTTATTTTTTATCATTTACTTCCATTTAAATTTATCATTTAATTGTTTACAACAGTTTTACTTGCGTAGAATAACTTTTCAACAGTATAATGTTTTACTAATATTATCAAGACACTTTAACTCGACCGGAAGAATGTTAAAAAAGATATTATAGTCGGCCAGCGAATAATCGAGATGGAAACCGAAAAGAAAACTTTTAGGGATTCATTTTGTTTATTTTAGACTACTAAAGACTCGCAAATATGAGCTTAAAGCCATCAAAGTTTGGAAAAAAAATAAGAAAAGATTATTTGCATAAATTTAGTACCTAACTTTAATGAGTTATCTACAATACTTCTCCAAGAATATCTAATGAAGCACTAAAGATAAATGACAACACTCTAGATAAGCAAGATGCAAGAAAAAAAAGACATTTTGGTTCGCTCGACTGTGTTTTTAACATGTTAAAAAGGGCTTTCTTAACTTTAAAATGTTATCTTAATTATTTTCTTATGAGTATGATTTATAATAAGTTATTTTGTCCTAAAAAGTATCAATGGGTGTGTCTCTAGTTTTGCAGCGCACTGTACCTTCCACTGTAGCATCTTTGCCTCTACAAACAATTTTTATTTTCTTTTATCGTAAATAACCTTTTTCATTTTCGTTTTTAATTGTAAGGCAATGATTGTGTTGGATTATAATATATATATATATATATATTGTAGTATTTGTATAGTTGCTTGTAGTTAGGACCCGGAATCCAACAACACATACAGCTAACACAAACTTTTTTTCTCGCAAATGTAAAATTAGCATCAGGAATTGAAAATGTGTGATGAGGTTTATAAGTATTATTATTATTAAGGAAAAGTGGGTAGTTGTTAGACTAAGCCGGAATTATTCTCATTAGAATGATGTAATAGGAGCTCAAGTTATCAAAATATTCGCTTTTGGGATCGAAGTATATTCGAAGTGAGTTGTCTCTGTTTTGTCTCCTTGTCACGCTCTGTGTAATACCATATAAGTTTTCAAGGCGCCTGACTAGTCTGGACAAGTACCCACACGTTCGCGCAAAGATTCACTGTCAAAGAGAGACTGCCCATGTAAGTGTGGGGGGAGGGGGGCAGCGGGAAAGAATAAATCGGACTTCAACAGGACGTTTCAATCCTGGATCATCTGATTATACAGCATTAATGAGATTAAGACCAAGTGGCCCAACGTTGGCAGCGAAACAGCAAATCATACTTCAAGCACTTGAAAGATATTTTCACAAGACAACGATCGAACATTTGAAGTCTGTTTTTGCGAAAAACAAAATCATATCTTATGACAAACATTTAAAGGCTGTTTCCTTAAGAAAACAGATCGTATGTTTATTAAGGAGGAACAGTTTCGCACCTTATGCAGAGGAAAACGAGAGCAGAGTTTAGGTACACTGACACAATTTTGTTACGCATGTTTCTACTTGGCTATGATAACTGTTTTTGCTATTTTTTAAACTTTAAACCAGAGGACATATAACTAATGTCCTGATAAACATTTAAGTGTATTAAAGTGTTTAAGAAACAAACATAAAAATATGCTCAGTTGAATTTTAGTAGCTTTCTTCACTACTAAAGTTCTTTAATTCGCTGACACAAACCTGGTTTCTCCTCAGAGCTGTGAACAGAATGGACTCGACTAGGGATGGGGTTTTAGCGACAATTAGTTTTGTGTGTATTGTGGGATTTATGACCGTAAAACGTTCACTGTCTTGTTGGTTGAGTGTGTTGTGCTTAACAGTCAAATTGAATGCATATTTTTCTTTTTCATTTGATGATCTGATAGTTTATATATCTCTACACAGATTGAACGGATAACTTATTATTATACCTTATTATTGTTATTAAGAAAATAATTTGAAACTGGCTAGTTAAGGGCATTGCGTATTAAGACTAACATTTACTAAATGTGAACGATTCCAGAGCAGTTTGGGTACTACTAGCTTTGTTCAGATTCATATATCGTTTTAGGGGAAGCGGATGGCCGAGTGGTTAGAGCGCTGGTGTCCCCCAGTCGATCCAGCTGACGGGAATGGGTACCTGACTCCTTAGAGGGTTGGGTAAGGTAAGGCAGCGAGGGAGAGGAGATTGGCACCACCCTCATGTAAGAGCTGGCCCCGAGAAAAGTGAGATCTCTAACACCTCACTCCCCAACGACCTGAAAAGGTTATGGGATGACCTTTACCTTTTTACCTTTTTATCGTTCACCGTTGGGTTATCTGGCTGTCACGAGTCACGAACTGCGGTAGAATATTTTCATTCGTTCGTCCATCGGGACCGATGATGACAACGAATTCACGCAAAAAGAAAGGGGAGTTAATGGTGGCGAAGATGGGTGCAGAGGTGGCTGGTGAACCCATTCCGGGCCCTTGACGAGTCTCCCACATGTGGGAAAGGCGTGCGAAAACGTGGGGTTTGCAGGGATGGACATTTTAGCCTTTCATGCTACGCTTCTCTCTTCTCCTGCCGTGACCCGTCTGGCCTCAGCTACAGAGGTTCCCTGAGTGAGGGCGCTGCGCCAGGATGGACGGTCGAGGGCGAGGGCCTCCCAGCTGGCAGCACTGATGCCAAGGTCTTTGAGGGTGGCTTTGATGCTGTCCTTGTATCGCTTTTTCTGCCCTCCAGCTGTGTGCTTTAACTGGCACAGCTCTCCATAGAACAGCTGCTTTGGCAGACGACTGTTGGGCATACGGATGACATGTCCGGTCCATCTGGCCTGCGATTTTAGCGATTCTCTTGTTGACCTCCGCATCGATGTTTGCTGAGTTTAAGAGGATATTTCTATTGCGATAGGATATTCCTAGGCTGGTGAAGAGGGGGGAGTGGGGCACAAGAGTTAGGTGATGGGTCGATATGTCCCGTTAAGCATGATTTGACAGCTTCACTAGAAATAATAACTGTTAACGGCAAAAGCAACGAAAGTGAGTTTTTAAGCCCTTTTAATGACATAATGTGTAAATTATTTGTGAAATTTTTATATATGTTTGGGTTTTGGGATTTTTCCAGGAGGAGGGGCGCAGCACTTGCTTTATGCCTAGGGCCTAGCACCGAGTTGTATATTAAGTGTCTAAAGGTCTGTTTCCCTGAAGGCAACAGGTCGTTTTAAGTATTTCAAGGCTGATTTTTTAAAACAATTTAAGAGAAAAACACCTTTTCCCACCAAATGATTTACACAAATTGTCAGCTTTTTTCTGGTTGTCAACCCTGACGAAATGCCAAAGTCAAAGACCTTATTCCACTGAAAGACGATAAATGTCTTGAGGACTTTCATACGTTTAGATATTAAAGAAAAGAAAGAAAGGATGATGAAACATGGAAATGGCAACTAATTACTAAGTGCATTGTGCAATATCGAAAACCAAGCACTAAAAGTTTAACATTATTGTGTTTACTGTGGGGGGGGGGGGAGGGCTACACTGTCAACTGCAAACTAGTTACTAAATGTCCGATTGCATTGAACGATGGGTACCATAAAAATGGCACTCATAAGATTAAGCGATTTTTACAGAAATTTTCATGCAGTGCAATTATTTAATGAATATTTAAAAACATTTTAAAATAAAATCTGTTGAAGGAAACCCCGTCGTATATCTGAAACCATCATGGAGGGACCTTGCTGTAGGGTTAATCTGACGGAGAACACACATTATTTAAGATAATGAAATGAAACTGTACAAATTACATTTTTCTCGGTCTTTTTTGGTAGTGATCTAGAATAAATGTGCTGGAGATGTGGAAAGTTTAATTGATTAGAAAGTTCTCTGTGCTTTGTTCATCAAGCACCTCCATCTATCCATCCATCCCAACCCGACACGCATCCATGGCTAAGTGTGGATTCCGCCAATCAATCGTAGGGTTGCAAGGAAATCAAAAGTGACTAAAGAACGGGAAAAAAACGTAATAAAAACGTTGCAAATGTTTTATTAATGTGTTAGCTAGTAACATTAGACCTGAATCAACCCTTTCGTATACAAAAACATATGACACTGTGACACAAATTTGACCCCTAAATGTGTCGTAAAATTAATTTTAATACATACTTTTGGTTGATTTTTGCTTTATTTGTTGAAATTATGGGGCGTGAAGTGTCCATAAATGTAGTTAAAAAGATAACTGCTCATCTGATTATTATGCCTGTAAAAAATTTACACATTACAGAGTGTCAGTGAAATCTTACGGTCTGTAGAATTGGACAAAGTCCTTCAGTTTTAAGCAAAATTTATATCTTGCCATCATTTTGTTCGTGTGTCTGAGACTCTTAGTAGATATTTAAAAAATTAGCACTCGGAAAACCATCAATTACATACGACTCCCGTGGTCTACTAGACAATAGCGATTATCTCAGTGATCAAAGTTTCCGCGATTTGGGGACAAAGTATTGTAACGACCGTAAGAATAAATCCAGATCGCATTAATTGTTTACAGGAATATGTTGACAAATACTTTGTGTGTGGAACTTGTAGACATTTGTCAGGTGACAAGTCTCAGTGCCTCCCGAAGGTTGGAAACTTCGTGGTGTGAATAAAGTTTACGTCAAACGTGACGCAACCTCCACCGGCCAGTTTCTTCCGTCCGCGACGACCCGCACTGAAACAAAACATACAAACAACAACACAGAAAGCCAGTATCATCATATGTATCATCATATGATACCTTTATTCATGCACTGATGTAGTTTCAGGTTCAACCGAGAAAAAATAAATATGTTGTAAATAATCTGTCCGACTGTATGCCATAGGCGAACTTTTGCCACAGTGTCATATACAAACATAATATACGCGTATAGTACTTAGTAAAAATTAACACAAAATAATGTGTATGAGCGCGTGAACCACAAGAGAAATATTAACATTCTTCGGTGTGCTAATTGCATATTAACAGCAATTTATGTCGATTTGTGTAAAGCTTAGGCAATTTAATTTAAACCGTATCTGTATTAGGTGATACTTTGACTATCTGGCAACTTCTGATGTGTTGATACTTTATTGCAACAGCGATGACGCACACATCTCACTTGAACAAATAGTGATCATCAGGCTGCTGGTTCAAACTCAAAGAAAGAAAACATTGCCAAACCTAAACAAGACAGTTTTTCAGGAGAATCGATAGAACGTTTCAGAAATAATAAACACATACACGCACGTGCGCACGTCCGTGTTTGAAGATTTTTAATTTAAAAATAAGAAGGACAAAAATTAAACAACACTTTCAGTAAGCACTACAATGCGTCGTTTCAGGTATAATTGCAGCAGGTATAAGGTTTACTCTAATCTCCTGCTTATTACGAATAAACATGGTGCGCAGTGACATCACTAGTATTGTTTCTTTTGTTGTGAATTTTATCCCTTTGTCAAATGAAATATGTGATCAGTAGCCATCTAGAAATTACAGCAACCTGTTGGGTCCAGGAACGCTAGCGAAGATATTCGCATTGAGTCTGACGATTACAGATGTGTTCGCCATTTATAGAACAGTTTGCATCACAATAATCGTCAAAATTATGTATACTCTTTCTCTCGCTTGCTTGTTTTTTTCTCTCTCTCCCTCTCTCTTCACGAACGCACGGAAAGTGTGGACAGGTCACACACAACACACACTGATCTCACAGCGTTCTTCACGTGTCCTTTCACACAACAAAATACAAAGACCTGCACATGGGCTCGAACGTTTCTATTAATCGGGTGAACGTAAATACATACTTTACTAAATAACAACAGAAAACTTCAGCACAAATATTCTACACTGAGTTTGCACCGAAACAAATATATCTAAGCAGTTTATATTAAAGTCCTTCAAGTTCTCTCTTCTTCTGTTGTTGGGGAGAAAAGGAGTCGACACGGCAAACAGTTCCCCTCTTTCAGTCTTGCTCTCTGGCGTTGATCATACGGACAGCCTACATTCACCAAATAACTCCGACAGTCTAACGGCAGACAAATGACCAAGTCAATAAAAATTCCACAGTAGGTAAATCCACACAGTTCTACGATCTTCTCAAGAGATCACACAGCAGTTGAGAAAATTAGTAAATCGAGGAACCACACAGATAATATTTCTCCACACAGTTCTACGATCTTCTCAAGAGATCACACAGCAGTTGAGAAAATTAATAAATCGAGGAACCACACAGTTAATATTTCTCCACACAGTTACTCTTTCTCCATACAGTTAATATTTCTTTACACCGTTAATATGTATCCACACAGTTACTATTTATCCACACAGTTGCTATTTCTTCACACAGTTAATATTAATCCACACAGTACTATTAATTCCAACCTCTGTACCAAATTCCTCTTTCTCCCAGACTCTCACGTCTGCTTCTTCTTCCAATTTCTACACAACGCCCCCTATCAACATTCAAACCAGGGGTCATAATCGCTATTCAATCAAGGGCGACAACCTCGTTACTTCGACGTTCATGGGTGATAACACATGTTCATAACATTCCTCCCCTCCTACAAAAAAAAATGTTCACATTTTTGCCTAACTATAATAGAACTGTTACGTTCTAACGAAAAGATTATTTGACAGCCCTATGGAATTTCTTGATCCATTTCAGCCCTTGATAAGGCATCGGCTAATTTATTAGTGGTCCCCTTAATCGGCTGAATATCAAACTTAAACTCCTGGAGGGCTAAAGCCCACCGCATCACTCTGGCATTCTTATAAGGATTAGATGTGAGGAACGATAGGGGCTTGTGATCAGTATGTAGGGTAAACTGTCTCCCATACAAATATCTAGACAGCTTCAGAACAGACCATACTATGGCCAAACACTCTCTTTCTACTGTGCTGTATCTCTTCTCTCTATCCAGTAATTTTCTACTCACATATATGACGGGTAAGAAACTGTCATCATGGGGTTGGAGCAACACTGCCCCTAGCCCTACTGCACTAGCGTCAGTCTGCAGTAAGAACGGCAATGTAAAGTCTGGTAGCCTCAGAATGGGATAGCTTGAGAGGAGAACCTGGATCTTTTCTAAAGCAGATTTACACTCTGAAGTCCATTGAATAGATCGGGGCCTGTCTCCTTTCACGAGATCCGATATCGGTGCAATAACTTCAGAGAAGTTAGCGATGTATCTTCGGTAGTAGCTAATGAGTCCAATGAGAGATCGAATCTGTTTCTTAGACCTAGGAGTCTGGATGTCAAGGATCTTTTGAATAAGGGATCGATCAGGTTTCATTATCCCTCGTCCTAACTGATGGCCTAGGTATAATATTTGTTGATAGCCGGCGTTGATTTTCGAAGGCCTGGCTGTCAGTTGGAATTTGGCTAGAGTCCTCAATACTCCTTGGAGATGCATTAGATGACTTTCCCAATCATCACTTCCGGTGAGTAAATCATCAAAGAAATGACGAGTGGCGTGTTTTTCCAAGTGTAGTGAACGCATAGCCCGGGCGAACGTGGCGGGAGCTGTTACTAAACCGAAAGGCATTCTGGTCCACTGAAAGAGGCCTTTAGTGGTTTGAAAGGCGGTCTTAGGACGGTCTTCCTTCTTAACGGGAATTTGCCAATACCCTTTTGTTAGATCAATTTTTGTGAAAAATTTTGCAGTCGCCAAACTGACGTATACGGCTTCCGGGTCGGGGATGGGTTCCGCATCAAACTGGGTGATTTGGTTCAGTGCTCGATAATCCACACAGAAACGCATCGTTCCGTCCCTTTTCTTTACTAGTAAAACAGGTGACGAGTATGGCGAGGTGGATGGTTCAATAACTCCTAGTTCTAACATAGAGTCCACTTCACTCTCGATTTGTTGTTGTAGAGCAAATGGGACTGGGTAGGGTTTTTGTTTTATTACCCTTTCTTCTATCAGTTTTATTTCATGTTCCACGTTCCCTTGGAACAAACCTGGTTGGGTGGTCAGTACATTTTCATATTGGTTGAAGATTTCTTGTAGTTCCAGTCGTCGAGGAGATGGTAATTCGGGGTCTATTTGTATGTCCTTGACACTTTCGCCAGCTGTGGGTGTTACTGTTGGTATGGTTGCAGGATCAAAAGGTTCGGGTGGCTGAAGAATCGCCACATTACAGGAAATGGGTATGATAGGTATTCTAGGTGGCTGGTGAGGTTCTTTGGGATTGGACATGTGTTGCGGACAGAATTGGGAGGAAAGGATGTCGTCGAATTGGATAGGAAGAGGACATGAAGGGACCGGCTTAGAAGGTAAGAAACTGTTCTCAATGTTGTAGGTGAAGAGGGCTGATGGAACTTCTTCACGTCGATGGTATTGTTTCAGCATGTTTATGTGGTAGGTCTTCTCTTGCTTCTGAATTTTTACACATAATCCGGATGGCGCTTCTGTATTACTAAATAAGGTCCTTTCCACTGCATTAGAAGTTTGTTTGCTTTCGTGGGCCTTAGCACCAATACTTCGTCTCCTTCCCTAAGTTGACGTGGTACAGTCTTTTTGTCGTAATATCGCTTGCTATTTATTCTGGCATTTTCCGAGGTCTCTGCGGCTTGGTGCAGGGTCTCCCGCAGGATTGCCTTTAGGTCTAAAATGTACTGGAAGATAGATTTTTCTTCTGAAGTGGTTTGTTGCTCTTCCTTCCAGTGGGCTGCTAAAAGGTCCATAGGTCCTCTGACCTTTCGTCCGTATAACAATTCGAACGGTGAGAATCCGGTGGACGCATGCACTGACTCTCGACAGCCGAAGAGTAAAGCTGGTATGTACCTATGCCATTGCCTTGGTTCCTTTTCGATGACTCTTCGAATCATGGGTTTAAGCGTGCCATGAAATCGTTCGACACACCCATTTGTTTGAGCGTGATACGGGGTTGAATGCAAAGTCTTAATGGATAGAAGCTTCATGACTTCTTGCATCAGTTGAGATGTGAACTGGGAACCTCTGTCGGTAAGAATTTCCTGAGGAAATCCAACCCTACTGAAAATTGTTAGTAAAGTCTCAGCTATTGTGACCGTGTCAATCTTTTTGATGGGTATGGCTTCTGGATATCTGGTGGCTACATCGATGAGAGTCAAGAGGTGGGTGTGTCCTTCTTCTGATGGTGGGTGAAGGGGTCCCACTAAGTCTACTGCTACTCTCAGGAAAGGCTTGGGGGACCTTGACCATAGGCACCGGTCGAATTCTACCAGGAGCGGTGGTGCGTTGACAGACGTCACAGGTTTTACAGTAATTTCTAGTGTCTTTCCTTACATGGGGCCACCAAAACTTGCTTCTGATGCGGTACAAAGTACTTCTGCATCCCATATGGCCTGCTAATGGATTATCATGAGCAAGTCGGAGAATGGTCTTTCTCAGGGTGGTCGGTACTACCAATTGTCTAGTAACTTCGTTTGACTGCCGAAAGAGACGATACAAAAGCTTGTTCTTGTAGCAAAAGTGCTCTTTCTGGTTGTTCGCTAGATCTTCATCATGTGCTACCTCTTTTATTGTTGTGAGAGAGGGATCGCTCTGCTGTAGAGCAATTAGATCATTCCTCTTAATGTCCCATTGAATTGGTGGTAGAGTTATGGGTTGAGGTCCCTGCATCTGGCGTTGGAATTGCGCGCGAGTGGTAACCGCTGCTGTTAGTTCTGACTCTTTCTCTTGTACATCAAATACCACCCGTTTTGTACCTCTCACGTTTCCAATGATTAGGTCGACAACTGGATTTTCGATGACACAACATTTCAGGTCTCCACTGAAGAAAGGTGTCTCTACTGGAACACGTGCTAGAGGGAAGGTTTCAACCTTTCCACCAAAGGTAATACAAGATTGTTTCCCGTTCAGTCGGTCCTGTGGTTGAACCAAGGAGGCTCGTATACCGGAGATGGTTGCACCTGAGTCGCGTAGCACCTTAACTTGCTGTCCCCTAATCCGTCCTGGATACAGATGTAGTTTACCCAATTCCTCCTCGTCGGTGACTGAACACATAATAGCAACGTTGGCTGGGGTTGGGTTGCTCTCATTTTTCCAATTTCCATTTGTGTTATCTTGGGGTCTATAGCTTGGACAAACCTTCGCTATATGTCCAAGTCCTCCACAGTTGAAGCAACGTCGTGGTGGTTTCCAACGATCAGGATGACAAGGGCTGTTTCGATCATATATGGTCGTTGGTGCTTCCTTCGGAACTGTTCTTATTGGTGGGGAGTGGGGTGGAGTCCTCCATGATTCATTCCTTCTGTAGGGAGGAGTATTTCGTTGTCTTGAAGATCGAGGAGAAGTAAATTGGTGTCTGTCCTGCTTTGGGCGAGCTGGCGGTGAAGAAGGAGGAGTGGCTTGTCCCACATTTGCGAACATGATAGTTTCTGTTCGTCTTGCCGGAGATTTCTGGGGTGTGCTTGGCGATAACGTTCAGCACTGTCAATCATTTCATTAGCGTTCTGAAAATCTCTTTCTCTCAGAAATACGGCTAAATCTCTAGATACACTTTGCAGTATTTGTTCTCTGACTAGCAGATCATGCAATCCTTCATAAGTTTTTTGGACTTTGGATAAGTCAATCCACCTGTTGAACAATCCGATTAGTCGGGCTTGAAAAGAATGCATTGACTCTTGAGATTGGGGTTTCACCGATCTAAATTTTTCTCTGTATCCTTCGGCTGTGCACTGAAACTTGAGTAATAGTTCTCTTTTGAGCACATCATAATCCACGGGGCCCTGTACACATAGGTTATCATATAGCTGGAGGGCTTCTCCGTGAAAAGAAGTGGCGATTTGTAATGGCCAGATATCTCTGGTCCATTTAAGGGACTGCGCCTGAGCCTCAAATCGATTCAAAAATGCGTTGATATCGTCTTCGTCCTCTTTGAAGGCGGGGAGTTTATGTGTGAGTCCTTTTGGGGTTTGGTTCCCATTACTCCTCGTCGCGCTGGAATCGGTCTCTCTCTCTAAACGTAGTTTCTCTAATTCGAACTGACGCTCGGCCTCTCTTTCTCTTGCGGCCCTTTCAGCTTCTTTTTCTTTATCTATCCTGTCAGCTTCTTTTTCTTTCTCTCTGGCTAATCTTTCTGCTTCTTTCTCTCTGGCTAATCTTTCTGTATATCTGTCCTGCCTTTCAATGCACTGAAATACATACTTTGTAAGGGCTTCTTCTTTCAATCCCAACAGTTGTCCTTCTTTCATAAAGTCGGCTACCTCCCTAACGGATTCAGCCATGGTTAACACCTCTCCAACACAATTACTCTACTATGTTTACAAAAAGGGAGCACCCTACTATCAAAGCTTCTAATAAGGCAGAAAATACAACCAGAATTGCAATAAGTCTAAGCTACTGGCATGTCAACATCAATCAGGCAAAAAAAATTATCTTCAAGGAATGCAACTGGGTTACAAAATAACATCAATAGCAGTCTTAACTTGTTCAAAACTAGTCACTCAGATTTCTAGATCTATTAACAATCCTAAAGTACCGTACGAGTACATCAAAATAATCCAAGGGCGACAACTTATTCAAACATCCAATGACTTCACATAAATTAATAAGTGAACACGCAAAGCCCAGAATTATTTTTTTTATAAAAATAAAACAAGACAGATAACTACAGAATAGAGAACATCCACTCTCACTTTCGGTTTCTGCATACACTTTCACACAGAATAGTGAGCTTGGAAAATAAAGACGAGAGGCAAAGTAGAAACAGAGGCTAATTCCTTACTACGGGTAGAACTTTACACACCCGTAGACCCGTGAAGCTGGAGACGGGGAAACTGCACCACGCCCAACATGTAACACTTAAACACTGAGCAAATATAAATAAGTACAACCGCTTTGCAAAATTCTCAAAGATAAATAATTAACTGCCAACCTTCTACCACTAAGTCCCAGGGGAATCACAAACACTGAATCGAAGACCCACTTTCACCCGACTCTGTACCAAACGAAACAAACCCACGACAGGTCACGTCGGGGTCACCAATGTCAGGAACGCAGGGAAAGTGTGGACAGGTCACACACAACACACACTGACCTCACAGCCTTCTTCACGTGTCCTTTCACACAACAAAATACAAAGACCTGCACATGGGCTCGAACGTTTCTATTAATCGGGTGAACGTAAATACATACTTTACTAAATAACAACAGAAAACTTCAGCACAAATATTCTACACTGAGTTTGCACCGAAACAAATATATCTAAGCAGTTTATATTAAAGTCCTTCAAGTTCTCTCTTCTTCTGTTGTTGGGGGGGGAAGGGGTCGACACGGCAAACAGTTCCCCTCTTTCAGTCTTGCTCTCTGGCGTTGATCATACGGACAGCCTACATTCACCAAATAACTCCGACAGTCTAACGGCAGACAAATGACCAAGTCAATAAAAATTCCACAGTAGGTAAATCCACACAGTTCTACGATCTTCTCAAGAGATCACACAGCAGTTGAGAAAATTAGTAAATCGAGGAACCACACAGATAATATTTCTCCACACAGTTCTACGATCTTCTCAAGAGATCACACAGCAGTTGAGAAAATTAATAAATCGAGGAACCACACAGTTAATATTTCTCCACACAGTTACTCTTTCTCCACACAGTTAATATTTCTTTACACCGTTAATATGTATCCACACAGTTACTATTTATCCACACAGTTGCTATTTCTTCACACAGTTAATATTAATCCACACAGTACTATTAATTCCAACCTCTGTACCAAATTCCTCTTTCTCCCAGACTCTCACGTCTGCTTCTTCTTCCAATTTCTACACAACGCCCCCTATCAACATTCAAACCAGGGGTCATAATCGCTATTCAATCAAGGGCGACAACCTCGTTACTTCGACGTTCATGGGTGATAACACATGTTCATAACAGATAACCAGCTTACATTTTTCTATTCCATATTACTTCTTGGAAAAAAAAACTATTTACTGCATGAAGATGCATCTTAAATTGAAATTTACATTTACATTAAAATAAAATCAACAAGCAGAGATCTTTATTTATTTTGTTGTATGGAACGTCGAGAAACGGTATCTGAGCAAGAGTAAATCTTCTACTTTCTTTTCTGATCCGAATGAAAATATTGAGGCACCCTACTTCAACATGACTGGCTAAAAAACTTGACAGACCCACTAACTAAACCTCGTTTCAACCTCATTCTCTAGTTGTTCCTCAGTCAATGCGTAAAGTGTCCAAGGACATTGTCCTTGCATGCGAAGATGTTTCCAAAAAGTGTGGCTAACTGTAGCATAAAGATTTGAATTCTTATTGGTTAGAACTAATCAGAAAATAAAAGACATGGCTGAGTGTTACGCTAACAGCAACTATTGTGTCCATCACTTTGTGAAAAATTTGACGCAAAATGCTTAAAAAGATTGTATTTAGCCAGGCATGTGTGTGTGTGTGTGTGTGTGTGTGTGTGTGTGTGTGTGTTGGGGGGTGAGGCCTATAAGATTTGTTACTGCTCTATCTAGAGATCGAAAGTATGTTGCTAATAGAGACTGAACATATTATCATGCTCAAGAAACTTAGTTTTGAAGTCTTACATGCGCAGACAACTGTGGCCACAGAGATCAGAAATATTTTTATAACTTTAAAAATCCAACACACGTCTAGGCGTGAATGGAGGTAGAAATAAATTTCAGTCGCTGTATTATCCATGCATTTCGAAACATACCACTAAGGTAAGAATGTAATATATAAAATCCGAGGCTGGAAGCAAGAGGGCAGAACATAAACACCGCTGTTAGTTTGGCTCTGGTGTGGTTTGGACAACCGAACAAAATGAGTAAGAGATGGAAAAAAGAGCAGCAACAACAAAAAATACGGTTTGCAACTGTAAGTGGTTGAACATAAAATGAGTCCCTGGACAGCACATAGTCCTCTAGATTTTCATAGAGTAGACGGCCATGCAGAAAGTCGCTCAGAAGGTGGACAGGAGGAGGATCAGTTAGCAATATTAGAGATGGTATATATTGCGATTGCCTGTATGGTGAGACTTGGTTACACTTGTCATGGATGTTTTTGAAGTGTGTACTACATCCATCCAGCAAGTGTCTTAGTCTCGAAGGGTCGACATCGCAATTTTCAATACTCC
This sequence comes from Marisa cornuarietis, assembly GCA_004794655.1. Lineage (NCBI taxonomy): Eukaryota > Metazoa > Mollusca > Gastropoda > Architaenioglossa > Ampullariidae > Marisa > Marisa cornuarietis. The sequence goes on along the minus strand of SMMW01000617.1, from coordinate 6,214,423 downwards.
AGTAAATATGATCCCTGACCGCTGCTGTCTTGTCAGTGAGCTGCATATTGTGCTGCACACCTTTTAACAATCTCTTCGTTTGGTATGTCATTGTCTAAAGACACCATGCATTGACTGTTGAACAGCTGCAGCATGAGATTTAAGTGAAGTTATCAGGTCTGTGAACACCACTAGCCAGTCATGCTAAGGCGGGATAACTTAAAAGCAACGGGATTCACTCTTGCTCAACAACCATTCCACCGGATTTCATAAACAGTAAAAAGCTCTGTTTTATGGCAAATACAAAAAAAGGGAAAAAAGCGAATTTGTCTAAGTGCATAAATAACTTCGCCGATTTGTGCTTTAATGACAACATTACGGGACACAACAGCTTGTTGCAATTACTGATAACTGTGCACACATCTCAACACAGAGGTGGACAACATTTCACGGATTACAACAAAACAGACAATAGGTATTTCACTCTGCGCCATGCTTGTTAATGAACACGAAATCGGCATGTACCTTATATCTGCTTCAATTATAGCTGAAAAGACACGTCGTAGTGTATATTTAAAGTACTGTGTACTTGCTGTCCACCCTCTTTTTTATTTAAATTAAAAACCGCCAAACACGAGCGCGCGCGCACACACACATACACATACATTTAAAGGTCATCCCATAATCATTTCTGGTCGTAGGGGAGTGAGGTGTTAGAGACCCCACTTTTCTCGGGGTCAGCTTTTACATGAGGGTGGTGCCAATCTCCTCTCCCTCGCTGCCTTACCTTCCCCAACCCTCTATGGAGTCAGGTACCCATTCCCGTCAGCTGGGTCGACTGGGGGAAGTTTGCTGCGCTTATCGGGTATTGAACCAGCGTGCTCTCGGTTCGGAAGCCAGCGCTCTAACCACTCGGCCATCTGCTTCCCCATACATTTAACAACATACGGAAAGGGATTTTCTTACTATGCATCAAAACAATCGAACTCTCTCCTCTTCCGTAACCAACATCTACCCACCATTAATCTTTTAAATCTGTAATGAACACACCTCTTTCTTAAGCATTACTCCTGACAACAGTCTACAGAATGTTATTCCTTTTTAACCTCTTTTCCCTCCTCCACTTATTGCTACTTGCGTACTCGTCTTCCTCTGCTGAATCATGACTTTTTGTTCTTGTTCCTCGATTACTATTTGCGTTTTCTGTATTTGTCTTTTATTAGTCTTCAGTACTGTTGTTCATCCTTTCGTTCCTTCGTATGTTGTCCATGTCTCATTCTTGTCTAAGACCATGCTCCTCACAAGCGTGAGTACGCGCTATACAAATCACGCGTCTATTATCATTATTATTACATGCACACACACCCACACGTACACGCACACGTCCATGAACATATATATATATAGATATTCAATGCAGAGGAAATTAGAAGCGCAGACTACCCATCCTGCAGAGCTTTACACAATTCCAGTCACTTAACAACTTCATTCTTGATTTTTTTGATTGTTTTTTTTTTGGTGCTGCCCTTACTGCACAAACACAAACCTTAATAAAACGTTTGATCAGTTCGGAAATTTTGGACACTTACATTTCATAAAGATGATGTCAACGAGTCTTTACTATTGCGACAAAACTTAATGCCGAGCTTGACAATCAGTAAGTAAAAAAGTTAGCAATGATAGCAATATTCCTTAACATGCTGATTGAAGGAAGAAATATCAATGGATTTACAAGATCTATAAGCACTGTGATTGTTTTTGCTTTGTTGTTTACCATCCCACACCATGTCCTCCTTCACATTTTCTAGAATGTTCTGTGGCATTTAACAACAGGATTAATTTTATTCACAGCTTATATTAGTTTCTCTGACAATGTCTTGGAATTCAAACGATGAAAGCCTGCAAACAACGTACCTTGCAACAGAGAGTCTAAATCCACTGGAACCATCGACTATCTTAAGATACAGCAGTCTGCACGGACGCACGCATCAATGCTAAATACGATCTTTTTGCACAGACGCTTGTTACTGTAGCCTGAAGGTACATTAATTTTTCTTTTGTCTTTGTTTGCTTTTTGACAGCGGTATTTCCAACATGTCTGACATATTTTAATTCTCTTTATTTGTCTTACAAATAAAAAGAAATTTTATAATGGTGCTTTGTATTTCTTGTAGTAAGACACATTCATTTTTATAATCAGTCAGACGTCTTTAAAAATTTTGAGCAGTGAAGATATTTAGAAAGGGCAAATTGTGCTCGTGGTTTTTGTTGGTTTGTTAGAGTGCTTGTGTGTGTGTGAGTGTGTGTGTGTGTGTGTGTGTGTGTGTGTGTGTGTGAGAGAGAGAGAAAGAGAGAAAGAAAAAGCTATGTGTACCTAAGATCTAGAATTGGCAAATACTTTCATGAACAAGTGCATAATTATGGTCGTCACTTACAATTTTATACTGATTATTGTGTAAATATTTCAGAAAAATGCAAACTACTTCTTAGACTTGTACTAAATGTTCAACATGTAATTGTGATTTAACATAGGCGTGGTTAAACAGTGCTGTAGATGGCTAAGGACCATATTTTACTGAGCTGAACATACATATGCGCTCAAGCACGCACGCACGCACGCACGCATGCACGCACGCACGAAAATGCGCGCGATCACTCACACATTTGTATATCTACACACGCACACCTATAGCAAAATGCACAGCTTTAAACACGGACTTATAAAAATCCCTTGAACTGACTGGCAAGGTGCATTTATATTTGCTTTGCTGTCGAAAGTCTCACAAGGTGGTGAACTGCAGTTTACTCGTTAGCTATTTTTCTGGACCCACAATGTTAAATACCTGGTTACTACCGAGCCTAAGATGTTAAACAGCGAGAATGATAAAATTTCATATGAGGTAGCTTTTACAGAAGGATAGATATTATGCCTAAGCGGTAACAAGATAAGAAGGAATGGATAACAAGTCTGTTGAACATAGAAATCTCTCTACCATCGATGGGTGCATTGTTATTCAATTCAAAGACTTCGTCCCTTGGAACAACCCGTATGACCTCATCAAAGAAGAAGTCTACCTGCTTTTCCAAACTGCTGTGAGCGGGGTGTACCTCCCGATACTCTTTCTCATCAGCACTCCTGCCAACATCCTCTGCATGATCGTGTTTTACAAACACGGACTCAAAGAAAGAATTAACTTGTGTGTCTTCAGCTTGTCCCTCGTCGATTTCATCTTCATTACTCACGCCTTTCTACAGCATGCCGACACTTTGTACATGAAAGTCGTGACAGGCTCCAGGTACAGCGGAATCCTGGGAATTTATCTCAGAAATAAACTGTTAGGTATTCTTGGTTTCTGGTGGGCCTCAGCTTTCATCACAACCCTGATAGCGTGCGAGCGATGTGCTTGTGTAGTCAGTCCTCTGCGGGCGCATCTCATGCTGAAAACTAAAACCACGGCGGCTATCGTTGTCATCGCCACAGTCGTTATCGTCGGGTTGTATTGCGTTGTAGGTGCTCGTTGGACAGCTGAATGTATTTTCGACCCTGTGGCAAACAAAACAGCAATTAATGCTTATTCCAGTGACTTTTCTCTCGCAAATGTTCATTTAGTCGACACATTGGAAGGAGTAGTGTACGGAGCCATTTTGCCGGTGTTTTGCGTTAGCGTCGTGACAGCAGCATCCGCCATCACGACAATCAAGTTACGTCACATGGCGGAGTGGAGACAACAGACGTCGTCATTAGCCGCCAGCTCATTCTCCCGTGACGTCACTCTGACCCGGATGTTGATCGGCATGTCAGTTATTTTTGTGCTGTGCAACATTCCTGGCATTTGTTTCAGAATAGCAATGCTCGTGATTCCTGACTTGAGTTTAAACGGCAGGTATAGAAATTCTTTTAATTTCCTCTACTTTCTTCACCAGTTCTTTGCATACAACAATTCTTCATTCAACTTTTTCATCTACTATAAATACGGTACGAAATTTAGGGAGACGGTTAAAAGTTTCTTCCCATCTTGTTTAATCAGAAGCAATCATCAAAAAAGTGTCCGTTGAAAATGTCTCAGACTAATGTTACTGATTCTATTTTTATGTCACAAAGCAGACCGTCTTAAGTACGAACGAACAACGAACGAACTTTATTGACTCTGGCCACGTGGCCTCAACATTCAGGTGATGAGCACAGCTTGTACAATATCATGAAGCCTAACTACTTCGGTATAGTATATCATTATATCGTATCATGGACCATGACATAGAATAATACAGAGTAATTAAACAATACCACTTTGCAATAGTGCAGGTATGTAGCAAGACAGTTAAGGTGTGAAGCATCATTAAACAAAAGATTAATTGAGAAATATGATGGTTGGGTTCTATACTGAATTGGCAAAAATTCAAGTCTCAGATCCTCTAAAAGATGACAATGGAAAAGATGTATTTCATCGTCTTGCGCTGTCTGACAATTAGGGCTTTGAAGTCTGGTTCTGTAGTAGTCACGTCTCTGTACCTATGAGTTTTCAAGTAAGAAATTCCCATACGAAATCTGATTAGGGAATCTCTCAGAATCTTATTTTTAACAATATGCAGATAAGGTTCTAACTGTAGAGTTGGTTTTAAAGTTTGCATAAACGGTAAACCTAGAACTGTCTGCAACATGTTGATGCCAGTCTTGTTTGTAACAGTCGACAAGACGTTGCTTAAACACACGAAGGAAGACTCTCACATTCTGTACACCCTGATTCATCCACACATATCCAAAGCCATACGAGTATAGATAGAGTCATACACACTTCCGATACCCAGCATACCTTCCCTCTATTATGCAGTTGCAACAACACATGATATGCTTTCCGTGGTATCATGTTGGAGTTAAGTCTTGTCAAACGTAACCAGTATCGCAAACATAAAACTTTGACGTGGATCGAAAAGGGAAATCTACCAGTATCACCATCGATCATGTCGTTTGGGGTTTTGGGATAACATTTAACAACTTTTTCAGTGCAAAGGTATGTACTCTCTCCACAGGAAGATGAGTTTTTAGGCCCCGATCCGTACAAAAAGCAATGGTCTTATTCGGCTTAAACAGAAGGTTAGGATTGTAACACCCAATTTTTCAAAGAGTCTTGAAAATTTGAACGACGCCTTGTTTTGCTTTTATTGACAGATCACTGAAAGTAGCCGAAAAGGACAATCTAGTCGAAAAGAATAAACCAACATCAACAACAATAGTGAATAAAGTGAAGTCTAGCTCAGAGTGCTTTACAAAGAAAAAAATATAAACAGGGAAACATACTCATACAAATGCCTAACAATAAAGAGCTCACTGTGTTTTTATGTTAAGAAGAAGGTGAATGTATACAATTTACTAAAGCAATGGATCAACGTACCTTCATTGAAAAAGCTGTTAAAGTTACTTTCTCAATCAAGAAACAAAAGCTCAATTTACTGGATGCTGGAGTTTGTCAGTACAAGTGGCATGATAAATCAAGAAAGATAAATATTTTAAAGTTACTCTCAGGTAATGTTTCAGTCATAGTATATGTTGAACCCGGTTATATTAAAATTCTTTGCTAGGGTGGCAAACTCGACTTAGAAAATTCATATCTTCTTAATCATTTAGTACCATTCAAAATCATTATATATTTGTTTACTACAGTTTTACTTGCATGGAATAACTTTTCAGCAGTATAATTCTTTGCTGAGATTATCAAGATACTTAAACTAGACCGGAAAAATGTAAACAATGAAAACAATCGAGATGTGAACCAAGAACAAAACTTTTGGTTTTCACTATGTTCATTTTAGACTACTAAAGACTTACAATTATAAGCTTAAAGACATGAAAGTCATTATAATTAATAAATTTATTACCTTATCTTAAAGAGTTATATACATTGCCATACCAAGAATGTCTAATGATACACTCAAGATAAATGACAACACCATTGATAAGCGAGATGCTAGAAAAAAAAGACATTTTGGTTTGCTCGACTGAGCTTTTCAACATTTTAAAGAAAAAGTGCTTTCTTAACTTTAAAATATTATCCAGATTATTTTCTTACGAGTATGATTTATAAAAAGCAATCTTGTTGTAGCTGACAGAGCCCTTTAAAGTGTCAATGGGTGCGTCTCTACTTTTGCAGCGCACTTTACGTTTGACTGTAACAAAGACCATCTTTACCTCTACAAATGGTTTTTATTTTTTTTATCGTGAATGACGTAAACATTTTTGGTTTTTAATTATAATTTTAATTATAATTGTTGTGTATTATAATATTCACACGTGTATGTATATATATAGTTTTGCGTCTTAGGGGCCCGTTGTACAGTTGCTTGTATTTAGGACCAGGTATCCAACGAAACAACACTTACAGGTTACACAAGCATTTTGTTCTCGCAAACATTAAAATAACATCAGGAATTTAAAATGTGTTATAACGTTTATAAGTATTATTTAGGGAAAAGTGGGTAGAGTGCTTAGAATGTGCCAGTGACAAGCAGGAATTAATCTCATCGTTAGAATGATGTAATAGCGGCTCAAGTTATCGACATATTCGCTATTCGAACCAACTTTCGGATAGAGGTATATTTGAAGTGAGTTGTCACTTCATTGTCTCTTTGTCACGCTCTGTGTAATACGGGTTTTCAAGGCGACTGACTGGTCTGGATAAGCACTAAAAGATTCACTGTCAAAGAGACTGACTTGCCTTTGAAAGGAGGAAGGTTAAACAAACAAGCAATAAATACTAAAAAGCCGATTGTTGGCAGCGCGAAAGAATAAGTAGGATTTCGACAGGACTTCTCAACCCTGGATCATCTGACCGAAATTTGGCAGCGAGACAGCAAATCGCACTTCAAGCGTTTGAAAGATATTTTCACAGGAGAACGATCTTATTTCGAACATTTCAGGGCTTTTATTGCTGCTTCCACCAGAAAGCCAGGCCCGGTTCTACCATCAAGCAGTCGACTAGTCCCGAGGGAGGCGAGGGATGGTCTGCAAATCTTTGTTTTTGTTTGTTTTGGTTTTTTTTTAAAGCGGTGAGCGATGCTAGGGAAAACGTAATTATCTTAGTTTTACACCTACAGGTAAGCTTATGTGGGGTTCACGTGACAGGAAGGCCAACGGTCGTCAAAGAGCGCCTTCTTTGGTGCCACTTTGCAAGTGTCCAGCGTCCACGGCTAGCCAACGAGTATGCAAAGGGGCAAGGATCGGAGGATGATGGGAAGAGAGTTGGGTAGCTATGAGTGGACTTAGAGTCTGACACTTACAGTGGCGTAGGAAGATGCTCGGCTTTGGGGAGGCAAGCGCCATGCTGACAATGAATAACGTTCACATTCTTACCTTCCCAGCATCTTTTTTTTTGGGTGGGGGGCGGCTGCCCCCCTTGCCTCCCCCAGTTCCTACGCCACTGACTTAAGGTAGAAAGCATGGTATGAGGAGGAAGAGTTTTGCGCCTTATGCAGAGGGAAACGGGAGTTTAGGGACAAATACATAATTTTGTAACGTATCTTTCTACTTTGCTATGTCAACTGTTTAATGCTATTTTTAAAAGTTTGAACCAGAGCACATTTAACTAATGTCCCGAGAGCATTATCAGTTAATAAGAGTATTAACGTGTTTTGAAACAAACATTAAAATATGTTCTTTGAATTTAAACAATGTATATGTGTATTTCTCTTCACTGTTACCTCTTTTTGATACGCTGTCACGAACCTGCTTTCTTCTCAGGGTTGTGAACAGAAGGAACTCGACTATGGATGGGGCTTTAGCGACATTTAGTTTTGTGTTTATTGTTGTGACTTATGATCGTAAAACGTTCACTGTCTTGTTTAATTGTTATTAACATTCTTGGTTCAGTGATTTTGTTATGCTTAACTGTAAGACTGCATGTGTATTTTTATTTTAATCTGGAGGTTTATCGATCTGATACAGTTGGAACGTATAACTTGTTATTGCACCATATTTGTAACATAATTTGAAACTGCTCCGTTGAACATGATTTGGTAGCTTCACCAGAGCGCAAGTAATAACTGTTGGCAAAAAGAAACAAAGGTGAGTTTTTAAACCCTACTTTAATGACAGAACGTATAAATATTTGTTAAATGTTTATAACTGTTTCATTTTGGGGTTTTCTTTTCGGGCGTAGGGCCGCAGGAATGCCTTTCGCCCAGGGCGCAACATAACCTAGCACCGGTCCTGCAGACAACGGGCTTATTTTAGGTGTCTACAGGTCTGTTTCCCTGAAGGTGTAACGTTTTAGTGTGAGGAGGGCTCATATGATTGCTTGCGAGGCGTATGTGAACATCTACATGTGACCACTGCCGCATTACTGTCACCTATCGGTCACAATGTTGAACAATAAATCCGTTGCTCTCGAGGTTGGTGCAGCGGAGACTACTGTCCAGCATACAGCGACGACGAGAATGGATTATCACAATGTTGAACAATGTGTCCGTCGCCCTCGAGGTTGTTGCAGCGGGGACTGCTGTCCGGATAAGACGTATAGCGATGACGGCAATAATCCGATGACAAGAAAATATGCAGAAGTAATACGATGATTCGATCATTCGACAGGCCTCCCCTGCAATGCAATGACTCGTCGTGAATTGCAGGGTGCAAAAAGACAGCAACACGAACAGTGACTCTTATCGTGTCGCTCACTTTGGGATATATTCCACAGAACTTCTGTTAGGAAGGTAGTATTACTTCCCTTAGATGTAGTCTGAAGCAGGGTTAGTCTCCCTTGAGGATGAAACCATGATAGTGAATATTTTTTACGAAAAAGGAGTGAGCGAAATAGTCATAGTAAGAACGGTTAACGAATTCGGATTATTCCCCGATAACCCTTAGAAGGAGAGAGACGAAGTGTCAAGCTTGTACGAAAGCGAGGGGAATCATGCTAATTCCTTGCCGAGTCAAGGTACGAAATAAGTTTTCCTTATTGATTGAATGTAATAATGGTTAGCGAGCGAATGCGGTGTGCTTTTAAATTTTGGTTGCAATTTTTTGGCTGTTGTAACTTAAGATGTAACTTAATGTATTGGTAGGAATACTCATATGAACATAAGGATTTCCAGGAATTAGTTGGTGGCACAGAAGAAGGCAATTACGATGTCCTGTGCCCAGGGTGAAGAAGAGTAGTACTACCCGGAGTATATGGTTTCAACGATCTATGTGCGGTGCAACCAGGAGTATATTATATTGATTATACAGAAATTATACTGATAGTAACCCACGTGCAGATCTTTGTGATTTGTTGTGTGAAAGAACATTTTATCCCTAACAACTTCCCAAGTCGGACATGAAGATCATTCATCCGAAGTTCTTGCATGCAACTAGGCCGTTAAATCGGATGTTACAGTTGATGACTGTTAACGGCTAGAGTCACTGCTCGTCCTTAAATGCTAAACCATATTCACCCTCACACACACACACACACACACACACACACACACACACACACACACACACACACACACACACACACACACACACACACACACACACAAGAATATAGTGTTAAACGGTCACCAGGTGAAAGTTGGCCGATAGTGAAAAGTGTTTCTACACCGCATCACAGCCGACTACTAACTTTTCAAAAGCAGGGGACAATTTACCACCTAGGCTTATCCGTCGGTCAAGACCTTGGCTCACTCAGTCTACTCCACGGTGGTGGTACACTAACGGTAAGGTATCCTCCCGTCCTTCACTGTCGTTAGCGTGTAGGTCTGGTCACTTAGACAGCTTGTCTCTGAATGACTGTGTATCCTTGAGAAGCTGTTGCCTACCTACCTACCTAACTGGCTCTTCCCAAGGTCCGGCTACACAGGACGCCTAGTAACCTAGCAACGTTAACACTTGTGGAATCCATGTCGACCACTACACTGACTTTCTTTATTATGTAAATCGGCATAGATTGTTACTTTATATAGCCGAGTCGGTCAATATCGAACCAGACATGACGGGTCTAGGGTAGATTCAATGTTTGTTTACGTAAACAATTCCCGAAACTCCCTTATGCGTCATGTCATGTTATGCAAGAGGTAGTTCCTCCTTACCAGCCGTCACGTGGTCTGCGCTCTGGCTCCCAGTCACGCCAGAAGCAGTGGAAGACACAAACAAGAAGCACACTCGAGCCAGGGTCTTCAAAAACGCTGCACCTAAACTGTGGAATGCTCTGCCATCGTCATTGTCAACCATCACCTCAGCAACCACGTTTCGGAAAAGACTGAAGACTCAACAACCAAGCACCACTTCTGTCTTTATTAATATTTTACTTTCCTGCGCAATGAGCATTCTTCTGAATTGATACCTGCGCATTATAAATGGACATCCTCCTCCTCCTCATCATCATCATCATCCTCATTATCATGATCATGATGATGATGATCATCATCAATACCCAGTGAGTTGCGTCACCCAGTCACGTGACTTTCACGCGTTCGCCCTAGGATGGTGGCCACAGATCTAAGAAGATCAGCTCCATTCGCCATACTCTGTCCATCTCAACCACCAAAATTCTCATCTGCTCATTTGTTTTGTTTAAACTAGACTACTGCAACTCTCTTCTTGCTGGCTGTCCACAGTATCTCATTGATAAGCTTCAGAAGTCCCAGAACTCAGCTGCTCATCTCGTTGTCCGGACTCACAAATCTGAACATATCACATCACTTCTTCACTCTCTTCATTGGCTACCAATTAAAGCTAGAATAGACTACAAGCTCTCAACTGTATCCAATGGGTTCTTTGAAGGCTTCTCCTCCCACTACTTTTTTGAATTCTTGTCTGTCCACACCCCTGCCAGAAACCTTTGCTCATCATCAGACTTGCGCATTCTTTCCCTCCCTCCCACAGACAGTTACATACGGACAACGGACGTTCTCCCTCTGTGCTGCAAAGCAGTGGAACTCTCTTCCACATCACATTCGCCACTCTGACTCAAAGGCGACATTCAAACATGAACTGAAAACATATCTTTTAACAAAGTACTATCCCTACACATTATTATGCTTACTGTTGGGGCTTACACTGTCAGCTGCAAAACAGTTACTAAATATCAGATTACACTGAACGATGAGTACAATAAATATCACACTAAAAAGATCAAGCGAATTTTTAATTATTTATTGAAAGCATTTTAAAATAGCATCTATTGAAGGAAAACCCATCGTATACCTGAAACCATCGTTTAGGGACCTTGATGTAGCGTTAATCTGACGGTGACCCCAAAGTGTGTAAAATAATACAAAGAAACTGTACAAACTACATTTTTGTGGGGGTGTTTGGTGGTGAACTAGAATGAATGTGCTGGAGACGTGGGAAGCTTAAATGATTAGAAAGTTCTCTGTGCTTCGTTTGTCAATCACATTTATCTATCCATCCGTCCCATCCAGCCAGGCATCCATGGCTGAGTGTGGATGCAGGCAATCAACCAGAGGGTTGCAAAGAAAACAAAAATGATTAAAGAACGAAAGGAACCGCAGTGACAAACTTTGCAAAGATTATATTTATTGATGCGTGAGCAATTAATATGAATTAACCTATTCGTATCAAAATATATGCAAACACAATATATACGCAGATAATACCTATGAAAAGTAACACAAAATAATGTGTGTGAACGCGAGCATCTCAAGAGAAATAAACCCACCCTTCAGTGTGTTGATTGCATATTAACAGCAATTGATGCATTAGCGCTGACACACATCTCACTTGAACAAATAGTGATCATCAGGATTTTGGTTTAAACTCAATGAAAGAAAACATTGCCAAACCAAAACTAGACAGCTTCTCAGGAGAATAGATAGAACGTTTCAGAAATAATAAACAAATACACGCGCGCATGTCCGTGTTTGAATGTTTTTAATTTGAAAATAAGTGGGGCAACAAGTAAACAACACTTTCGGTAAGCACTACAACGCTTGGTTTCAGGTATAATTGCAGCAGGTATACGGTTTACTCCAATCTCCTGCTTATTACGAACAAACACAGCGCGCAGTGAAATCCTTTGTCTTCTTTGCTGTTTGAACTTCGTGAATATTTTTTCCACCTGTCAAATGAAATATGTGCTCAGTAATAAGCTAGAAATTACACCAACCTGTCGGGTCCAGGAACACTAACATTCAGGCTCAGCGAAATTATTGAAAGCATTGAGTCTGACAATTACATGCGTGATCACATATTAATAAACAATTTGCACGAGCAATAATCGACAAAATTATTTATACTCTCTCTCTCGCTCGCTTGTTCTCTCTCTCTCGTAAGCTCATGACCAGCTTACATTTTTCTATTTTAAATTACTGCTTGAAAAACTATTTACTGCATGTAGATGCATATTAAAATTACATTTAAAATTACATTAGAATAACATTAATCTTTGTTTATCATTAAAAACACCTAGTTTATTGAAACGGTGGTTGAGCAAGAGTGAATCTTGTCACTTTTCTTCTGATACAAATGACAATATATAGGCATCCTACTTCAACATGACTGGCTAACAAACTTGACAGTCTCTCTAAATAAACCTTGTATAGACCGGATTCTCCAGCTGTTCCCCAGTCAATACGTAAAGTGTCCATGGACATTGTCATGTCATGCGAAGATGTTTCCCAAAAGCGTGAAACAATATTATAAACTGTAACATAAACATTTGAATTCTTATTGTTTAAAAGCAATCAGAGAAAATAATAGACGTGGCTCCATGGTACGCTAACAGAAACTTTTGTGTCCATCATATTGTGAAAAGTTGGATGCAAAATGCTTAAAATGAAGGTATTTAGCAACGCACGTGTGTGTGCGTATGTGGGCCTATATGATTTGCTATTGTTCTATCTAGAGATGTGAGAGTATGTTGCTAATAGAGACTTCACATTATCAAGTTCACTGCCTTTGAAGACTCACATGCGCAGACAACTGTAGCCACAGAGATCAGAAATATTTTTTTAACTTTAAAAATCCAACACAAGTCTAGGCGTGAATGGAGGTAGCAATAAATTTCAATCACTTTATTATCAATGTATTTCGAAAAATATGATTACGCGTTTCATTGGAATGTGAAATGTTCTACACTGCATTTCCATTCTAGTAATTCCTACCCTCAGTGTAGAAATAGGCGTCCTACTTCCCCTTTGGGATTCATGATGTGAGAGCGATGCCCCTTCACCTGACTACAAAACGAGGGTGACACCTTTTTCTCACTTTTCGTCTTTGTTGTTGATTTGCGTCAAGTTTTGTTTCTACTGTTGATCTGTGAATCTGTGAAGCCATTTAGATTTATTTCTGTGTCTGCAACTCTTTTCTACTTTTTTTGGATCATTTTTTTCTACTTTATAGTCTGCGGCATTTGCTTAGACTTTTGGATCTGTGCGTGAATGTAGTCGTTTTCGGACTAGGATTCCTTTTTCTGCGATTGTTCCGGAGAGTTTATACCCTGCGCTGTCCCAGCATGTCACGTGCTCAGTGGGGACAGGTCTGACACGGCTGACCAAGGGCTTCTCCGGGAGGCTGATCCTTCAATTTGGTGTAACGGCATTTGAGGATGGAGCGATGTTTCAGTCTGCGAGAGATGGGCCACAGCACCGGCAATTGCGATTTGCACTTCCATACAAGCATCTTAATAACTTTTCAGATACTTTTCGAATCAGCACTTTTTATAGAGGATGCCATGCAATGAAATTAATACCGACCGCATCTGTGCTGATGGCCTTCACCTCTTTGTTTCGAAACCAGCGTCCTTGAGTATTGTTTGTTTGTTGTTGTTTTTTTGGTTCTTTGTGGGCTTACCTCTCTCAATCAACTTTATTTCTATTTTGCTGTGCATTGTACTTGCATGCTTGTGTATTCATGACGGTACCGCCCTAATAAAATGTTCTTTTTATGTGAAGCACTTTGTGTCCGGCTGATGCTGGAGAAAGGCGCTATACAAATGTGTTATTATTATTGATTGTGAGTTTAATCATAACACTTAAATCTTAACAGTATCGTTCACTGTCACTGGGTGGCCCTTCTTTGCGTTGATTTGTCTTTAGCTGCTCAGCAAAAGATCTTAACTGCTCACACACCCTCGTCTTTTCACACTTGTTCTTCCTCCTTTCCCTATAAGAGATGTAGAAACGGAAGCGACAAGGAGGCTCTAGACATACTAGCCTGTTCTTCGTGATAAACATGACACTGTTTAAAATGTTCGTCTTATACGAGCCATTGTTTGAGATAATATATTAATCAAGTGATCAACAACGGGCATACAGCTTGCATTATATTTTTGGAAGGGCTTTAAACATATTTAGTTTAAATCATAAATATATATATATATGTATAGAGATAGAACTTATATACACTGTCCTATCGCACTCTGCATGTTGTGGAAAAGTGGAAGACAGAGCAAATTAAGCCGAGAGATTATATGCGAATGCCCAAATGGAAAATGAAAGAGGTAAGGTAAAGGTCATCCCATAACCTTTTCAGATTGTTGAGGGATGAGGTGTTAGAGACCCCACTTTTCTCGGGGCCAGCTTTACGTGAGGGCGGTGTCCATCTCCTTTCCCTCGCTGTCTTACCTTCCCCAACCCTCTATGGAGTCAGATACCCATTCCCCCCAGCTAGGTCAACTCGGGGAAGTTTGCTGCGCTAATCGGGAATTGAACCAGCGCGCAAATGAGAGAAACCTTAAATGGGAAATGACATCCTGGAAAGATTTCGCAAGTAATAATAGAAATAGTAATAATAGAAAAAAGAAAACTTATATGAAAGGCAAGCTCAGTGTGCTTTAAAAATCGCAAAATGTTCATATGGTGGCAGAGAAGGGACTGCTGTCATTGATCTAAGAAAAAAATAGGTTTTCTGTCTTGCCATCTAGACATATTAACATGCTGAAGAAAATTCATGACCTAAGGCAACGAAATGAAAATAGATTCGCAGTTCCACAAAGTGCATCGTCTGTTTCTCTCTGTCACAGGAAAGGGAGATAACCTTGGCCGTCGAGGCGGTTGGTGGAGAAGATTGGCATTAAAGCAAAAAACTAAAAGTCGTAGATGAAAAAGATCCCAATGTAGTGAAGCGGTCGAACGTAAGAATGGAGAGACAGCAGAAAAAGTAGGGAAACACATTAAAAAAAAATCCCCAGATGATTGCAGAAGAAACAAGCAAGCCGGTTGGGTAAAGGGACATCACTAAACCTCTTAAATACCTATTGCTACAGCGGCTACATATTACATTATTGCTATTTTTCATGTCTGGATAGATATAACTGTAAGGTTTCCTCCTCGTCTTGCTGTTGACCCTTCTCGTCGATGTCGCAACTGAGTGAACGCTGTCCGATGATTGAGACAAATAATTTAGTTAATCGAAATCGGGTTTAAAATTTTACCCTCGAACATCACCACGCACAGAAAGAGGCCTTTTGTACCTAGTGCTGATGTTCTGAGTTCTCCCTTTGGCTAAGGCCTTTGCTACATAAGCGTGTCCAAGCTTAATTCTAATGACTGTGCTGTTGATCAGCTTCTGTGTGCAGGGTGATGTTTGTAGCCCTGCATCTCCAAACTGAAAGGAGGTATATTTTCAGATTTAGGACAATAGTGCTCAAGTTTACCAAATTAAAAAAACTTTCCTCACTTATGCTATTAATGCACAATATTATTTCTTCTTAATATTATTATAGTTTTCAATAACACCTGGTCAATTTTCTTTGCATCTGCAATACTTCTTGGCAATGCTAGTTGAAAGAACTAGTTTTGAAGATGCTGTCTGTGGAAAATTGTTTTGCTCTTCGTACTGCGCAACATCGACAAAAGACCGTTTTAACTGTCTCCCGAAATTTTGTACCGAATCTGTAGTAGATAAAAAAGTTGAACGAAGAGTTGGTGTAAGCAAAGAACTGGTGAAAAAAGAAAAGAAGATGAAACGAATTTCTGTACCTGCCATCTATACTCAGGTCTGGAACCGCCAGCATCGCGATTCTGAAACAAATTCCAGGAACGTTACACGTCACAAACAAAATGGACATGCCGATCAGCATGCGGGTGAGGGTGACGTCACGGGGGGTTGAGCTGGTGGCTGATGACGTCTGTTGTCGCCACGCTGCCATGTGACGTAGCTTGACTGCCGTGATGGCGGACGCTGTTGTCACGACGCTGACGCAAAACACTGGCAAGATGACACCGTACACTACGCCTTCTAAAGTGTCCACTAGGTGAGCGTGTGACAGGTAAAAGTCACTGGAGTACGTCGTGTGCACGGGACCCTTGGCGACAGGATCGTACACGCAGCCGACAGTCCAGCGAGCAGATACGATAAAAAATAGTCCGACAATAACAAAGACTGCGACGACAATGATGGCCGCCGTGGTTTTAGTTTTCAGCAGGAGGTGCGCCCGCAGTGGACTAACGACACAAGCACATCTCTCGCACGCTATCAGGGTCGTGATGAAAGCAGAGGCCCACCAGAAGCCGAAAACACCCATGACATTGTTTCTGAGAAGAATTCCCAGAATGCCGCTGTAGCGGGAGCCTGTCAGAAGCTTCATGTACACGGTGTCGGAACACTGCAAGAAGGCATAGGTGACAAAAATGAGATCTGCCAGCGACAAGCAGAAGACACAAAGATTGATTCTTTCTCGGAGCCCGTGCTTGTAGAAAACTAACATGGAGAGGATGTTGGCAGGTGTGCTTATGAGGAAGAGGATGGGGAGGTACACGCTGCTGACAGCGGTTTGAAAATACGCGAAAGCTTCATAGCTGACGATGTCGTACGGGTTGTTCCAAGGGACGAACTCAGAAAAATTTAACACAATACACCCGTTTAAGATCGGGTAGTGTGCGGCTGAAGCTGAGGTGTTGTCCATGTCAGCTTCTTTGATAATTATAATCGATCACTTATCAGGTTCGTCCTGAAAAAGTGCAAGTAAGTTTTACTGGCAGCGACCGTAGGAACTTCATGGAGAATTGAAAGTTGAATCAGTCTAGTTTCTGTGCTTCCTCCTACTTTGCGAATATTGAGCGTAAAGTTTACTCAAACGATAAAGAAATATACTCGTCTAGGCTGACTAAAATAGCTTTGGTCGGACAAAACTAAAGGTGCATGAACATTTGTTATATAACTAAATACTGCTTCGTTAATATCAGACTTTTCCCTCTCCTCATTCAATTAAGCCCAGATTCAAAGTTGAAGAAGATGCTACAGGCGAAGCCTTCTAGCTGTCCACAGAGCTAGATAAAGGACAAAGCTCTTTCTCTATGTATGTGTGTGGAACTGTGTGTTTTGCTCGTCACCTGTGATTTATACAGTTTGTGTCTAAGCCAAAAGTGCGTATATGCGTGCGTGCGTGACTGTGCGACTGCATCACAAGCAGTGAGCGCTAGAAAATAGAAGACATACAGAAAAAAATAAACATAGAAATGCCTGGCAGAGACACTTCACTCAGTTTTAAAAGCGGAATGCAAACAGACTGAAAAGCTGAACTGAAGCACGAATGTGAAAACAGTTGGGAGCTAAAGACAAATGTTACCATGGTTATGGATATGTTTTTTGTGCTCTTAGAATTGTAGAATTTAAAATCAGACATTGTCTTGTTATCTACTTAGTTTACAAAACAATTACAGGGTGGGGACGATTAATGATCGCATCTTGAAAGGAACTCTACAAGCTGATTGCCCATAAGCTTAAGCAGAGAGTCGAAGAAACAAACACGCACCCACGCACACAGATATATATATATATATATTAAATAGGTGTGTGCGCAGAAACACTTGCACATTCACTTGATAATGACATTTGCATGGTCAAACACACACACACACACACACACACACACACACGTGCGCGCGCGTTGTGAATCGTGTCTACACACATATATAGTAAGGACCTCGATTTTACGTTTCTCAAGAGACCGCCAATAATAAAAGTTAAATCAAGGAAAACGTTTTCTCAGGGAAAGATATTTTTGCTTAAAATTACATTCAGTCATGAAGAAAGTATGATAGACGCCGCGTATCACAATCCTGTCGAAATATTTTACGCTGTAACAGTGGAACAGTTGAGCAGCAACGTTCTTTAGGGTTTGTCTAACGTATGTTTACAAGGTCGTATGCCACAGACAAGAACACGCGTTTGACTACACACGAAGACAGGTCTCGGGTGGGAATCCGTGTTGGGATGAGGTTAGGGAGGAACTGTCGCCAGCGTGATGACAACATGTGTGTAACTGGAGTGGAAGTACATCTTCAGGACACTGTAATAAAATACAGCCGTGAGCGGTGTTGGGACATTAGAGAGTTTGAGATTCAGTGCTCGTGCGACGCGTGCGGGAACGGCAACCTGTAGCGTCACGGGAATTTGCGCCCTACATCATCACATCCACAAAAACCAACCAATCGCTTTCTCAAAACGGGTAGGCTTAGAGGCTCGCCGTTCTCGTTTGCGCACACGTCTCCCTACGCGTCGTGGATCTCAAACTCTCTATTTTCTTGGTGAAAACGTTAAATTGGAGTCAGATTACATGCGATATGCATTGGAAGAACCAGGACAAGCGAAGGTTATAACTTATACCGAGGAAATCGTTAAATCAAGGAACATAATCGAGGATTGAAAAGCGTTGGGTATAAGGGGCTTTTGCCAGGGCCCGCCGAAAATGAACTTTAAACCGAGGATCTCGTTAAATCGAGGATCGCAAAAGAGAGGTTTTATTGTGTGTATTTATATATATATATATAACCAATTTTTTCTTCTTTTATCATCACTGAGATTTAAGAACCCTTTTGTAGCACCATTACTGCATGAATGTGTCCGTCCGTCCCGCTGTGGATGAGTCCCATGTCTTTATCTCACTGGCCGTGAGCCCGGTATACCATGAGTTACTTGAGAAGTATATCTGGATTACACCCAGATTTGTGACTCATTATGGATGATGACAGTTTAAACGTGTTTTGTATATTATATCTGTAAATATATTATTATCAGTGGTTTGCACTGCTTCCCTGGCTTGTCAGCTAATTGGATATTACAGTTTTCCTTGAAGCATTTTGCAAGCTACTCTGAGCAGGAAAAGCCAGAACTGTGGTGTGGTGTGGTGTGTGGTGTGATGTGATGTGGTGTGGATATGAGGATTTCAGTCTTATTTCCTGCTGGACTGAGCAAGCTGTCACTGACTAATTCCTTAGGTTTTATAACTCCATACGTAATTTCTATAGACATTACTTTTTATGGAAGGGAGGAAGGTTTATTATTCTGTTTATATATCTCTGTACCATTCTTTGTGGACAAGATTTCGTCTGTCTCAGTTTGTCTCCTGTGTAAATTTGTTTCTTTCTGTTTTTGCATTTCCTTGTAAAGCGCATTGAGCCCTCTCTAAAGCAGGAAAATGCGCTTTATAAATTTCCGTGATGATGATGATGATGATGATGATGATGATGATGATGATGATGATGATGATGATGACGACATTTTTAACATTTTTTGCACCACCATTAAGTTTACATTGTTATTTCAAGGTGAATAGTAGTGTTAATTTATCATGCCATGTTATGATAGGTAACAGTAAGTATGCTGCTGTGGATGGGCTGCATGTGTTGTGTACGTTTACCCTGATAGATGTTTGTTCTGTATTTTATTATATAACCCTGTACGTATAGTCTGAGATTGTTGTAATAAAGAGTAAGTTCATTCTCTCTTTTCGTCGTCAATACCATTATTATAAAATTTACTGCCCTATCACAGTTTATTCTCACATGCAAAACAAGTGTTTGACACATAAATTGATCCCGCATGTCATTCATCCATCCAACTATCCGCGCATGCACCCACCCGTCCGTTGTTATTAGTATGTGAGCTGCTCAATTAAACCCATTGTATACATTGCATATGCAAATATAATATGCAAACATATTTGTCTAAGTGCACAATAATAAGCGTAGAAATTAACACAATATAATGCGGATCTTCAGGTGCGCACTACAACAAGAGAAACAAACAATCATCACTAACCTGCATTTGTTACAGACGGGTTCGAGGGAATCTTAACAAGGCATACAATTTCTACATGGCCACATTAACACACAATCTCTTCTCCTGCTTTATTACGAGCGGTCACTGGTTCAGACTTATGAAAAAGAAAATATTGCTAAACCAAAATCAGACAGCATTTCTTCACAAACAGAATCTTTAGAATGTGGAATTCTCTTGACCATGCAATCGTAACTACAGCGTTTGTCAACAGTATCAAATGTAGAATCGATGAAATCTTTCAGGACTTGAATCACCATAGCGGCAGTGTCAATCCTCAGAGCCTTGGCACATCTAACCGCGTACAGCTAAACCGCTATTAAAAAAAATATTAGGGTATTCCGGTTAGGATAGTTAAGGGAGCTCATTATGTCAAATAAAGTCTACTTTTGCCAGCAGTAAACATCGTTCCACAGCAGCTAACAAACCTTTCAAGAATCTCTTCTTGATTAGTAACCATCATCTTTAACACGTGTAGTCAATAAGCGTAAATCTACCTGTGCATTTAAGTGCCTGGGTGAACGTGTACCCGATTATTTATATGAAGCCTTGTTTCTTTATATAGTAAAATATATAATAGATATTAAAGATCATACATATATTTTATACAGCACATTTCCTCATAGTGTAGCGAGATCAATGCGCTACACAAAAGAGTATGGCACGAAATAAAGTTGAAAGATATCCCCTGACCTGCTATATGCCATTATTATTCGTCATCTCATTCACAGCTTCCTGATTGATCATGGTCTATCAGAAGAAATAATTGCAATACGGTGTTTTCGTTTGAAAAAAAAGTTAAGGCCGCAAACGTTTTGACGATAACATTCTGCAAATAGTCGGAAAATGCAGATACAAAACATTCCAGTGAAAAGCATCCGAGCATTTCTGGTCATAACAGTTTCTCAAACATCTTACTAACTTACTGGTGCTGTATTTTTTACGTTCTTGTAGCTGTGGAACGTGCAGAGATGCTGTCTGATGTTGCCTGTCTGTACGTACAAGAGAATTATTATTAAGCACAATGTCACCTGCATTTTAATGTGTTTTAGGTCCTTCACAGTGTGAACACTTAAATGTTTGCCCAGAGCAGATGTAATCTTTTGACGTATGTGTAAATTTCCTCTTAAATAATGATATACGTTTCGGAGATCGGAGAAGCAACTCTCTCTCACACACACACACACACACACACACACACACACACACACGTCTATTTATGCTCGCGCTTGGGTGCACGCATATTCACAACTCGTTAATGTAGATGAATGTGTACATGAAATAGCACTCGACTTTGGTAAAATATCTTAATAATGAGTTTGAAATTAATGAGTGTTTGTTACCATTTCTCGCTGTTTACTGTTCAAATATCTCTAAAAGAAATGTGAAAACTTCCAAAATGTTCCACAAAAACCGGACCAGTTGACATTAGCAAAGGCGGGTCTTTACAGAGCACTTTACAAAGGCGTTGACCATTTCCCGATTCTAATTAATGTTTAACTTATGTAACATCACCAGTGGTAGTAAATGTATTTGATTTCCTACTTCTTCTTTTCGTGTCCACATAATTGGAAGCTTTTTTCTGATGCACTCAAAGCAATGCAAGAAAATACGCAGACACATGTAAATAGAGAAATGTAAATTTTTTGAAAAATTAAAAATATTATTAAAATAAACGAAAAATGCAATTAGCTGCAAAAAAAAATTAAACCTACTCTCTTTTTTCCCCGCACCACGTTTTACATAATTCAACCAGACGTTCACTAGACGGACAAAATCTTTCACTGGTATATTTATATGCACACGCACGCACGCACGCACGCACACACACACACACACACAGGTAAGAATGCACTGAATTACAGAGCAAACTAATAAGCAAATATAAGAAAGTAAGGATTATACATGTCTGAGTAAAGTAAATTGTTCTTTTGTATGTATTTGACTTCCGTCTGCTAAAATTATAAACAATCTCAGAATGGAAAGACTCAGTCGCCTGTCGTCGTAGTTATGAAACGAGGGTAAGTAGTTGCCCTGGGGTATGATTCTAGAAATAAAAGGCATTTGTCTTATGAAGCGGTTTAGAGACGGTGAGGGTGTTCCTTTACTCTAAAGACCGTAGTGATAAAGCAGTGGCGAAGACGCCTTGGGGGACAGTAACATTAAGAAATATCCAAGAGGGTGTGGACACCATATCATTATGGAGACAAGACAAGACGCATCCTCTTGATTCTCCATCTTGCCCCACAGCAACGAATCACTCTAGAAAACCTGGGTTAAAGCCCACAAGTACACGTGAATCGAAAATTTCTCCTGCTCATTCTGATTAATCAGGAAAGGAAAAGACGGACGAAGGTAACTGTAGGGCTCCACCTTTGACATGGTTGTCTTAGACAAGGCGAACCACATAAGGTCGCATCTCCTGCCGCAACTAATAATTTTAGGAGACTTGAACTGTAAGCGGCAATAACATCACCCATGTCCTTTTCTTAACATAATAGTTTATTTTATAAAAGGCATTTTATATGCCTACGAAGACTAACTTATTATTGAGTATCTTTAATCTTCAATGTCAGCTACGCAGTAGACGGTTTTGTATGATCTTTAAACAGGTGCAACATCCAGTTTCTAAGGTGCTGAACTTACACTCTGAGGGATTTCCAGTGACTCTGCCATTAAAGGATGAAATTAAAAAGTAGAAACGATAGACAGAATGGATAACACGTATGTTTTAGACAGGAACCTGCCTGCAATAAATGAATGCGCTGTTGTGCGCTTTGAAGATTTCGTCCCTTGGAACAATCAGTATGATCTCATCAACAAAGAAGTGTTCGAGGTTTTTCAAACAGCTGTAAGTGGGGTGTACCTCCAGCTTCTCTTCTTAATCAGCACTCCCACCAACATCCTCTCCATGATCGTGTTTTACAAGCACGGCCTCAGAATAAGAATCAACTTGTGTGTTTTCTGCTTGTCCCTCGTCGATTTTATCTTTATCACTCACTCATTCCTACAGCACGCTGACTCCTTATACATGCAAGTCGTGGAAGGTTTGAAATACAGTGGGATTCTGGGAATTTTTCTTCGAAATAAACTGACAGGGTTTTTCGGCTTCTGGTGGGCCTCAGCTTTCATCACAACCCTGATAGCGTGCGAGAGATGTGCTTGTGTCGTCAGTCCTCTGCGGGCGCATCTCCTGTTAAAAACTAAAACAACGGCGGCCATCATTGTCATCGCTACAGTCGTTATCGTCGGGTTGTATTGCGTTGTAGGTGCCCGTTGGACAGGTGGCTGTATTTTCGACCCAGTTGCCAACGAAACAGTAATTATGTCTTTCGGCAGCGAATTTTTCCACGCAAATGTTCATTTAGTCGACACTTTAGAAGGAGTAGTGTACGGAGTTATCTTGCCAGTGTTTTGCGTCACCCTCGTGTCAACAGCTTCCGCCATCACGGCAGTCAAGTTACGTCATATGACAGAGTGGAGACAAGAAACGTCATCAGCCGCCAGCTCAGCCGCCCGTGACGTCACACTGACCCGGATGTTGATCGGCATGTCAGTTATCTTTGTGCTGTGCAACATTCCTGGTATTTGTTTCAGAATAACAATGCTCGTGATTCCAGACCTGAGTATAAGTGGCAGGTATAGAAATTCGTTTAATTTACTCTTCTTTCTTCACCAATTCTTAGCATACACTAATTCCTCTTTTAACTTTTTCGTCTACTACAAATACGGTACGAAATTTAGGGAGACGGTTAAAAGTTTCTTTACGAAATGTTTGATGACAGGCTGTAAGAGTTCCACTGACAGTTTCTCAAAATCTAATTAAGATTAACTGTGATAAAGCACACAGCTTAACCAATTTAGTTAACAACAGACAAATCTGCACATATTGAAACTAATGTTGTGATGCTTTCTTTGTATTTCATTTAAAACGTTATGTATAACTGAAAAGAGCCACAGGAGACTAGGTGGTCTACATAAAGGACCAATGTTCACCAGTTATGAACAAACCACTTACGTAAGGGAAACAGTCTTTATTTTCACCATCCAGCCATGCTGATCACAGTTCACCACAGACATTGCTGAAATATTTGCTTACTCTGTCAAGCTCTTTCAAAAAGTATTAAAAACGCTGTAAACTAAACATATACACAGTTATTGGTTAGTTTATTTTTAACTCTTTAGGTTAGATTCCCAACAGAAATAAAGTTTGATTATTTAAGAGTCTATAGGTGTCTATGTGGGCTTCATCCAAGTGTGACTGACAGTGACATCTGATTGGTCGTCAACACTGTGACAAGTATCCGGCTTCTTAGGCGGGAAGCCACGAAACCCTACAATAACATCAAACTCAGCTACTACAAAACTTTATATATGAAAATATCTACGACATACCTAAAGCAGAAACAACCATGCTTGCAATGGTGTTGATGTAAAACAGCAGTTGTGTTGTAACTTCGACATTATCGAACATGCTATTGAAGAGAAGAATAATCTGAAGGACGAACAGAAATTCGTTGAAATATTTATCTGAGTCTCATGGACCAAGGTGGGGATATACTTCCCCAGTTCACTAACGTGAGTGTACAGGAGGAATAGGGTAGCGACCGGCCTACAACATGAGTTGTTTTTATAGCAATTCATGCCACCCGCTACACGTGCTATGAACAATGTACCCGGAGACTCTTTGGAATTTAAGTTTGTGTCTGTGAAGCAAAAGTTTACATGTCGTTATTTAATGACGTAAGTACTATTTTTCAAGGTGTAAAATCAGAAAATAGAAGAAATTCTCTGTGTAGTAGTAGCAGCAGTATTTCTAGGGACCAACTTCTGACCTTTACCTTTCTCGTATCCTGTTAAACGTCCCATCCTTTCATATCTTCGTTGCAGTGCGCATACATAAATCACATTCATAAAAACAATCTATGCATTTTGAAAACATATCCAAAAGATTCTTAAAGCTGTGAGTATTTTGTGGAAAATTAATGTTAATAGGTCGTGTGTTCAATAACTCGTTGGGGGAATTTCCCTTATCACAACGGTTTTATTTTTCTGACACTGCCCCAATATTCTGTTTTCTCCCAGCTCAAAAATCACGAATTCATGTAAGTAAAAGTCCTCAGTTCTAGTTGTTGCTAGTTTCTTTAATAGTGCTTCATGTGGTCTCGTATTGAATGCTTTTCTAAAATCTAAGTATACGCACGGTTTATAACCTTTATCTAACAACATTTAGTCTTCCATGAATTCTAATATTTGCATAAAACGAAATTTTTCCGGAAGCTATATTGATAATCAGTCAATGATTTAAAATAAGCAAAAAGATTCATGATCACATCTCTTACCACGCCTTAAACACCTTAATACAGTAAACATGGTAAATTTGCTTACCCTCTCGTTACCTAACTGTTTTTAACCTTTGTTAAACAACGCTTTCACTCCACAGTCTTCCAGGCAGATTATCTATTTATTAAACTTCCAGAGGATCGCATTCGATAACTCTTTACTTAACTGCTTGAAAATTTGCGGTGGTACTAGGCAGGGATATTTTATCTTATTTATATTTAATTCTTACGTTATTTATTGCATTAACGCCGTTTAATCTTCTAGTGGAATTGTGTCTATTTGCTGGAAGTTGGATGTCCTGTTCCCACTGTGTCAAGGACATTGACTATGCCTCCTTCCTGGGATATCTGTTCAAGTGACTTCTGCTACAGCTGACATCGTCAAATT
Source organism: Marisa cornuarietis (assembly GCA_004794655.1). Classification (NCBI taxonomy): domain Eukaryota; kingdom Metazoa; phylum Mollusca; class Gastropoda; order Architaenioglossa; family Ampullariidae; genus Marisa; species Marisa cornuarietis. The sequence goes on along the minus strand of SMMW01000617.1, from coordinate 6,188,718 downwards.
TGAAAAGGACGACCGTGCACCGGTGCATCAGGCCCAGTGGTGCCATTGGTGGGTCTGATTCTTACTCCCACAACCAGCCGATCATCTCAGTGACAGTTGTGCTGCTGTTGGTGGCTTGTGCACTTATAACAGAATTTATGTTCGTGATTAGGGTAAGCACACTACATAGCTTGAGACAGGTATTGTCACTCTCATTGAACAAACAGGTTCTGACGAGAAAGATATGTGATGTAGAGCTTATTGAATTAAGTCATAGAAAAAGCGTGAGCTCTGATATACCTACTGAAACGACCAATGATCTTACAGTTGAACCCTATGGGTTTTGAGAACATGAAAAAATCGGATATTGCTGTTAATGTCTGTTCTGTTGTAGATGATAACATCAATGACGTCATTAGTGCCGGAATCTAATTTTGTGTTCGGGGTGCGTGATTTTGTTCATTCTGTCGACTCCATCCCATGCTGCTCTTTCATCTTCACCTTACATCAATGATTTACCACTTCCTACCCCTCTTTTGAGGACTGCAAATTCAGTAGTGAAACATGAAACTACTAGTGGAAGTACTATTGAACTATACCCTAGTAAGGATAGTGGATGCTGAATAATGGCTAACAATGCAGATATGACACCCACCAAACTAAGCCAAGCTCAGAAGTTTTGTCTTGCCTGGCAATTGGCTTGTGCAGTATTATGTCTAGTTTAAAGTTCCCCGAAATGTGCATTTTATGCTACGATGTTATCTGTAAAAGCTAGAGTAAATTAGATAATGCTGACTCAGCTGACATCCGGAGTTATTAAAACAGAGACAGACTCGCAAAGAAATCTAAAGATGTGTTGGTGCTAATGAGCACAATTTTGACATTATCATAATTTAAGAAAAAAGCATACATAAGATTGATGAAAACATGAGATATTGTTGTGTACATTTTGACTTTAAGTAGTAATGCATTTTTTTGAATTGACGATAAGGTGCTAGATTATAATGCTATATTTGTCACAGTTTATATATATATATCTATCTTGAAAATGCTGTTTATGGTCTTGTAGGCACGTTCTCCGACATTGCCATCGATTGTGTAAAACATTTTTTCCACCAAAAAGGGACGCTGGAAAACGTGAAGACAAGTTTTCCATTTGTGTCTGAACTTTATAGAAAAAGGCTGCTAAACATTCTGGTCACACATTAATCGACGCTTAGACACCTGGGATTGTCATTTCCAATGGTTGAGTGGGTATGGATGCTGGTTTTGGCAAATGCGTATATCGTGATTAGAGTGTGATGACTATTCCCTTTATCCTTTAATACATGTTACATTGTTAAAAACTTTATGGTATTAGAACATTGTTAACTACTTTCCGACGTATACTGTCCAGTTGTGATTAGATTTTTAAAAGTTGCTGTTATTGCAGTTAGTGAAACTGTATACCAATAATATTCATCTCATATTACAATAGGATAATGATTGCAAGGCTGGTTGTGTCCAAAATCTTGATAAAAGAGCTATTAAAACAGACAATGAATTAATAAACATTATTTTTTTTAATAATACACCATTGGATAAAACAAATTTTGTCTTGAAAGAACAATGTAAATTTTTTTTGATGGTGCAGAAAATGGGGGCTAACCACAAATCCAATAACTAGGAAGCACAACGCCAAAAATCGAAATCCATTTTACATCAACTGGCTTAACTTGATTTGTGAAACTATAAGACGATTGTTTATGAGTGCCAAAAATAAAGTAAGTCATTTAAATCTGCTGAAACAGAGGTCGACAGACGGCTATAACAATATTAACATCAAGTTTAAAAAATACGAAAGAAGTTTTTCAATAATAACAGACCTCTGGCTGACACCCTACCCATATTTAGAACAAATATTAATATTTCACGTCGTTCAGCATTTTTAAACCATTTGGATAGTCTCCAAGAATGTGATGATATAAAAAAAGGCTGCTGAGATAAAATTCCTACCTGAGATAGCATTATGCAGTTTCATAGGGGAGATATTTTATTGTACAAGCACAAAGAGTCTCCAGCTACAACCCAACGAGCTACAGAAGAATTACAATACTTAGCTGTTTTGGTAAATTAGTTACTCTTATATTTAAAGCACGATTATCACAATTTCTTAAAATTTATAATAAATTAGGAGAACAAACCGGGGTTACAGGAGGCTAAACCACTCTTTACTTCACATAGTTTAATGAACTTAGAAAAAAACGCCTTTTCTGTGCATTCATAGATTATAAAAGATTATTTGATAAAGTCAAATGCTCATTGTTGTGGAGAAAAATCTATTATGAATTATATAATAGAAAATTTTTAGTTGTTTTGAAACATTTGTACACAGGAATGTATCGAAGTCAAGGATCGCTGTTCATAGTATTTTCTTACCTTTTCAGGCAAGCAGAAAATTTGTCATCTTTGTTCTCTTCCTTGTACTTAAACGATTTCAGCTTTTTTCTACCCCAGACTTCTAAATGCTTAAAGTCTTTAGTAAAAGAACCCAATTGTTAATTTGAACCCCACTAAAGCTGATGTTTTATTCCAAATATTTTTATTACTTTAAACAAATGACACTGAATTTTTTTCAGAATCTTAAAAAAGTTCAGCAATTGCTCACTTCTTTGTCGCATTATTGCAACATTTGGCATTGTACTGTAAACTTTCAGAAAATAACAATTGTTGTAATCTCCAAAGGTAAAATACATGGATTACCTACTTTAAAAGTATAATGATGAAAGAATTGGTGAAGTTCATGATAAACTCGTTTTCTGTCTCAAGGTAAACTTTAATAATAAATTAGGCAGAAAAATTTCGATAAAGCTTTTAAACCTATGTTTCTAATTTTACATAGAGGAAACAACTTCTTCTGCCACCTAATGTTTAAATTGATCTGTTCGATGTTAGTCGCATTAATATTACTGTAAGGTTGTCAAGTCTCGGATTTTAACTCTTGTGACCTTACTATAACATTGCAGCTGCGTTTCTTTAAACTCGTCTTTTAAGTTACAAAGGAACACATCTACTGGAAGAACTAGGTAAACATCTCTGAGATTTAGCAGACTGTTTAATATTATTTCTACCCACTAAATTTTTATCCACATACTTTTTCACATCTGTTATCTAACGCTTGTCTTTGTTGTGTGTTTGACTTTCGGTTCGGTTGAAGCCGTTATTATTATTAAAGTGGTGAGTCCTGCTAATCAGTCTAAATTATCAAGTATTGCAAATTTGTTTACATTGAAATTACATCAATTAAACTTAATTAAATCTAAAATAAATGCCATTAAAACGTTAAAAGTCAATCGGGAAAATCTTCAGTTCAGTGTCAACTGTTTTCAGGGAGAGATTAAAAGATGTTTATTTTGATCAGCGTACACTTTCGTGGATTTCTAAAATAAAGACCATAGTGAAATCATTGATAATTGTAGAATGTATAAGAAGACTTTTGCTGGCGAAAATATTTCTGTTCTACTATACATCCAGTTCTCTTTTTTAGATGTAACCTATGATGGCATCCTAAAATTCTTGGGGATCGTGCATTCATTTCACATTTACGTGACGAGTTAGGTCGTCCCTGCAACAAGGTCAGCCCACCTGCTTTGTAGAGCTCGGCAAGGATACCGTCTGATCCCAAGGCATCGCCATTTGTCAGTTGCTAGATTGCCTTCTGGACTTGCTCTTCTGTGGGTGCCATGTCAAGGTTTGTCACCACCTGGAGCAAAGCAATAACAGATTCATTATTAATGGAGAATGGGCAGCCTAGGAAAACACGTGAAGGTTCAAGAGGCAGCCACTGATCCTTTCAGGGAGCTTGGAAAACTTCTGCAAGATTTGTGCTTTGACGGCAAAACTGATGCCGGCCTGCGCACCCTCTCCTCTGTTCCTGTCACTCGAAACGAAGATGTAGCCACTGCCAGCCTCTGTCAACTGTAATAGTCATAACTTTAACACGTTTTAACACTCATTTGGTAGCGCTAAAAGATATTTTTAACAAATCTAAAAAAAATTATTAGAATAATAATTGCCTACGCAGCCAATAAGGAGGATAAGAAGTAACTACTGTTGTGATTATCAATGCAGCTAACATTTAATTACTTATTTACTTACATCCATTTGCTTTATAACTATTTTAGGTATTATATATATATATATATTTCTTTATTGCATATTGCATTATTGTGTATGAATACAATTTGTTCTAAAAGCCTTCTGATGGTTATGAATAAACAGTTTTGGATATCAGCATTTTCTTTTATCACTAAAGGAGTTACTCTTACTAACCCTTAGATAACATTCTTCTAGGGTTGATAGATTATTAAAATCCTCCCTAGTGAATACACGTAGCGTTTAATACTAAAGCCTTTTTCATATACTTAGCTAATTAAAGAACCACCCTTTTCTCTACATTTCTATATTTCTTCTAATCTTGATTCTGAGTTCATGCATGAAGATTTCTGTTTACACAAATGAACAATACTCTGCCATCCGTGGTAGTACTAAATGTACATAAAACATTTTCCTACAATCCATTCAGCTGTCACGGATTGACCCGAGCACTAGTTTATTCTACTACATGTTAAGACCTTTGGATAAAAAAAAAATAATTGTGACTATGAACTGGAAATTAACATCGTATTCTTTTATTTAAACTTATTCTGCCAGCGATGATAAAATTGTAAGGCGATTTTTGGAATCCATATGATCACATTTTACTAGAGAGAAATTGAATGTAAACATATGACTGTTTGGCGATAATATAAGGTCCATCGCAATATCTATAATAACTATAATATATATCTGTAATAAAAAGGAATAGGTAATATCTGTGAAAACTAAGAAAAAATAGAAAGACAATATCTACAATAACAAGGGACAGAAAGGCAATATCCTTAACAAGAAATGTGTAATAACAAAGAATAAATAGAAAGACAATATCTGTAATAACAAGAAACAGAAACTGTGAACATTACATTGGTCTTTGCAAACACTCTAATACTAATAAAAAAGATACCTATTAGAACAGGACCCGTTACATGTGCTTCGTTCACCTAACAAATCCAGCAGCTCATTCATACCCGAATGCAGGCAAGACAAGAGAAAACAATAACGGAAAGGTACATAGTTACAAACTTTGAGAAGATTTCTTAATTAGTCAACTGCTAGCATTAGCAGAAAGTAACCTATTGATTAGGTATTTACGTTAATAAATATAAAATATGAGCACAAAATAATGTGTGCGTGAGCATACGCTACTACCGATATAAGCACACCATCAGTGTGTTAACTGCATGTAACAGCAATTTCTGTAACTGTACTGCGAAACATTGGAACTCTGTTTCCCTTCTATATCTGCCATCTACCCAACATCCAATCTTTGAAACGTGCACAAAAGCCATATGTGTTCCATGGCCAATAGTTGTTTTCCTTCTGTCCTTCGTGTTCTATGTCTTCAACGTGTCTTCAGCGCTCAGGCCGTGCTCCTTCGTTACATGATTATGCGATATATAATTTTAATGGTATGTGTTTTCGGTGTTACTTTGTCTACTTGTTATCTGTCATGTGTCGATACTTTGTCGCAGTGATTATGACTCACTGAATCATCCTTAAGCCGTTCCTCCTGACACACGAGCATCATCAGCAATCTCTTCACTTAACGAACTGTAAGCGCTACACAAAAAGAGTACATCACAAACAAATAACTTGGAATAATTACATGGTGTTATTGTTTTCTCTTTCATGGCGTCCTGATCGAGGATGATGTTGAGGGCGAAATGATTGCAATATGCTCCGTTAAGACCGAAGTTAAGCCCGCAATCAGTCTGTCTGATGATGATGCTCTACTTAAATGCGGTGAGTCTGAAATGCAGGGACAAACAAATTCCAGTGGAAAGTATACATGCATTTCTTGTCATTATAATTTTTTCCTAAGCCTTGTCAATAGGTGTTGTAACCATTTCAGAATCTGCGTTTCTAGTTGTGTATTTTTACATCAGATACTCAGAGCTGTTACCTGCGCATTTTTGTGACGCCCACCCACTTCATTCTAAAATAGCAATAGGTGCGCGAAGCCCTTCTTGCCTTGTGTAAACAGTGAAATGTTTGCATCATTGAAGCTGTCATCTTCTGATTAGATAATGATTCGAATTTCGATCACGAAAGCACCTCTCTCTCACTCTCTCTCTCACACACACACACACACACACACACACACACACACACACACACACACACACACACACACATTGCTTAATACCTTTCAGAACATCTCTTACTCAAAGCATAGCTTAGTCGCTGGAAAAGCAAACAGTCTACACAAGTGAGTACTTTTGAGTATCTTCACAATTTGCTTTTCGAGTTTTTCTTGATAGCAGGCACATTCATGAATGTGGCGTGTCTTAAAATTATTCATTTTACTTATTTTCGTTCACGAAATTAAAAATAATAAGCTTTTGTCTTTGGAACAATGCGGGCTTGTTTAAACACAGCAAATTCCAGAGCATTCCTACAAAATGGGGACTATTTGGTTGAACATTGGCACGCCTTTACAAAGCACTACAATGACTATTTACCATTTCACTATTGTAATTATGTATTTAGCATATAATCAGCCATTGTTGTGCATTGTTTCTTCTTTTTTCACGCCCATATAATAAAAATCTTATTTCTGGTGCAATCGAAGTAACGCAAGACAAAATCCACACACATTTACGTCGGCAGGCTTATTAGGGATTAAAAATATCTTTAAATGAAATGAAAAAGGTAGTTAGTTGCAATAAACAACCCCACTCTTTCTGTTTATTTTTTTTAAATGCAAGCATACTTATAAATACGGAAACGAGACGCTTTCCCTCGATTTCTTTGATTTTGTTTCCCCTAGGCAACAAGTTCACCGTGGTTAGAGGCCCACAATACTCACCAGGCTCACCAGGCGGCATTGAGTACTTTATTTATGGACAAAAAGTAAAACAAAAAAGAAGGAAAGCGTTGGGCTCTGCCTTTGACATGCCTGTCTTAGAGACGGTGAGCCACTAACGTTCACATCTGCAGCCACTAATATTTTTATTGGGACTCGAGCTTATGCTCAACTTATGAAAGTAAGTTTAGAGATAAGCAGTTTATCTTATAAAAAGCACTTTATATGAGTAAATAAGGGAAACTGTTTAATTACTTTAACTTTAAGGTCAGATACGTAACAGATTGCTTTGTATGGTCTTTGAACAGGTAGAACTAGCACCCCATGTGGTGTTAGACCTAGAATCTGAGGGAACTTCCATTGAATTTGCTGCTAAAAAGAGATTTAACGAAACAGTAAAAACAATAGACAGAATGGAAGACACCTCTGTTTTATATAGGAATCTGTCTGCAATAAATGGATGCGCTGTTCTGCCATTTGAAGATTTTGTCCCTTGGAACAACCCGTATGACGTCATCAAAGAAGAGGTGTACCTGGTTTTTCAAACAGCTGTAAGCGGCATTTACCTCCAGTTTCTGTTTTTAGTCAGCACTCCTGCCAACATCCTCTGCATGATCGTGTTTTACAAGCACGGACTCAAAGAAAGAATTAACTTGTGTGTCTTCAGCTTGTCCCTCGTCGATTTCATCTTCATTACTCACGCCTTTCTACAGCATGCAGACACCTTGTACATGAAAGTCGTGACAGGCTCCAGGTACAGCGGAATCCTGGGAATTTTTCTTCGAAGTAAGCTGACAGGCTTTTTAGGCTTTGGGTGGGCCTCAGCTTTCATCACAACCCTGATAGCGTGCGAGCGATGTGCTTGTGTCGTCAGTCCCCTGCGGGCGCATCTCATGCTGAAAACTAAAACCACGGCGGCGATAATTGTCATCACTACAGTCGTTATCGTCGGGTTGTATTTTGTCGTGGGGGCACGTTGGACAGTTGAATGTATTTATGACCCGGTAGCTAAAAAAACAACACTTACAGCTTATTCCAGCGACTTTTTCCTCGCAAATGTTCATTTAGTCGACACATTGGAAGGCGTAGTGTACGGAGTTATTCTGCCAGTGTTTTGCGTGAGTGTTGTGACAACAGCCTCTATCATCACCACAGTCAAGTTACGTCACATGGCGGAGTGGAGACAACAAACGTCATCAGCCGCCAGCTCATCCGTCCGTGACGTCACATTGACCCGGATGTTGATTGGCATGTCAGTTATTTTTATTCTGTGCAACATTCCTGGTATTTGTTTCAGAATAGCAATGCTTTTGATTCCAGACCTGAGTTTAAATGGCAGGTATCGAAATTCTTTTAACTTACTCTACTTTCTTCACCAGTTCTTTGCATACACTAATTCTTCTTTTAACTTTTTTATTTACTACAAATACGGTACGAAATTTAAGGAGACTGTTAAAAGTATCTTTATAAAATGTTTTAACGGAAGTGGTAAGCAAAATTGTGTCATTGAAACTATCTCGAAATCTAGTGTTACCGTTAGGGCTCCACCAGCATTTATTACAGAGTAGCGGTGATAAAGCACACAGACACACCAAAGTCACAGTCACTTCAGTTAAATAACAAAATGAGCACATCTTAAAACTATTGTGAGAAAGCTTGTTCCATGTTACCTTTCAAATGCTCTGCATCATAAATGACAAGTTACAGATGCGCCAAAGATGTCTTGATAAATTACCTACATTTAAACTTTATACAAGTCAGGTGCTCACGCGCTATTGCGGTGGTAAGCTAATCGTTTACGTGACGGAAACGCTTCCCGTTTTAAACCAACCACCTATGTTCGTCAACGTTTATCGCAGACTTTGCCGCATGGAACACATTCGTGCAGCTTTGCAAGCTCTTTCAAACAGTCGTTGATGTCGTTTCAGTTGTTACTGGTTATCATGTCTACTCTTGAGGGGAGATTAGGTGAGCCAGAGCTACAGACTTTGTCCTTGGGCCAGCTTCATCAACCACAAGAGGTGGGGCCTTCAATGAACAATTGTGAGCTACATTAACTTCAACCGCATGAAACGGTGTTGTGATGATAATAATAATAACTTTTATTTAGAATTTTTCCAACGATTCGCTTAAAGCGCTTTACAGAAATGATATACAGAAGTAAACGGAATCACCAGCAACCATGCACCCTTATTCACATATAACAGACACACTCCTACAACAGAAATACCTGTTCATACACGAAATAAATGCAGACACGTTATGTACGCTCATGGTCAGGACAGCGTTTCAGTAAAGTCACTGTTTAGACCTAAAGGGAACCCGACTGCTCAGCGAAATTCGCTGGAAATAGAACGTGAAGTATCACAAAAACATTCCGGTGGTATTTTATGGCGAAAAGACGCGAGAAATATTGTCTCAATGTTTTTTCTCTTAATGAAATCTGGATTTGTCGAGAAAACAGGAAGTAACGAAAAGGCGGTATTTGTAAAAATAGCGTCGTCTGTATGAGCTGAATTTGATGAGGAAAGATGCAATCCTCGGTATAAGAAACCAGGACACGATGTGCTGTTGCTGAATGGTCTCTTAGGCACTCAGATGGATGGAGTTTATACTCATTGTCATTTTCTAAATGTAGAGGGGCGGTAGGCCACCGCTAGATGTTAGATTTGGCGAGACTTTGTTTTGGCGCTCGAAGTACATCGGCACAGTTAAAAAAAAGATGCTCGGCGGTGATTGGGTAGGGTTCGTTACAAATCGCTCTAAATGCGGGAATTTGAGCTGGCGGGGATAGATCGGGCAGAGCAGACACAGGACTGGGAGAGAACACACGTGCGACAGATAGTAGAAGAAAGGGCAGAGACAGCCCTGGGGCCGGTTGCACAACACATTTCTAATTTTAAACACTTTTAGGCCTTAACTCTATTTAGATAATTAGTTTAAACTGCACACCACAATTTTAGAATTTTAAAACTAAAACTGCTTTAAGTAAGATAAAAATGTTTAAGTCTGACTTTCCGTGCTGTCAGTACAATTTTTTATGGTTTTTTTCTTTTGTTTTTTGCAATGCATCAAAATGGCTAAGAAGAGATTTTGCTTCTTTATAACAGTTTTAAGGTTTAGAAACGTGTTGTGCAACTGGCCCCTGACTTTTAGCGCCTCTGACGACGGGATGCAGCCGTGGCCATTGTAATGTACAAGCCCGTCGAATGAAGGGTTGCAGATCTGCTGACTGTTCCTGCCTTTGCTGAAGTGTGTGTTGGAAGTTTGCTGTTGCTGGGGCACACCAAAATACCTCACCACTCGGTTACATCAATTGGCTCTTCGAGCAGGATACAGTCTCAGCAGTTAAGTGCAAAAATGGCTACAGAGTGGGACTGCACAGGGGAGGCTCTACGAACATACCAGCCATTCTGCCTACAAAAGTTTGCCGTAGGACCAACTCAGTGTGTCGACGAGTTTGAAAGGGAAGTCAAGTTTGGTCTTGCCATAAACCCGATGCCTGAGAATGCGGTCTGTGGATATATTCTGAGCGCACTTGAGGGACCTGCCAGGCGATAGATGTTATTGTGTGTTTCTACAACTGGCGACACCAGCGGGAGGAAGCTGTTGTTGAATACGCCGCGGCGCTGTGCAATCTACAGGCAACAGCCAACAGTCTGCAGAGAGACTCTGTGTCGAGCACCTACCTGGCAGCTCAGTTCATCAAAGGGTTGAGAAATCGTCATGTTCGCCGGGAGACATTCAAGGCACCAGGCGACAGAAAACATCCCCGCTTTTGCTGACCTCCTTTGCTGAGGGGAAGGGGGTGTCTACGATGACGGGAAGGAGGAGATGGATCGACTAACAGTACGCGTCAGTCAGCTGGGGATGAAGAAAACTGCTCCACCGCCTGACTTACATCAAAAAGATTCCCCCACCCGACCACTTTAGTGTTACTGGTGTGAGCGAGAAGGGCATAGGGAGGCTGTCAGTACAAGCAGCAATATCTACAACTACAAACAAAGCGACGCGGGGGCCAGCGATCAAGACCCCCCAGTGACAGGGAGAGTGAAGAAGGCAGAAGCCGCGGTTTCTGCAGGTGGTTTAAACGTGACAAAAGGATGGGGGTTCATCACACCTGATAATGGCGGCCAGAACGTCTTTGTCCACCAGTCGACAATTCGCAAGGCAGGATTTCGAAGCCTAGGCAAAGGTGAATTGGTAGAATTTGAATCCAGACCTTCAGACAAGGGTGTTGAAGTCACATTCGTCTGTAGCATTGTAGGAATGGAATGCCGGGGCAGTGAACGCCGGCCAATTTCAAGGAAAAGGTTTAAAAACAATCAGGTGCTACAACAGCGGGGACTTCGCCAGCCACATCGCGGCCAAATGTCAGCAGAAGTGACAGTGCCTGTAGTGCCAGAACTGACAGTACCTGTAGTACCCCAACCTTGCACATCGCAGCGGCTTGCTGTGAGACAGGCATGAAACTCACATGCTGTGGAGAAAACTGTTTCATATGACATTTTTCAGTGATATTATGGATAAAATGGACATTTTGTTTTAAATGCGATGGTCAGTGACACTGTGGATAATATGTATGTATTTTTTAAGCTTTTTATTTGGAAATTTTGTTGCATTTTCTTTTCGCTTTGCCACGGCTGCGCTTACGACATGTTATTATGATTGGACAATGGTACACGAGACAGACGGAATGCCTGCCCTTAGTCGCTGTAACGTATGGAACGCTGTTTAAAACCTTGATGTAGTACACATCTTGGCAGCAGCAAAAGATCGAGTTTTAAATATTAGGAGGTTTCCCCACCCCCATGCAAGCATAATTAGGCGAGCTTGTATAACAGGCCTAGTTTTGCTAGCTAATGCTCATCAGCGAGGACGCTGTTGGAGAAAGAGACGGCGGGGATGTAGAGGGTATGTAGGCCACCGCTAGTTGTTAGATTTGGCGGGACTTTGTTTTTGGCACTCGAAGTACATCGGTACCGCGGACCTTCATTCACATTCGTTGCCTCTTTGCTCTATCATAGGAGTGACCAATCGTAACAAACCATAACAACGAAGGGCTTTCACTTCCGTTTTCTGTCAAAATGTCGGATCTTTCTAACGTAGAAGAAATTTTAGAAGTGAGTAATTAAGCTTTACTGTCATCATAACCTTGTTAAAGAAGATTGATTACAAAATAATCACTATTTTCTGTCAAATATGTTCTATTTGTTTATAGAAAAAGCATTTAGATTTTTCGACAATTTTATAATATAAAAACATCGTCACAACAGATGCTATTGACGTGTTTTACCACTAACAATTAAAAAAATATTGTTTTTTGTATTTTGGAAACAATTGTATAGATTGTCTGTTACGAAAACAAAACATCTACTTTAAGAATTGATTTAAGGTATGCAAACAAAGAACCGGAAACACGAGGCCTGTCTAACGGAAAGCCGAGACTTACACCGGACATGAACCTAAGTCGCTTATCCAGTAATGAAGGTCCATGATCGGTACAGTTGAAGAAGATGCTCGGGGATGATTGGCTAGGGCTAAAGTTCCGAAACGCTGAGGCCGTACAGGAGCATCGCGAAAGTTTAGCCCTGCGAGGGGTTAACAAGGACAGATGTCAGACGAGACGATGTGCACAGACAGAGAGGAGAAGGGACGTGCGGCGGATAGGAGAGGACGAGAAGAGACATCCGAGACCTTGAGCGCCTCTGACGCACCCGTGGCCATTGTAATGTTCAAGTCTGAGGATTAAAGGGTTGAACACCTGCTGACTGTTCCTGCCGTTGTTGGAGTGGGTGTTGAAATTTTGTTGTTGAGACACTCCAAAATACATCACCACTCGATCACAAGTGATTGCTATTCAGTCAATTATACAGTACAAGCAAGTCTTGGACTTTCAGTAAAACACGAGATCTTCCTACTGCAGTGCTTACTATACTAGAGCACGAGCTGTTAAAATGAACTACGATTGCTGGTAAAAAGCCAAAGATTAAGCACCAGAGATGCAACGTCGACGGTTTCTATACCATCTGGTATACACGTAACATAGTGACGCAGTCACAAACATATCATCAGTCTTATCTTTATCCAGCATAATGGTAAAAACAACCGACAGTGTGATGTCACCACTGATGTGTGTGTTCGAAACAGCTTTAAAAATTGATGGTGACAAAAATATGAGAAGCTTAAACGGAAACACGTGCGAGTGAGTATACAGTAAATATTACATACAGCTAAAGGAAGAAATAAGTTCTTACATCGGTAAATATGTTAACATTTTTATAATGATAAATTATTATATTTTTAATGGCTGAAAAAGTTATCATCAACAATCAGTTGTAGCTATAAAATGAAAATGCAATCATGGAAATTAACCATCTATGAAATTTACAGGAGATTATCTTTGACAAACGCACATTTGAAATGTGTTTATATTTTATTAACAATGATAAACATGGAAAAATTGACTCAACTGCGTCCATTTAGTAAGAGGATAAAAAAAAATAATAATAATACAATGAAGATTGCAATGTCTGTGATTGTTGCCCAGGATTTATTGTTCCGGAGAAGATTTGCTTACCAGTCTTTTGAGTGAATTCGGTTTGGGCCTTTTAATTTTTTAAACTTTAGTCGAAGCTTCTAACTACAGTTCAAATCTGTGGGGCTGTATTCCAAAAATCAGCCGTTTCATTATCTGGGCGAAAAAATTTCTTCTTGAACTCGACAACCTGAGTGATATTTCTTCATCTGATTTTAAGACATGCATAGATTTGCCGAGCTCAGCCACACACAAATACTACTTACACGCAACGGAGCTCTCCGGTATAGGAGAGTAATTTTCTTCTGCTTTTCTAGCGGCAGGTGAGAATGCCGGTGTTTGAAGGCTTATATCTTGAAAATTAGGCATAGTTATGTACACATATATTGGGAAATATTATTTTTAAGTGAACTTAACCGGATCATAAAGAAAAACAATGCTGCACTCCTGTCGGCCATTAGAAGTGACCTTATGCCTTACTAAAATACCTACTATTCTTCTATCTGACTAGCAAACTGAGAAGAAGAAACTTTCATTTTAAGACTGCATAACTGGAGTTGTTATGTATAATGAATAAAGTTTGGAGACGTATATTGATTGAGTTATTGTTCTTTTTCTTTTGAATTGTGTATACATTCAGGTATCAAGTTTACCACATTTTTTCACTATTAAATTTAGACAGGGTCTGCAAGAGGCAGATTTAATTGTTTTTAACGAAAAAAAAAAAAAAACCGCGCTTATATCCGAGTGACTCATGAGTGTTAAGCGCGCATGTGAGCCTTTGTGACAGTATGCTGTGTATGATACATGTATTATGTGTGTATTAAATGTATGCTACATGTGTATTATATGTTTATTCAGAGGACGTTGATTCTCGAGTGAGGAAGTCGGGTCTGCAGGGCCTGCAGAGACAGATTTTTTTGGTCTTTGTGTTGTACGATTCAGTGACTGAGACGAGGCGCCCATGTGGTCCGTCACACCGAGGTTACATTTAACAAAGTTACAATGTTACAGATATACTTCCTTAGTAAATTTTTTTCATCGGGGTAGCTCATAATGCATAACTCATAACTTTTACCGTAAATTTAAAAATAACGGTTAGAAACTGAAATAATAATAAAAATAATAGATAATAGATTTAATTTTGCAGTTGCCTGATCTTTTAAGCGCATTTTGAATGGATCATTTTGCTCAGACTTCTAGCGTCCATGTAGAAGTATTGTTTTTCTTTACAACATGAAACCCTTTTTTATTTGTTCTCCATTTATTTCCTCAGCAACTTTCGTCCATTTCACGGAGGAACACTGGTTTAGTTTCTTATCTCTTTTTGTGATTTTTAATTTTCACGTGATTTCTTTTTTAGATGTACAACACTATCTGCCTCCCATAATCTTTATTCAGATTAAACAGGAGAAGTACTCATGTTCAGTACGACCAGTCAGGTGCTAGTGCCACCTGTGATTCAGTGAGCGTGCGAATACACCTAATAAAGGAAGTGAGTCTGTAGAGCTGAACTGAATGCTAGAAGGGCACTGTACTGTGCCAGAACTACAACGCGGTGAAGCGAAACGTCCTGACCCTGGACAAGTCGGCACTGAACTGCAAATAATTGTAGCGTCACCTAACACCAGCCTTTGTTCGCTCGAGGACAGATCTCAGCCAAAGTGCGTTCTTTCGGTCGCGGAGGGGGGGGGGAATAAAAAAAAAGTCCAGAAAGCAGGTCAAAGTTCTCGGTGAACGAATCAGCGCATGCCACCCAGGGGCAGTAGTCATGAAGCGAGGTTGCCCTGGGGCAACATGGAGAAGGACAAGCGGTGTCCAAACCCCGCAGATTTTTTTTATTTGGTTGGTTTTTCACTCCCGTAGCAATAGTTATAAAGCGGCGGCATCGATACTCTGGGGTATAGAAACAGGAAGCTGTGTCGCGTTGTCAGGGCATATCCTTGTAGCTATGGAAACAAGACACTTTTCCTTGAGTTTCCCAATATGCCCTGGGAAAACGTCTATTCTGGCTTCATAACTACGCCCCCAGGATATGTGTACGAATCCTTCAAACGTGTGCGAGGCAAAGTACATCGACCGAAGACAAAGGCTTTTCCTGGTTGGTGTCAGGCAACGAGACAATGCTGACCCAGAATTCCCACAATGCATCTCATGCCCCTTCAAGTCACTCAACGCACGATCAGCTCATGATCTTTGAAAGTATTGTAAAGGACACTGTCTTCAAGTTTTGTTTTCCGAAAATAATAATATACAAACGGACAAATAATATACAAAAATATCGCACTCCACCGCCGCTCTGAGCGGTAATCAGTTACACCAGTAATATAGGGGAGGGGTAGAAAATGTACAACATTTTTTTTAATTGGTGTTTTACGCCGAGCCCGCAATAAGGCTATATCACGGCAAGGCAGCCAGCCCTGTAAACGGATGCCACATGCAGAGAAAGAACAGCGTGCCCGAGACGAGAACTGAACCCAGGACAGCCAACCTTCACTGTATTGGTGACAGGCGTTAACCGTTGCGCCACCGGAACGCCAAATTGTACAACAAATGAATACAGTGAGAACTACAGACAATATGGAGCAATAACAGGTCTACTTGGTGGTTATTATTGTTCTTGGCATCGTCAACCCGAGCTAGTCTTTCTCGGGCATAACAACAAACCCCCCATAGTTCACCTATCTGAGATCACGGGCCGTTGTAAAGCTACTTTTTGAACCGAACTGGTCTTTGCGTGGTTTCTGTGACCAGGTCATATTTTGCGATAACAGTTTGGCAAATGGTAAAACACCAGGCAAAGATTTCTTGCAGGTAGCGGCAAGTGTTACGAATTAAATGTCCTAACCCTTTGTGGAAGTGCCGTCCGGTGGCCGGCGGCGCTGTGCTGGGTGTTTGATCTCTCGCCGTCACGGTTGGTGACTGCCGCACGGTCCGCCGAGTCTAGTCTAGCTCGAAGGTGCGTGATCGATGTGAAGCATTGTTAACTGGAATGTTTGGAGCGAAAGAGAACGTGCGTGTCGAGTAGATGCCAGATGTTTGTAGATACTTTGTACTTTGTATATAAGCCTTGAGAGAAAGTAATAACAGTCAATTTTGCAAGCGTGTCTTTAAGAGAAGGCCACTTGTATAAAGCTGTAAATAAAGTGTTGGGTTTGAAAATATCTTCGACTGCAAAGACTCAGTTTCTTGGAGAGGCTGGCACCGGAGATTGAGGACCCACGAAAGAGCCATCGAGGACAACATAGGGTCAGAGGCCGTCAACATTCATATTCTACCTGTCACAGTAACGGCAAGGGTATGCACCCCTTTGTGAAACAAGCCACGAACCATGCAGAAAGACATTAAAGTTGCATGTTATTTGGCTGAAAGACAAAAACTCAGAGCCCTTTACTTAGGTTATCAGGATCTCCTATCATAACATAAAATGGCACCGCTCACAGATCTCCTGTATTATCTCCTTTATATCATGTATATGTATTATCTCCTTTATATCATGTATATGTATTATCTCCTTTATATCATGTATATGTATGCATTATATCTTTATATCATGTATGTATTACTGCTAGTAAGAGCACTATTTAGAATTTCCTTTGGGGATAAATAAAGTGGTATTGTAATAAACGGGTGCACAGACCAGTAACATTCAGAAAACATAACAATACAAAACAACTTCCGTGGAAAAGTTTCGGGCACACAACCCCACACAGCATTTCCACAAAATTCTCCAATAATAAAAGTAGCATTTCCAAAGAGGAATCGTTACTCAGCCTTTCATTTCTATCTTGTCACTTAACAACAGACACATTCACACGGTTAGAGGAGTTTTCATGAAACCTCAAGGTTCACGCTTTAAGTTAGCACTATATCTAAGTACTGAAAAATGATACGACACCGTATTACAAGGCTGTTTAATAACACAACCTTTACTGACATCCTCTCGTGCATAATAATGATGGTTTGTTCACCTTAGTACAGAATTACAGTCAACCTGGATCAGGCTCGCATTAGAACGAGGCAAAACCGACCAGTTTCCTCGTTGACACGACGACGACTACCTGTATACACGCTCACAGAAAGCGGTCGAAGACGGGTGGGTTTTTCATGATCCAGCCTGTCTACTTCCATTGCCTGAAGTTTACAGACAGTCATAAGCAAGACAAGACAAGACAAGACAAATTTATTAGTCCTCAGCGGAGATACATTTGTCGACAGCACAGGCCAGAATACAAAATATTAACAATCAAAGCAGGAAAAAAAATTATGCACACGAAGTATGCCACAACTACAAAGTATCAGGAGCGTAGCAGTAAGGTCTGGCATCATGGCGAGGTGGGAAAAGGTAAGTTTGGAGTTGTGTGTTGAATGACCCAGAGTAGCAAAACAATTGAATGCACCCAGCGCCGACAACGGAGACGAAGATGACAAAGACGACAAATTATTTAATGTTCGAGGCATTAATAATCGATGTGAAAGGAATGAATGTGCGGTGTGTCTTTTAAACCGAGGATATAAGTTGAGTCTCAAACCTGCTGTGTATATTTTAAAACGTTTTTATGAATGAGAATGGAAAGTGTGGGCGGATGGCGAGTGTTGTGCGTGGGTGCGTGCGGGGTGTCACTGAGGGTGTCCACTAGTATAAATGTTAATGCGTAAAAGGGACAGGAAGGAGAGCAGCTTTTGTTGCTAGCTGGTATCCTTGACTGGAACGGAGAGAATAACCTGACCGTTGTCTCCAAGTCTTGTTCTAAGTCCTGGCCAGACCTAAAGCTGTGAAGTCCTGACAGTACTCATTCATAAATCCTGTGTTCGACGTGGCCTGGCACGCAATCTAACTTCAAGAGAAGAGGCAACAGTGAAAGACTGTGTATCGTGTTTCTGACTGCGAAGGCTTCAGAAGCGGACTTGTCACGTGATCTTTTGATCAAAGACTTACTGCGGAGAAGGGGTGGGTGGGTACTGTTATGTGTTTCTTTTATAGTTAAGTTAAACATTTCTGGTTGTAGATTTTCTCACCTAATGTCATATTCATCTTTTAAAGTCAGGTTTATTTGTGGTGTTTTAATCTTGCCTCTTTGTCTGTATAGCGTTGTGACACTGCATGAATCTTTTCTACTAAACAGGGTTTAAATGGAGGTTGGGAAGCTTCTTGCACCATTGATACGCACAGCAAGTGTGCTCCCTTGAATGACTGCTCCTTTAAAACACACTCGCTGCTTAAAGAAAGCTAGAAGTCATCGTATTTTTTTTAAGACTCATGCAGTGGTTGTAATAAAATACAGATCTGTCATTCCACTACACTGCTTTATTCAAGCTGGTGCGAAGGACAGCTAGAGGTTGACGTAGGTGGCGCTGGCGTCCTGACATTACACACAGCAGTATCATTCTCCTAACCACGCCGTTAATAAATCTTTACTTGAAGTGACATATCTGTTAAGTAGTTAAATCCATGTGTAAACGGTTTGCCTGTTCTTCTACCTGATTATCGTATGTTTTTTTCATGGGTTGTCAGATATTTAGGCATGCACCCAGACAGACAGACAGACAGACAGACAGACAGCAGGACTGGCCTTAGGTATCGGCAAGCTAGGCAGCCGCCTATAAGGCCTCCGATTAGTGGGGGCCTCGCACAGGACTTTTTCGGTGTTTATTTTTTATTTTTCTATTTTATTTGGGGCCAGCAAATTCACTTCTCCTAGGGCCTCCAGTTACCCTAAGCCGGCGCGGCACACAGAGACATCTATCTATCTATCTTTGTGACGGCACACAGACATCTATCTATCTATCTATCTATCTATCTATCTATCTATCTATCTATCTATCTATCTATCTATCTATCTATCTATCTATCTATCTATCTATCTATCTATCTATCTATCTATCTATCTATCTATCTATCTATCAGGATGCACAAAAAGAGTAGAATTCAAAAGTTTTGTTTCGTAAACGAACCTACCACATGTATGTAAAGTTTGAAATGCAAGAGGCCTCCAAAGATTGAACGATGACCTCTTTCTCTTCTTATCTTTAAGTTTAACTTACCTCAAGGCATGCGTTGGGTGAGGGGAGGAGAAACAAAAAAAAAAAAGGAAAAAAAATCCAACCACTGTCAACTAATACGTAGACAACGCACAACTTGCCCTGTTTTCTCGTGTCAGTGCTTTTGATGACTTTCCAGGTTAACCTACCTCAGTGCGTGTGTATGTGTATGTGTGTGTGTGGGGGGGTGGGTGGGTGGGTGTGGGTGTGGGGGGATTAAAATTATCAGTACTTTGAACATCGCTACCCAATAATAGTCGCAAAGGCAATTTTCAAACTTCTAAGTAAATTGCAATCGTTGAGATAGCGACTGTAAATATTTGTACGTTTTTGTAAGTTGCAAATATTTGTAACATTTTATTCATTAACCCTTCACACATTACTGTTTAAGAATGCTGTAGGTCGCTAGTTTTCCCCCAAATAGCTATAAGGTCTACTGGGATGCAATTTTCTTAATGACTGGGTATAATGTTCAATGCAAGATACTATTTTCCAGAATCTGAGTAAATATCCCAATTCTTTTCTGGAATACACACCTACAAACATCGTCATGCAAAGAATAAAGTAAAAACTCATCTCATTTTTGTCCGTAGACGCGCCTACTTAATATCCCCGGCTCTCCCATTAGCTGAACTCTTGACAACCTTATCGTATCCATGCATAATCATGGTGTCAGTGTTACCGACATCAGATCTGTCTGTGCATGCATTCAGGCATGTACCTGGGCAACAGAGTGAGTGAGGTTATTCACTCCGATATGAGCAAATAATAGACTGCCATGACCTGTACTCAATCATTAGAAAGAAAGAAATTGTTCCCTCCTAGGGAAGGAGACAGACTAAGATTTCCGCGCTCTATTGACATACAAACAAGGTTCAGTGTTGGCCGAATTATCCTGTCACGGACGTGTGTATAGGTGGACTGCTGTCTGTCTGCCGAGACCAACTCTTAGCCTCTTGCGAAGTCCTCCGCTGTTAGACTCGGCGAGCCTAAACAATGAATGTGAATAAACCCGAAGCTTTGTAGTCAAAAGCCTTGTTCTAGTAGTTAAACTGAAACGTGACTAAACCGGAGGCTTTATAGTCAAAAGCCTCGTTCTTTAATAACTTAACTGAAAAAAAATCGTCTGCAAGCAGTCCAGTAATGCAAGTCCGTGATTCTGTAGAGTGTAGATCTCTGTATGCAAGCTGACCTGCCCTACTTTCCTGACAATTAATCGCCATTTCCCCGTGGCTTTCAGAGTCGACCCGGTGAGATCTTCGATAAAGGAACCTGAATGCAAACCGAAAGGTTCAATCGATAATTTTGCTTTACTTTTCTTTGAGAGTCACGGGTGGAATAAAAGTGAGAGAACCGTATTGAATTCTAGTACTCAGACCCACTCCTATCGTTTGTAATGAACACCGCGTGTCGGTACTCGACCCTACAGTCACACCTAGAAACACCCGCGCCGCGCGCTGCGAGTCTACCCAATACCCGTCGCACAGTGCCTACGTCACTACCCTCGACACACGGGGTGGACTGCGTGCTCCACTGTGCCGTCCCCCTGGCAGCTGTGTTCCTACCCTGCCAGCCACTCCACGGGTGTGTTGGTGAGAGTGACGAAGCACGGGGTGTCCAGTGGACTGCGGTTTTGACAGGTAAGTACCCGTCTTCAACAATCCAACTACATAACACAGGGTTCTTTCAGTACCCGGTAGTGCGCGGCCGGGCCTGTACTAGTTGTTTACCTTTGGCCTAAATTTCTCGAATCCGGCTACGGCAAAAGCACCGTTTCATTGATTCGAAACCGTTCGGTATGAAGCAAGCAAGTTTGCACTTATTTTGAATTAAAGCAACGTGGCAAAACGTGGTGTCTCTTGCTTTTTACACTCCCTGTCTTTGGTCAGTGACGTGCCAGCACATTGATCACTGCCATGCTGCACAGTAGGACCCAGCGACAAGGCGCTTTTTTCTAGTCCTAGCAGGCTTTGTCATCATTGTTGCCAGGCCCCATGCTGGTCGTGAATAAAGCAACGAGCTGAAGATCAGAGTCAATACTTTATCGATAATGTCTATTAAAAAAAAAATACGGACACTTCGATGGTAGTCGCGGTGTTGTTACCAGTATTTCATAATGACTGGCCTCTCTCTTTGCTACCGATAATCCATTATAATAACTCTCTGCTTCTCTGTTACCAGCAAACCATAGTAACTGGCCTCTTACTGGTATCGGTAATCCATAATAAGGTGCCTTTCTGTTAGCAGTCATCCAAAATAACTAACCTCTCTGTTACCAGTAATCCTTAATAATGGGTCAATGGGTCTCACTCTGTGTTTCCAGTGATCCAAAATAACTAAGCTTTCTTTCTGTTATAAATAATCCATAATAACTGGCCTCTCTCCCTCTGATACTAGTAATCCATAATAACAGATCTCTTACTCTGTTACCAGTAATCCTTAATAACTAGCTTCTCTCTCTCTCCAGTAATCCACAATAACGCTCTTCATATCGGATTGCATACATACATCATGTGTACAAGAGACAAAAGATTTGCGTGTCCCTTGTTAAACCAACATATACTGATTGGATTACATAGTGTCTTCTTTCACTCTTTTTTAATTGTATTTTAGTATGTATGTATATATATTTGTGAGTGTGTATGACCACCCATCATTATATACAATATATATATTTATATATAGATAGGGACAGAATAAAACATTATGGACTATTTAACTCTATTCAAGTACCCAAGAGAATGGCCAGGGTTCAAGGAGTTAAAATTGTGACTGGGCTGCTGGTCGCACTCGTGGTGCTGATGGCGTGGAACACCAGACGACTGTTTTGGCAGCAGACGGAAGTCGCCCACTTTGACTACATCGTTGCCCAAAGAAGTACTGATGGTGAGCACAAAGGCGAGTAAATCTGCCACAGTTCTCAGTGAGTTCTCAGGTGTGCACAGTTAGACATTTTCTCTCTTGCCATTTGATGCATTCCATCAAAATATTATACACACTAAAACATACTAAAAGACGTAATGTACGCGAGTATTACAGTCTGGTGCATGAGTACCACAGCCTACTACACGAGTTTTACAGTCTAGTCCAAGAGTACTACAGTCTAGTACATTAGTACTACAGTCTACTAGCTGTCGAACTGCCCCTTACTTTCATGAGTGGTGTATACATTTCAGGGGTAACAAAATCTTTGCTGAAATGTTTTGTCTAGACGAGAATGTAAACGTGGAAAAGCCAGCGGGTGGTTGTCCAGAAAGCGGGTGCGAGGTACCTAAGACGCCGCACATCGTGTTTGTACTGGCTGATGATTACGGGTACCACGACGTAGGTTACCATGGTTCCAAGATCAAAACACCCAACCTGGACAGACTGGCAGCGGAAGGTGTGAAGCTGGAGCGGTACTACGTGCAGCCCATGTGCTCACCTAGTCGTACCCAGCTCATGTCAGGACGATACCAGGTGGGGTCCTTGACCTTTGCCTTCTTGACTTTGCTTTTGACAACATTAGGGAATATGCCAGTCCATGTTCCTACTCGCTTGTCTTTATCTATAGTTGTAATAGTATTTTAATATAAATATATGATTTTCATTTCCATTTATTTATGTACTAATATGTGAACTGTGTATGTGTATCTGTGTGTGTGTGTGTGTGTGTGTGTGTGTGTGTGTGTGTGTGTGTGCTGGTGAGTGTATTTTATGTGTGAATTTGTGTGTGCTGATATATGTTTCTGTGTTCTGGTGTGTGTGTGTGTGTGTGTTTGTGTATGTGCTCGCGTCCACGCAGGCAGGCGTACATGGATCTAATATGTATATATCTGGGGCCAGTTGCACAACACGTTTCTAAACCTTAAAACTGTTCTAAACAAGCAAAACTTCTTCTTAACCATTTTGATGCATTGCAGAAAAACATACAAAAAAATGTACTGACAGGACGGAAAGTCAGACTTAAACAACTTTATCTTACTTAAAGCAGTTTTAGTTTTAAAAATTCTAAAATTGTGGTGTGCACTTTAAACTGATTATCTAAATAGATTCAAGGCCTAAAAGTGTTTTAAGTTAGAAATGTGTTGTGCAAATGGCCCCTGAATGTTACTTTTACCTGTCTCTCTGGGCTCCTTCTGCCCTTTACTAAACAAACAATTTGTTATTATCTATCTGCTGCGCCTGAATTCCTATAATTTAAGTGACTTGCTACTTTCTACTTAAAACCAGCACTTATTCTTTTTTTTAAAAGATTCACACTGGCCTCGTGCACAACATTATCCACCCGATGCAGGCTAACGCTCTACCCCTCGATTCACCAACAATAGCTGACCTTCTGAAAAAAGCAAACTACAGTACCCACTACACTGGCAAGTGGCATTTGGGATTTTACAAGAAGGACGTCATGCCCATTCATCGGGGGTTCGATTCCTTCTTAGGTATGCGACGTTACGTAGTACTATCACCTACAGCAGCGTATTAACATTTAGAGTAATGGAGTGTCGTAACCTAAGGGGCATTAGGTACGTGTGATAGACGGAGACTCGTAGTTAAAACCTTAACTACACTCTCGACGACTCCGTCATCCACGCCGACATAACTTGTGCGCGATGCACTTCCACTAAATTGCTAATTAACAAGAAACATCACACTTGACTCGAGCCCCCAGCGCACACCCCCAATAAACAAACACAACGCAATTTAGTGGAACACGTTAATTATTAATAATAAAGACTGCCGAGAGTTACACCAATATGTTGATAATAAACAATGTAAGAAATGTAAATTCTGTATCCTGGCTAATAGTCTAAGGCGTCCCGTTAATTCTAACTTCCTATTGCTGATCCAAATAACTAATGAGTCATAGAAACCCTATCTTTAACTACATACACATCATTCTCTTCACTCGTTCCCGTTAACATTCACTCGCTCTATACATCACACATTCATACGCCACTTAGCCTTGCTGTTGCCGCGTGGAATAGAATGGTCCGTTGGTATGAACGATTGTCTTTGTTACACGGGGGGCCCTCCCGATGCAACGTAGAGGGGATGGCGATTGATTAGCCTTTGTCCTCCTTGTCTCGGGCGGCTCTCCCTGGCACCACGACGCAGAAGAGACGGTGGCCGCTGGCCGTTGTCTTCGTTGTCTTGAGTGGCTCTGTCTGGCACCACGACGTAGAAGAGACGGTGGCCGGCTGGCCGTTGTCTTCGTTGTCTTGAGTGGCTCTGTCTGGCACCACGACGCAGAAGAGATGGTGGCCGGCTGGCCGTTGTCTTCGCTGTCTGGAACCTCGCACTCGACGACTTGAAAGGAGTTGGAACGAGCGCTCACGCGTACCGTCCCCTTGCACGGGTGTGCACTCCCTTCCCTGTCACCAGTAGGCCTGACGCTTCCACCGATGAGGCCAGCGCCTAGCTTGTGACCAGAGTAACTTATCCCCCTGCCGAGAGTTGCACGGGGACTGCAGGGATAGAGGTTACTCTCCTTGACACTCTGTTTTAAGAGTGGGCTGCACACCTCTTCACGTCCCTTTTACCACGTCTCGTGCCTGATGGTCGTAGACAGGTACTAGCTGACTTTACTCAAAGTCTTTCTCTCTCGCGTTGATGCGATCACTTCGAGAGTTTGTTGGCGAAGCCCTGATTCTGGGTTCCACACAAAGTTAAATTGCCGGTTTCGACAATAGCGTGGCACACGATTGGTCAGTCACACTCACAACCACGCTCATAATTCATTTGTCCACTTAAATACAGCCAATCATGCATCACCGCTAGTGCGAGACAATGACAGTCCCCTGCCCAGCCTCTGGAATCTATCCCTACCTGAATTCACAACCCTCGTCCGATTAACAATTGCCAAGGAGTGGACTTGCCGAAATCAGAGAGGCGCTACACCCTCCCTCACCTGGGCTGACCGGCGTCCGCAGGTACTAAAGAGTTGGGTTACGGGAACCAGAGCGGGCGCTATACGCCCCTCAATTAACGGACTGTCTTCCCGTCCCACATTCCACGTTCTTTCGTGACATGGAGTAGCTGTTAATTTTTTAAAAAGTCAAAAAATTCAAATATATACAAACCTCTCGATTCTTTTTACAAAGGGAAACTTGATTTTTTTTTTCGTTCTTTCTTTCTTGTTTGACAAGATAGATTACTTGTTGAAAAGTCAGTTATCATGTAGATAATTAGTGTCGGCTGTAGTTAAAAGATTAACTATTAACATAACAAGAGGAGCGGTTCCTTAGCTGGCAAAATAGATTTGTTTTTTGTTTCTCTCAGTCATGTTCGTACATCTTTCTTTTAACCCCTTATCTCTCTCGTGGCAAGGTGGCGATATATTGTTTCTAGTTATTAACTCATTAACAGATATTAAACGCTTCGGTGATATTTCTTCGTCTCCAAGGTTTCCTGACAGGCTCGATTGATTATTACAATCACAAAAACTGTAACATGCAGCACAAAGCCTGCGGTCTGGATCTTTACAAGGATGATACACTTCTCCAAGACAAAGATGGAGTTTATGGACCGGACATGTACACAGCAAGAGCTCTGGAAGTTATAAACAATCATGACCCTGCTAAGGTCAGTTGACAAGGAGCTTAGTGGAACACAATGGCGCTGGCGAGAGAGAGAGAGAGAGAGCTTGCTGAAATGTTATTAAGTTGAAACTTCTAAGTCAAACATACAAGCTGTGGACGTATTGTATAGTCAATTCCCGTGTCAAATTAAGAAAGTTACCTTGTTTCTTAGGAATTTCTAAAAGGACAAAATCATATAAAACAACAAAATATTTATTTATTTCTCCAGCCGCTGTTTCTGTTCGTCTCGCATCAGTTGGTGCACACCCCACTGCAGGTACCGGAGAAATACGTCAAACCTTACAGTTACATCAAGGACAGAAGTCGAAGACTTTATGCTGGTAACACATTTTATAGAAATTATTCCTGAAAATATATGTTCCTTTTCTTTTGTGCACATTTCTTGCCGACGCTATCTGGTTTGCAGGCAGATCAGTAATACCATTGATGGTATTTACATACACTGTCATGTTTAAAAAGAGATCGAGCGCGTTGATAGAATAAAATACACCGGTCACTCACAAAGAAGAAACTAGAATGAGAGAGAGAATTGCATGACTGACAGTGACAAATAGTACATGTATGTGACAAGTAAGAAGAGTAAGAAGGTATGAAGAATGACAGAAGGGGTTAAATATAAACAGAAAGTAAAGCGAAAGAAACAGAAAATGTGGGGGGGGGGGGAAGACCGTCTGTGACAGAGGCAAAGAGAGGGGGGGGGTGGGGAAGCGAAAGAGAATATGACTATTGACGGAAGAGCGTGTGAATGATTTTTCGAGTACAGTGTGTATATGTGTATTCAGGGTACATTAATCACATTTTCTGTTCACTGAACTCTTATTCCATGCCCCACTGTCTGTGGTCTCGTTATGAAGCCTCAGACTTCTAACAGTGAATACTACCCCAGATCGTTCCGCCTTGCAAAGAGAATGAGAATGAGAAAGATCACTGTAGTCATTTCAAGTCGGGAACACCCAGAGCTCAAGTTCGTGGCGCCATTGTAAGCAGCACCTGAGACGTGACCGCGCGCTTTCCTAGACGATCCTAGGGCCTTGTACAGCGGGAAAATAATAGTCACACGCTTGAGTGAGTTTGTGGGTGAAGGTCACAAGAAGTACCATCAATTTCGGTCTATATGCCTCGACTTTTCGCCCTCATCTTTTCCCCTGCCGCTTGTTAGTGGATTTTTCAGACTCCGAGGAATTTTTCGATGAGCTCCATGTTAAAGTTTATCTGTTATCGTTGTTACAGTGTTAACTGTTCACATTTTGTAAATCAAAGCCGCACACAATTATTTATTATTATAACTATTATTTAGGGAAATTTATATAGCGCAATTTTCAACCACAGAGTCGACTCAGTGCGCCTTCGAGAACAAAAACAGATTGACACAAAAACCACGTTCAAACAAAGACCAAACTTATTAATAAAAAATTATAGAGAGACATTGCAACAAACAAAAATACAAGGTAGAAACTGAAAATGCTGCACACAAGCATGAACATAACATCTAAAGGATAACATTAAGAGAGTCATGGTGTGGCGGAGTCTACAGCTGATAAACCTCCACATGTCAAACCAGTTATAGACAGTTTTCTTGCCTCGAGACGTTTAGCCACATTGCACGTGTTTCATCTCGCTGTCGACATGCACAAACAAGAAACTGGACTGAGATGAAAATGGCGTCGTGGAAGAAAGGACATTTAGTCAGCGGATCAACTGCAGTCGTAGAAGTAAAACAAAATGTCACAATCGAGAAACACAGTCCAGCGCATCACTAGGATCACGACAGGTCAAACAATGGACTCCAAAATCAAAATTCGCTTATACAAATAACAAAATCCAAAGAAATCCGGAGAGCTAGTCCCCTCAAACCGGTAAGGCGAAGGGAGTTCACTCTCCATCAAATGAAGCATTCAGATCAGTTGCAGAAGCACACACCCTCATCGTGCTGAAAACGAGACGAAATGCCTACGTTGCAGTTTTCAACTTGTATTTTATTTGCGGCTTATAAACTAGTGCAGCGTATTTGTGAAAAAAAGTAGAGATTTTCTAAAAATTTAGTGGGTACGGCTTATATACAGGTGCGCTCAGTAGACCGACATTTATGGTAATTTGTGGACCAAGGCATTGGAACTATGCGAAGTCCAAACATGCTTGGCAATATATTTCCCAATACAATGGGACTTTGGGACCCTGGGACCCTGCAGAGGTGTAACGCTTAGGAATTTTGCTCTGTTGGGAACATGCAGCCTTTGACCGATTCCACGCATACACTAGATTAATCCCTTTGAGTGAGGGTTACTAGCAGTGGCCTACATAGCGAGGCCAATTAAGTTAGGAACCAGTTTCAGATATCGTATGGCGACACCTTTATTCCATTTCACGAATGGAGGGGTAAGTCCCTCCGCGTACCTCCCCTGCTTTAGATTGTGGACCTCAGTGACTCAACAAGCGCGGACTTGATTCTCTCATCTCTTGTCTACACTCCTGCCTCCTACTTCATTTATACTGCCACTGTGTTGATGTGACCTCATATGCTCACCAACAATGAAAAACTTTGTTACTGTTGCCACCACCTTCACTACTGCTTTTCCACTGATACTACAACTATAAACCACAGCTACAGCTGGTAGTATAACGGAGCTGTTGTGACTGCATCTATGCTGACGACATTCACCTTGAAAATACAATGAACTCTTTGTTTTGAGACCATTATAATTCTTATGTCTGTGGGTTTATATTTTAAGCCCCTTAAAAGGGAAAAGGCGCTATACAAATGTGCTATTTAGTATTATTAAATATATGAGGTCAATATGTGCGCCTGTGACTTTCAAGGTGGCGTGTCAAGCAGCAGAAGCAGAGGTAAGGAGCCATTACCCTGTCCCCAGTAATGCTATCACTTCCTGGTGAACTTGTGTTTCAGGGATGACTGCGTGTCTGGATGAGCACGTAGGAATACTGGAGAAAGCACTCAAGCAGAAAGGTCTCTGGGACAACACCGTCTTCATTTTTTCCTCAGGTACGGCGCCTTTATGTGCTAGCATACATTGTAAATGTGAGACTGTGCTTCTAAAGGTTTCACACGATGTTTATCCACAAGACTGCCAGCTATGCGACAGTGTGTCTTCAGAAGACCCATTGAAATAGTTTCCTGTGGCTTGTCGTCTGAAGTTGACAAAGATGTTGAAAGCCAGAATTTCTAGTTTTTCTGTTTGTTTGCGCTGTGGGGCGGCATCGCTAGAACACACACACACACACACA
The DNA here is from genome assembly GCA_004794655.1 of Marisa cornuarietis. Classification (NCBI taxonomy): domain Eukaryota; kingdom Metazoa; phylum Mollusca; class Gastropoda; order Architaenioglossa; family Ampullariidae; genus Marisa; species Marisa cornuarietis. Next base: position 6,159,392 of record SMMW01000617.1, on the reverse strand, counting down.
CACACACACACACACACACACACACACACACACACACACACACACAAGAGAAAGAGATCGATTGATTTGCAGGGTCCGATAAAAGGGAAGCAAACAACAATGATATTACAATTTTCCATTCACTAGTACATAGATATAAACAGTACAGATACAAGAAAGAGAATGTGTAAGAGTGTTTGTGTGTGTGTTAACGTGCAAGTGTATGTGAGCGTGGGGTGTCTTTGTGGGAAATAAACATGCGCACATATGCGAATCCTGTATCCAATTCATCTCTACTGTAGCATCTACATTTGATTTCTATTTCATTTCTGTTTCCTTTTACCGCATCGCTCGTAATCGCCTGCCACCCCGCTCTTTGGCTACACGACATCGCAGACAACGGCGGGGAAGTTCTGCAGGGCGCCAGTAACTGGCCTCTACGCGGTAGCAAAGGTTCGCATCATGAAGGCGGAATTCGGGCCATCGGCTTTGTGACCGGCCCGCTGGTGGCCAGGAAGGGGACTGTCAACAACGAGATGATTCACATCTCCGACTGGCTGCCCACCTTAGCTCACCTGGCGGGAGTCACCCCCAGTACTTCCGTAGCCGCCAAACTCGACGGATTCAACCAGTGGGAGACAATTAGGTAGGCGCTCATGTGTGTGTGTGTGTGTGTGTGTGTGTGTGTGTGTGTGTGTGTGAGTGTGTGTGTGTGTGTGTGTGTGTGTGTGTGTGTGTGTGTGGTAGTGTGTTTGTATGCGTGTGCGTCGAGTGGTTAGAGCGCTGGAGTCCGAACTGAGAGGCGCGCCAGTTCGATACCCGTGTAGTGCAACCCACTCCCCCTCGACACCCCAACTGGCGCGAATGAGTACCTGACTCCAAAGGTTGGGCAGAGTAAGGCAGAGAGGGAGATAAGATAGGCACCACACTCACATAAAGCTACCCACAGGAAAAGCGAGTTCTCTAAACCTTCATTCCCTAACACCCGAAAAGGTCATAGGAAGAGTGTGCTCGCGACTGTGTATATTATACTGTGTATATTAATATATAAATGTTTACATAGGTAATCGGTGACGAAGCTATACAAACACATCCTCATCTGATCATACGACGTCGCAAGTTAATAATATCATGCTGGAAAATTTTGGCGGGCCTCAAAAGATACTCACTAGGGCGAGCTAATCACATATACAGCACTGATAGATCATTTTCACCTTGAGGTATACAGTTCAGGCCTGGTACTGTTAGATACCTACAAACACTATCACTGCAAAGGGGTGGAAAGTTTGACGTTGTCTAGTTGCCTTCAGGCTTAAAGGCCTAGTGGGGTGCAATAGGTCAGGTCAGCAACACAGTCATCAGAACTGTACATCGATACGCTTACGTTATCAAGGCTACAGCTACAGCCACTGTGAGATATGGGATCATATGTTCATTGGGTGTGTCTGTGCACAAACGTGACCTCACGAGGTTGACATTTTTCTTCTCTGCGTGGTAATGTTTGTAGGACTCCATGTCTACAACGCCTAGTCAGTACTCACCCACTTTTGGGGAAACAGTATTTTGCACTGAGCTTTACCCCATTATGAAAAACCCTGCATCCCACTAGACATTTAACCTATCTCTCTTTGGTAGAGTATACCTAGTTACCGTCTGATTTGCCCTTGTTTTACAATTCTTAACGTCTTGGCAATGAAACACTAGAGAGTATTCAAGTCGAAATCGTGGTAGGTGTTGTTTTCATGAATCAAATCTTATGTCTGCTTGTCCTCCTATCTCCTTCGTCTGCTCCCCTGTTTTATTGACTGTTTTCTTCCGTTTCGCGAAGTTACGGCACAAGTTCCCCCAGAACTGAGTTCCTGATCAACATCGACGTCTTGATGCCATTGATGGGCGAGCGTCTGTACCCGGATCTCTTCGATACCCGGGTGCGTGCTGGCATTCGCTTCGGAAACTACAAGCTGATCACTGGCAACATCGGTAGGTCACCACCACCACCATCGTAGCTGCTCTCGTCTTTGGGGTAGTGCGCGCGTCTTCAGTAAATTTTCTGTTTTTTTAAAGACTCCATCATGTGTCCAGCATATTTTGTTCCAGAAATTAAAAAAAGTAGTTTACTGAGGTAACTATAATGACGGCGACAATTATGATTTAGAGGCTGACTCCAGCTGTCATCATCATAAATCTGTTGCAATTCTTCTTCCACTTCTTCGTCTTTCTATAAGTATTGTCTTTATTTCATTATTTCTGATAATTTGTCTCCCTTGATTACCACAGAGCTAAACTTCATTTATCAGATAACATGTTAAACTCACATTATCTACTTATGCTCTCTTCCTTGGCTACTACGTCCACAGGGGACAATAACGACTATTACATGCCGTCGGAAATGACGAAATCCGGCAGACAGGAAGTCAAGATGGCCAACAGCAAAGGCCGAAACTACCGCCTCTTTAACATTATCGATGACCCACTGGAACAACATGACCTGGCCGACATACATCCCCAGCTGGTCCGCTTCCTGCTCAAGAGACTGGACCAGTGGCATAACGAGTCAGTACCGGTGCAGAACCCAGCCTGGGAAGAGCCGTCACGACCGGGACCCAAAAATGGGTGGGTCTGGCGACCCTGGAAATAGACTCCTGACAGCACCGAACATGCAACTTATATTCGGACAGATATGACCTTTTATACATCGCTCATGGATGCCAGGTATGCTTGTCAACCACGCTGGTAAGAGAGGCAACCATGGCTGCGAGGTCGAAGGTCGTGAAAATACTGCCATGGATGCAACACCTGCACGTCTTCGTGGATGAACAACAAAACCGCAGACCTGTTCTGAGAAGTTTTCTTTCCGCGTACGAGTCAGTGTGTGTGACTGTGTGTGTGTGTGTGTGTGTGTGTGTGTGTATGTGTGTGTGTGTGTGTGTGTGTGTGTGTGTGTGTTTGGAGCGAGTAGGGATATTTAGAAGCATGTCTGTAGTGTAAACTTCAGATGCACAGTCCGCATTTATCCCATAACGGCTGACAAAACATGCGAAGTAATGCCGAAAATTCCAGCTGGGTAAACGTTATGCTAACTAAGTATAGTCTATAAACACTATGCTAAAACGTATAGCCTATATTTAAGAAATGTTTTGAGAACATGCTTAGGATAGTCTGGTTTACAATATTTTCCATTTCATAAAAATAACCACTCAAGATGTTTTCGTAGTGTTCACATGCGTACGGTTAACCCCTATCCCTACCACCATTCTGTAGAGAAAATTCTATTATTATCCTACAAGGCTACATTCATCTGGGTATGTTGCAAAGTTTGCGAGTTATAGTTGCTGAAGTAAACCTCTTTATACATCTTAGAAGCATGTTGTTTTCCTATGTATATAATTATACTATCAGCTTTGTAGAAAACGTATTTTCTTCCGTTAGTTAAGTTTGTGTTGGACCACCAATAGTTCACTGTTCATTACTATCGCCCCTGTTAGTGGCCTGAAAGGGTGGTCAAGGCGGGTGGCTATAAATCTTGACTAGTGACACGTGGCACACCGACCTGAAACAGAGGTTAGTTAGTACATGCCACCAGCTTCGCCGACTCGGTCAAACATCAGATGGGGACCAGGGACACCCCACATGCAGGAAAAGGCAACTGGACTTCTGAGTAAGAAAGGTTGACCACTTTTCGAATGTGCATGCTGGTGAGAGGAGGTCTGTCTCGCGGAGACGTTAAATTGTGTGACTGTGTGAGATTTACAGTTTGTATGTAGATTAAGTTGGTGAGAGTGGGACTCGCCAAACTGTGGATTACGTGCACTAACAGACTTGTGTGGATCACAGTGGATTATATGTGTATGATGTATGAGGGTTATCTATTGTGTGAAATATTGACTGGAGGCAAAAGACTTGCGGAGGCAGTCGTTCACTACAAAAGATAACTAGGCAAGTAGCAATAGCTAACCACTGTGTGAAAATAATTGCTGTTTGTATGTTTATGATTTATTTCACGTATTTCTTCTTTTGCTTAATTATATTTTGTTGTTATATATATATTTATATCGTTTCATTGATTGTGCGGATGCAGAGTGTTATAATGGGGTGTGCTGAATGAAAATAAGTTATCAATTGCACGACAGTGAGAACCCAACCTTTGCAAGCTTCAGTCTCTCTCTCTCTCACTCTCTTAGAGACTCACCAGACACTCTCGCTCTCTTACTTTATCAACCACACAAACACGCGTATTTTAAATATTTTTCAAGATAAAATCCACTTGAATTTTAATACAGAAATGGATGTTTGTCAATAAAAAAGTGTGGTTTGTATGGTGGTCATTAAAGATTGGCAAGAGATGCAGACAGAGACGGGTTGGGGCTGAGGAGGTAGGGGGAGAAAGACAGGCAGAGAAAGGCACTGAAAGAGAAGGAGAACGAGAAACGTACATAGGCAGTAATATAGTACTCGTCAGCTGGATTTGAAACAAAGTGATTTTAGTGTTAATGCATGTTGATAGCAGTCAGCCACACAAGACAATACCAACTTCACTACTTTCTGTATGAAATCATCAATTTCCATACCGACGGCGAAGTTTAATACCGTCCGAGGTTTTTGGACCCGTCAATCTGAAAATATGTAAATAAAACATTGCTAGGAACTATTCTTGCCTGCAATGGCTGTTGTCCCCCAGCGTAAATGGACATTGTTCCTGGAAAAAAGATCACAACAAATTTCCAACAATCTTTTACATATTTTCGTCGATCAGCTTAAAACTGCGTTTTCAAAAGGAAAGCACAATTAAACTGGCTAGTGTTAAACTTTAATCTACGAGGAGCTAACCTAACTATATAACTCAAGACTACCTGACAAGTGGTATGTCATACATATGTGCTTCAACTTGTTTAAATTGTACAGATAGTACTTATCTTGCATGTTTAAAGAAAACAAAAATGTGTAAAATTACTGATCGTGACGAATCCAGAACAAGGGAGAAAACTGATATCTCTTGATACCGTTTTTACTGCTTTGCCAAAGCGCTGAAAGCTTAATCCAGTAAAGTAAGCCACCTGATTGTTGCCCTCATTTTATAATACAAAAACGATAAATTAACTAATGCATGTTGTTAAAATAAAAAGAGCGCGCCCACACATACAAGCATGCGTACACACCCATAGAGGAAACAGATTTAAAAAAAAAGAGATAATTTACCAGACTGATCGTTTCCACTTGGCTAGTCTGAAAGTAAATCTACTCAAAGCACGCTGTTGACTCCGGATAACTCATCACAACGGAATTAAAACGTGTTTATCTTTGGGTACAATGCACACAGTTGACGTCTGACAAGAGTGGGTGTGCACGTGATTACATTTTCCCCCCTGAGCTTGAACCTCACTCACCGTTAGGGACCACCCATCCTTTGTCAGTCCATACCGCCATCTGCTGAGCCTCGATTTCAAACTCTACCACAAAGTCCTGATGTCCTGCTTCCAAACTAACACGATTGAAAAATACCAGCTGCATGATCGGAGTAGGGAATGCTGTGTCCCACCATTTTATGTAAATCTGAACCACCTGAAAAAGCAGAGTCAGAATACAATATAATACAACTATATCTATCCACAAGGGCAATTCCAGTATATCACGTTTTGTGAGAAAATCTCTATTTATTAGCAGCTATTTTTTGTTTTTCCGTGTGTTTTGTGGGGGGAGGGGTACTCCCCCTCTGTTTCTGTGTGCGTGTGTGCGTATGCGTCATTTACAAGAATAAATCATAAAATGTTAGCAAATTGATGTACAAGTACATGTAACATTCGATGTTAGATATTTGAAAAGTGACTTACTTCATCAGAGTCCACCTCTCCAACGTTGCTGACCAGCACCTGTCCACGCAGGGAGTTGCCGGCCTTGATGGAGGCCGGGACAGAGAGCCCAGAGTAGAAAAAATAGGAGTAGGACAAGCCGTAACCAAAGGGATAGAGCGGATCATCTTTGAGGTAGCGGTAGGTTCTCCCGTCCATAGAGTAGTTGACCATGTCAGGCAGCTGTACAAACATTGTTGTATCCTTATATCCAAAGGGATTAATATTGTCCTAGCCTTTTAGGCGGGGCAAGCACCAGAGCGGAGTAGTACACGTGACTTTAAAACAAAACAGTCTGAAACCCGCCTAGACTTGTGAGTGAATAAAAGTACTCCGTCTTACCAAACACAAGGGTAGATAATTTTTCAGGAAGAGTCGACAAACTCTGCAGAAGGAAATGGATAGTCTCCATTTTCTATATATTGATCCTAGACAAGATGAACCATTAACCTTTTTTGATGATACTCGGTGTCCTCGATGTTTTTACGGACAACTCTAGTCTTCAAGCCGGCTTGAATATTTATTGTGGAAGTTGTCTAACTTTTAATCTTAAAGCACAGCGTTCTTACAATTAGCAGTTGACATTTTTCTCGATGTTAGATGCATTACCTGAGAAGCTAGGAGGGGCCAGGTGAAGGGCAGCCTGCCAGCAGGTGATGCTCCGTCACCGAGGTTGACAATCGCTCTCCTGATAGCACTTCCGGTGGCCTGTGCGGGAAGGAAGCATTCTAAGATGGCAGAGACTCTGGGGTCGCGGTCAGCAAAGGAGATGTTGAGAGGTCCGGCATTCAGGAGAATAAGAATGATGGGTGTGGTCAAGGGGGCTGAAGAAATCAAGGAGAAAAAGGCAGATTTATTTCCCCTCGGACCTGACCATTTAATACATGCTACTCGGCGTCATGGACGTGGGGTCCTATGTAGTCTTGCCCCAGGGGAAGGTCCCTGTAGCTTGGTAGTTACGATTTAATGCACATGCACTAGACCTTTACAATACATCTTGTTTCATCGTAAATATAATAGTCAAATATTTTTATTATTAACCAGCAATACACTTTTACAAGGCGTGAAAGGGCGGTATGAACATTTTCATGACGTAAACCACACATAACTACGACTCTTTTCCTTCCGTCGTTAGGTAATCTATAAAACAATATATAAACCACACATCATCAACATTATCATACCTCCATTTCTGCGTAATAATACAAAGAGGCTTTACTTCAATTAGATGTTGTTACAGTAAGCGGAGCACGTCTCACTAGCAGGACCATCGGGCGATAAATGTTCGTCAATGTTCTTTCTAACCGTTTGTACTCTTTATAACTCGTTTCTTCATAGCACAGTTCTTCTCTTCTTCATTATAACAGAGTATAACAGGTCAAGTGTGTGAATGACACGAACTGGTCTGTGAGATACTTAAATAATACAAATTCTACATGGAAACACTAGGATATAGCGCATACTATTCTCAATGACGTCAATCAGAAGGTCCCGCTGGTGCCCAGGTAACTCCAAGTCAGGACGATCTCGACCTTCCGATTCCACGGTTTGACCTGGACAAAGGGGATCAACGAATCAAACCATGAAGAAAGGCCTCTGTGGCGAGTCTTGACAGCCACTGCACTCATACAACCTTCTCCTGGTCTAAACTTACTGGACAAACCCTGCGCGCACGCTGTACTGAAACTTGCTGAAGCCATCACTCGTCTTCATCCTGCTCGTAATCTCATCTAACAAGCGTGGAACACGAATAGACGACGACGACCACCAACACCAACACCACCACCACAACTCCCTTCTCCTCCTCGTAGTCATTGACCAGCAAACGAAAACTTAGGGGATTACCACCAATCTCGCAATACCCTTTCTCCCCATCGCACTACTTCACCACAACAAATCCACCATTCATACACTATCAAACAAACCAAAACACCAGCAAATCGAGATCGAGAGGAAGAGAGGACGAAAGAAAGAGTGAAAGAAAGAGATTGATTGTAATTCTAGAGCTTTTCTTCACCATGAGAGAGAGAGAGAGGAGGGCGAGTAAACGGATAGCTCTATGTAAGGAAAGAAGTCTTACCTGTACCCAGAACAACGAAAGTGACGTTGGTGTTGTTTATTGCTTTTAACACGCTGTCGCGGTCATAGTTCTGGCAGACGGGGTTGTCGCACCCTGACGCGTACTGCACCCCGGCAGTGAACTCCCCCAGCCCTTGCAGCACCGTCACGAAGGCGTCATCCGGGGCATTAGCGGCGTAGTCCCCTAGCAGGTCCCTCGTGACGTTGGCCATGGGTCCTACTATCTGAAGTGAAAACATGATAACTGCCTCTCTGATGTGATCATAGCATCTCTGGACATGAGGCCTATTGCATGAAGACAGAGTGATTATATCTCGGTCAGGGAACCTACTACATGGAGCAATGACATGGCCATTTTCTCTAGACACCAGCCTCGTTACCTAGTAAGTCCGAGCACCCACATCACAGCAGAATGTTGTTTGATCGTTGAAAAGAAAGAGAAAGTGCGTTTTTGAGAGAGAAAGAGAGAGAGAATAAAACGAATAGTCATTTACAGAAATGTCATGTTTGATAGTCATAATGTATAATTATCGGTATGCACTTTTCTCACAAAACATATTAAGCTAGCGTTTTTGAAAAAAAAAACCTTCGATGTCATACCACCCTTGGTGTGCTACTTGCCTTTAGTTTGATACACTACTGATACAGAAAATCATGCAACTTTAGTAACTAAATCGTGGTAAAATAATGGGAGAGACCAAAACAGACTTGGAAAAGATCAATAGAGAGCGAGGCAAACGATGGCGGAACCACATGGGCCCAACTGAGGGGGGGCTGCCCAAAACCGGGTCTGCTGGCCAAGTGTTGTTGCGGCCCTGTGCTCCTCGAGGAGTAGCAAGGAATGATGATGATGAAAATAGTGGACAGGACAAGAATGTTTGCTCTTTATGTTTGTTATGAATATTTATTTAAACACATGTCAAAGAAATATATTAAACTCGTTGAAAGAGCAGCAAAGAAAAGTCTGGAAAAGGATGAAGCGTATGAAGAACAGTTTATACTCAGTGAAATGCGCTTATAGTCTCTGCTACAAGACTTACTGCTATGGTGTCGAAGCTAAGACTAAAGAATGGCAACACTCCGTTGTTTTTCAACAACACGAATGATTTTAGGGCTGCCTCCTCCGCTAAAGCTCTGTGTTCGTCTGTTTCAACCTCAGCTGAGGTCAGATTGCTGTAAGGGTTCATTTCCGGCGGATCAAATTCACCCAGCCTCATGCGGGTGTAGAACAGTGGCGCCACCATTTCTCTGACCTTGTCTTCAGTCAATTTTCCTTGCTGAACGGCTTCCACTGCAGATAAGCAAAATATAAAAAATCTGTTTCCTGATAAAAATTTAGCTTTAGTTCCATATTTCTTTGAATTATGTATTTTGCATGAGGGATGCAGTGATAATGTCGAGAGGAATTACATTCTGATTTACTAAACGAACTAATACTTTCCATTGATGAAAATGAAAAAAGAAATACATGCACACTCATAACACACACACACACACACACACACACACACACACACACACACACACAGGGGGAGGGAGGGCGTCAGAGTTTCTGAAAATATAAGAAATATGCCACAACAGAAAATGTTTTAAGTAAATCGTTTACGATGGGTCTATTTCTGGTGGTATACTGTATTTACGATGGCAAGATTTTCAAATACTCACTCTAGCTTCATAAAACCATAATACTGCACTCTACAAATGTCTCGTGGTGGTGGTGGTGGTGGGTAGGTAGGTTGTAAAAGCAGTCCTGGTGGTGTTGCTGATGGTGCGGTAGTACCTGAAGAGCGATAAAACGATCGCGAGAAAGAAAGAAAGCTGAGGGAAGAAGACAGACACCAAGAGTAAGATGACCAACCTAGTGAAAAGAAAACCGGTTTCTGCAGGTTGTTAGACAGCTCCAGGTTGACGCCAGCATTCACACAGCCCGCCACCGTGTCCACAGTGTTGTTGTAGTAGTGGTGGTCGCTGATGATGAGCTCGATGGCACCCTGATCGCTGACGACGTAGCCGGTGAATTTCCACTCGGTTCTCAAGATGTCCGTCAGCAGCTCTTGATTGGCGCACGCCGGCACACCGTTGATCCTGAAGTACAGTGAAGATAGTTAAAAATCCTTTTACAAATGACAGTGTTCTATAATTTTTATCTGCCTGCTCGAGTTATAGATACGATTGATGTTGAACGATGTGTACATATACTTCAATGTGTGTAAACCTGTGATAGTTGCCCTTGCGACTGTACATTACTGCACGTGCTTTACCCCCGTGTACCTGTTATAGCTGCACATGACACTGTATGTGCCAGCCTCCACGCACGTTCTGAAGGCGGGTAAAAACGTCGTTCGCCAATCTCTTTCAGACACCTGATGCCAGACAGATATATTCCTACTGCATCATCATCATCATCATCATCATCATCATCATCATCATCATCATCATCATCATCATCGTCGTCGTCGTCGTCGTCGTCGTCGTCGTTGTTGTATTATACTTATTCTGAAAGGTGATAAGAAAGCGCTCTTATATTTCACAACTTGTCATTATTATTACATTTAATTTTATTTCTTTATTTTAGCTGTAAAAGCTGTCTACTCGTAATTTAAGTGTTACCTTGTGAGCTCTTTGCTTGAAGTGTATATTGTATAACTCACTCTCTGGCATCGAAGGATAGTGTGCGAGACACATCCGGCGAATGTCGTAAAATAAGAAATTACTACAGGAATAAGGACGCTTACAGGCCGACTTACAACGGCATTGAAACTGAACCTTGACACCGGAATGTTATCCGGCCCTCCGTGGACATCGAAGTGTTTGCATCCTCCACTGGCCCTGACGTAACGGGGGTCATCCCCTTGAAGTCCCCGGATGTAACTAGCCGCCATGACTCCACTGAGGTAAGGGTCCTCTCCATATGTTTCCTGCAGAATAGAAGTCATAGACGTGACTGTAATAATAGCACAATCTTAGAACAAGCATAATAAAATAAAAATATAATAATAAAAATAAGATAAGCATAATTAACAATATAATTAGCAAAATATAATGTAATAAATATTAGAATAATAATGTTAGAAAATGATCGGTGTGTATTAGTTGCTCTGAACCTTTATTTTTATTTTCTGCTGGATAACGCGTAGCGTACCTGATTCCGCCCCCACCTGGGGTCCCTCATGATGTTGATGACTGGCGAGAAGCAGCTGGCGCCGGTGTGGAAGCCGTAGTTGCCTTGCTTCACGAAGTCGTTGTGCTTGCCACGCACCTCCACACCTGTCGCCTCTGCCATTCTGTAAACTAGGTTGGGGCTGACCCAGAAATAAAAATTGGCATGTTTTGTAAAATACAGAATGTTTTGTAAAGTGTAGATTAAAAGATTAGCTAAAGATTAAAATAAAGACACCATTCCGTCGTTTCTACCTCTTGTTACACAATCTAAAGAAATAATTTAATCAACAAAAATTTATCGGAGGTCAGCCTTATCTGAGGGCGGTGCCCATCTCCCTGACTGCCTTCCTTCACCAGCCGTCTATGGAGTCAGGTACCCGTTGTCCACAACTGGGTCAGCTGAGGGGATGGGGTGGATGAGAGAATTCGATGCACCACACGGGTATGTGGTTTTGATTTAAATGCTCTAAACGGTTAGATATTTGCCTTTCCGATTATATACGTGATGCTAATGTATGCACGAGCTTGCAACTGATTGCACAAAATAGAGGAACAAAGTCGTTAGTCAGGTGATACGCGGCACCATGAGCCTTGCCTGTCAGGTCTATGGCATCAACCGACGCGAAAAGAAAGAAAGAAAAAACAACAACAACTAAAATATCCCTATCATGAGTTTTATTAAAGGCAGTTCATTAATGTAACACGACTCCACTCCCTCACTCCCCATGTCCAGTGGGATCGTACCCGATACCCGAGACCTCTATTTGAGCCCCTTAATACAACGTTAAGCGTGCTATTGTACTCTCGCATTTGCACCAGAATTAATAATTAACTGTCGTGTAACCGCTGAATGCAAATACGTGCCTTCAACTTCATAATATCTATTTGCTTTCTAAACTCGATCGATGTTTAGCTAGCTATAATTATAGTCTTATAGCAAGCTACATGCCGCGTCACTGCAGAAGTATTTGAGTGAATGAGATCGGCAGGTGCAAAAGAAGAAATAATAGAAATACGATTTAAACGTCTAGAAACATTGTTGGACAGCTGAAAAAAAGAGAGAAAAAAGAAAAGAAACTAAACACATGCATGTTTTAACTCTCGTTATTATTTTTTTAGGCCCCTGGAAAATAAGAGTGAAAGAGTTTAGAAAAAGATTGTGAACTAGTACTCATTGTTCTTGAAAATAAGGCCAGGGCCCCTACTAAAAGTATTGTTTAGGACTGCACTAACTCTTTCTCTCTCTTTCTCTGCGTGTTGTGTGTGTGTGTGTTAGGCGAAGGATGGAGATGCACACACAAATGCCCGGATGTTCACCTAAACGAGGCAGCGAGTCCCAGCGACTGGGGGAAGGCGGTGGCGTTGCCAGGAGCTCCTGCATCTCCTCTCAAACACTCTGTGTCCCACTCGTACGGGCCGATACCCAAGCGAGGAATGGCGGGTGCCGGGCCACCTGAGCAAGCATCTCACGTAAACAAATACATCCCTGTCTTGCTTCGCTTGTGACGCACAATGCGCGCTCGTTCCTTGGGTTTCAACTGTCCCTTGTTGTGTTACATCTAAAACTAGTTATGTTACAACAGTCACAACTACCCTTCGTCACACAACGTAAAGAAAAAGAGGATGGAGGAAGAAAGGAATCCAAGAACTCACGAGTGGGGTTGGGGGTGGGAAGAGAGGTATGGAAGGTAACGGACAAAAAGTAACCACATGCTAAATAATGCTGCCTCCGTTGGTATCTTGTGAAGATGTGGTAAGCATGTGTGTGCAAGCTAGCTAAAAACATAGAGCGATTAAAGAAAGAGAGAGAGAGGATATTTAACAATAAGATAGTGATGCGGCCTGAACATACCTATGTCACCAGCCCCTCCTCTCCCCATCTGTTCCTGTATTTCCTCCAAAGTCAGACGACTGACCAGGTCCGCAACGCGCTCTTGCCAGCTGAGAGAGACGTTACGAAACGGGTAGTCTTGTACCCGATGCTTGGTATTATACCAGTCGATTCCTGTTCCCGGGTATGCAAATGCATGCAAACACGTCATCACACTCACTGCCGTTAGTAGTTCCATGGTCGCCATTGTCATGTGACGCAGAATAAACTGGCTAAGTGGTTGTGCAAAGTAAAGACACCAGCAAAGAAACTGTGCATTTATAAAATATACTCTATCTCTGAGGCGTTGATCTTTTAAAACTTTGCGGAGATAAGAACCAGGGGAGACGCTGCTGTTTTCTTGCATTTCACTCGTTTGATGAACTCGACAAAAGTGAGTAGGTCGCTACCACTCATTGGATAACCAGAACCACTGGATGGACTGATAAGAAGACGGCATAAATTGGTAGGCATCGTGCACCCAGTGAACTCAGTTTCTCTCTCTCTCTCTCTCTCACACACACACACACACACACACACGGATACAGATGCACGCCCGCGCGCGCGCACGCACGCACGCGCACACACGCACGCGCGCGCGCGCATACACACACACACACACACACACACGAAAATGCATAGCTACGCTATCAATAAACACTATGGCTTCGAAATTCTATTTTCCAAGAAAGAGCTTAGGAAATTTCAACTGCACAAAATTAGTGAAACGAATGACCACTGCACTGCATGGCAACATGAGGTATGCATGACCCCATTTGCTTTTGATTTTGTTTTTTCTTCTCTTGATAGGTTTCGTATTAGCCAATCATCACGACCTTCATCGCGAGAACCGATTGTTTCTCATTCCTCCCACCTCTCCTCCCCTCTCTCTCTCTCTTCCATATATAAGTATAGAAAACACTCCTCTTGTTTCTATCTCGTTTTCTCCCTGTCTCTTTCACTTATATATATATATACATCACTTCTGTGTCTCTCTTCCATATATATATATCTATATCTCTGACTCTCTCCCCTATATATATATATATATGTACACACATCACTTCTCTGTCTCATTCGTTGCTCTCTCTCTGTTTCACTCTAATGCTTGCATACACATGCTCGCGTGCTCATATTTTTTATTATCGTCAGGGCAAGGTACAGCTGGAAACAAAATTTATTACACATTCAATACAAAAGTGGAAACTACATGGACTGGGAAACCTGACAGCGTGTTTTCAAACTAACTGTATGTTGAGGTTAGTCATCCTCAGTGTTATAGACAGAAGGCTAACCGGCGCCGTGCTATCCCTCTAGTTAAACATGTCTCGCAGGTGTCCCAGACCGATGCCCGAGTTTAAAAGCGTCCGAGGTGTTTAGAGCCGACGATGTTGAAATATGCAAGTTCAACATTGCTAGGAACTGTTTTAGTCTGGGATGGTTGTTGTCCTCCAGCGTAGATGGCCATTCTCGCTGCACAAGAATGTTCAAAGACAGATATTATTCTACATTTTCTGGTGTTGAAAAGGTGTACTACATTAAATGATTTAAAAAAAGAAACATACCGGTATCTGCTTTTGATATTGCTATATTTTCGACCAGTTCTATAAGCACTTATCTGTGGTGAATCAGCAGAAATCTAGAACATAGATCATGCCAGTGGGTCGTAAATGTGTTCCTAAACTTTCTTAACTTTATAGGTAACTCTTATCGTAGTATATTTGGTAGAACAATGTTTGAGATATCATCCCGTACCCGTTTTTGAACCAAATGAGAATAATAAAGTCTGTACCAGCATGTCTTTTGCCAGAGAGCAATTCTCTATGACCCCCCCCCCCTCCCTGAAGTTTACTGGTTGGTTTCCTCTTACTCATTTTAATTGTAGAGCCAAATGGTAAGCTTAATTAAAACAAGCGCGCGCGCACACACACACACACACACACACACACACACACACAGAGTGGAATAAAATAGGCTCAAAGAGGTAAAGAAAGGAAGCTGGTAAACGAAGATAATTCATCCGGTTTACCGTTTTCTACCTGACTGTTTTGAAATAGTCGACTACTGCAAAGTCGACCGCCGCAGAGACACCAACAGTATATCAGCGTGTTTATTTGCCGGGATGGGGGGGAAGGGTAATCGGTGTTTTACGTCGAGCCAACAACTAAGGCCATATCACGGAAAGACAGCCAGCCCTGTGAACAGATGCCACATGCAGAGAAAGAACAGTGTGCCAGAGACGAGAGCTGAACCCAGGACAGCCAACCTTCACTGTATTGGTGACAGGCGCTAACCGTTGCGCCACTGATTTCCGGGAAGATTGCAGAACCTTCGTAACTGACACTTATTCCGTCTGTTCACTGTGTAAGCAAGTTACTACATCCCCCAACTCCCGTGTGATTTGTGAGTCTGCCTCACCGTTAGGAACCACCCATCCTTCGTCCATCCACACAGCCATCTGGTGAGCCTCGATCTCGAACTGCACCACCAGGTCGCGCTGACCAGCTGTCAAAGTAAACCGGTTAAAAAACACCAGTTGCCGCTTCGGGGTTGACAATGATGAGTCCAACCATTCGATGTAAACTTGAACGACCTGATACAGCATCATCGGCAGATCATAAAATATAAACGGTTAATGATCTAAACAAAAACTAGCACATTAAGTTTTCTGAGAACTGATGGAGTTTTTGAAATGTGTTGGTTGGCTTTGTTGGGACGATCGTCACATATGCGTATAAACACACACACACACACACACACACACACACACACACACACACACACACACACACACACACACACATATATATATATAATAGAAACACAAAATAAACACATATTACAAAAGCACGTTATAAGCACTAATTTCAAACATCCCCACACATACAGGAATTGTCTACTTAAGGCATCCCTTCTGACAATGAATCAAGAAACAAACAGCAGCTTCAAGAAGCCATATTCCAGGTAACATTCCCCTTAAATATCTGTCGGTATTCAACCAAAAGCTAGCTGTTCAAATGGCAGGTGCGAGAAAGACAGTAACTCACTTCTTCAGAGTCCACCTCTCCAACATTGCTGACCAGTACTTGACCACTCAGGGGATCACCGGCCTTGATGGAGGCCGGAACGGTAAGAGCCCGGTATGCAAATGTCGTGTAGGACAAGCCGTAACCAAATGGGTAGAGCGGATCGCCCTGAAAATAGCGGTAAGTCCTCCCGTCCATGGAGTAGTTGACCATGTCAGGAAGCTGCACAAACATTGTTGTAGCCTTATATTTGGTTTGGGTAAGCTCCTTAGCCTTGGGGTACTGTACTTGAAGGTCGCCGATTCGAAGTTTGCTTGTATCTGTGACTGGAAAACTTTCTCTATTACCATCCCCTCCCCCGAAGAGAATTCTGGTTCCTCATTTATCACAAAAGGCAGAAGGTGGCAGAAGCGAGAGAAAGGTCAAATAATTACAGTTCACGTAAACATAGTGAGCACAAATATGTTTTATCGTTGCTGTTTTATGGAGTGGTTACCCAGCTACCTATAGTTGCTTTGAATAGCTCCTCTGGAGAAAGAAACGTCAAAGATGAAATTAAAAAAATAAACATTCGCATTTAACGTCTTTTCCGTCGTCAAATGATTTACCTGCGATGCCAGAAGAGGCCAAGTAAAGGGTAACCTGCCAGCAGGCCCTGCTTGGCCACCGAGATTGGCAATCGACCGCCAGATAGCACTTCCCGACGCCTGTGCGGGCAAAAAGCATTCCAAGATGGCGGATACTTTGGCCTCGCGGTCAGCGAAAGAGATGTTGAGGGGGCCAGCATTCAGCAAAAGCAGAATGATCGGTGTGGTCATTGGCGCTGAAAGGAATCAGAAAGAAAATTTGTATTAAGATGGTCTTCGAAACTCTAAATGGTGCAGAAAAAGGCAGACGAGGAAATATGTTTCGAGCAAATCTGCAAATCTATGTAGTAGAATGGAATATTTGGATGACACACATTGTAGAAGCTAACGACAACTGACTGTTTCAGATCTTTGTGTGAAATCAGATTAGCTCATCTGCTACCTGTTTAAGGGGGATAACATTGAGTGAATGCAAAAAAACAAAACAAAACCTAAATGGATTCTTGACAATAAAAAAGAAAAAAAATAGGAAACAAAAGAAAAACAAAATGAATCATAAATTTTGCACAGAAACACGTCTTTAAAAGGGACATACTGTTCTCGATGACATCCGTCAGAAGATCCTTCTGATGTCCCGGTAACTCTAGGTCAGGGCGATCCCGACCTTCCGACTCCAGCGTTTGACCTGCACATAATAAAGCGGCGTCTCTCCTCTAGCCTTCTAAGTAAAAATATTAATAATTGTTTTACCTAACCATCAAGGACGACTGGAGAAGCTTTACATAAACACAAATATAGAGGGTAGTATTTAAAGCGCATCATTGTAAGGCTCTGCGCTGTACAATATAATCTCGTCCCTCTTTCTTACACGGAGACATACATCAACATATCAAGCAGCAACACTTTGCAGCACTGGCACAAATCCTGTTGATTGCTAGATAAAGAGAAAAACAACTACTGAAGGATGTCAACTTTTTCTAACTCGTAGATACATAAGCCTATTTAGAGCTCGGACAGTCCATTATTACAGCTGCAGGTAGTAATCAATCTATACTCAGACGAGTATTGAATGTAGAACAGATAGCTGGTTTCATCCTCACCAGGATGACAGAAAAGACCACACGACACATGGCTGGTGCATTCAAGATGCACCCACACCATCAGAGAAGAACCAATTGATGGTAAAACGAAAAGCAATTGAGGAAAAAGAAGATTCCACAGGTCAGGAAAAACAGTGCAGGATAATGATAAGGCTCTAAACAAGAATCGCAGGCAGATAACTGGCAAAAGAAGCACCACGAACAAAAACACGAACAGTTGTCGTCCCCTTCTCTCAATAACAGTACTGCACGGCAGTTACCAAGAAGGAACACTAAAGCTTTATTCTATGGACAAAGATCACAACATCAGCAACCTACGATGAGGAAAAAGAAAGGGAAGCAAAGATAGAGAAAGAATTCATTGAAACCAAGAGGTCCTACCTGTACCCAGCACGACGAAGATGACTGCGGTGTTGTTTATCACTTTCAGCACGCTGTCGCGGTCATAATTCTGGCAGGCAGGGTTATCGCACCCTGATGCAAAATGAACGTTGGTAGCGTACTCTGCCATACCTTGCAGCACCGTCACTATATCTTCATCCGGGGGATTGGGAGCATAGTCTCCGAACAGGTCCCTCGTGGCATTAGCCATGGGGCCTACCACCTGGAGCAAAAACATGGATTTGTATCTCTGGACATGAGACCTACTACTTGAAGTAAAGACGCTCATTGTCTTGCGGCTTAGTGTTTGTCTGGACGTAGGCCTTGGTACCTTGAGTAAAGATATCATCCTAGCGGCTCTAGATATGTCATCTACCACCGGGGTAAATTAAAGTCATACTGTAGTCATAGTCTCTGCACATAGCGTGTCTCTATACATGATCCGACCATGTGTAGTCAGGTTTATTATATCTTTAGATATGGGGGAGACAAATATGGTTCAAAAAGTACTGATAGCGCACTAAATAAAATATTAATAATATCATGACCCTAACCTTAATCCAATCACATCTTCGTGTCAACGCGATGTCTTCTACGGTACCAAAAAATGGTTTGCACCATGTCCACATATTTCTATAACTTATTAGCTAGCCCATTACCTTTGCATAACTTATGAGCTAGCCCATTAACCTGTCCATATCTTTGCATAACTCATTAGCTATCCCATCAACCAGTGAATTCAGTTATCTGCATCACTAGAATGATGTTCACACAATTGTTCAATTGCGTTATTGATAGAAGGAGACAATTGGCAAAGAAATGAAACCAAAAAGTACGATTTTTATAAACTAAAAGACAGTCATTAAGAGGAAAATCTATTAGTGTTGTTCTGACAGCCATGATACCAAGAACTTCAAACAGTATTCACAAAATAAAAATTGAAGTGTTTGCTATATCGTTATTTGCCTAACCACAAAAGTTATGTCATAGATTTGTATCACAATACTGTTAACTAAAGAATAAATAAGCTCTGGTCTATAGAATTGTTGTCGTCCCTGTACAAACGCTGGTATCAGGAATACAATGTTTTTCATAAACAACAAAAAAGAAGTGTGGAAACAAAAAAAGGCAAAAGTTGAAATGTTGTCCTCAGTCGTTCAAGTTTTTGTCAGTAAAATTAATTATTATTTCAGGCGACTTACGGCGATATTGTCGGGATCCGGTAAAGGCAAAACTCCATTGTTTTTCAGCAACACAAACGTTTTGAGAGCTGCCTCCACCGCTAAACCTTTGTGCTCATCAGTTTCAACTTCTGCCGAGGTGAGATTGCTGTAAGGGTTCAACTCCGGGGGGTCAAATTCACCCAGCCTCATGCGGGTGTAAAACAGTGGCGCCACCATTTCTCGAACTTTTTGTTCCGTCAATTTTCCTTGTTGAACGGCCTCCACTACAGATTTGTAAAATAATTCGATTTAGCTTCATTTACGGATTTCCTTCAGTGGTCTACTTTGTACACAGCGAAGTCTGTACACTGTATTCTTAGTGAAAAAAAAAACTACTGCAAGAAGAATTAACGCCATACAAAATTCACACAAACAGACATACAGGGAGCGATAAAAACATGATATCAATAAATGATATAAATAATCTATAACAGTAAACAAAACAATATTCAAAACACTTGTTCTAAGTATGTGACGCACGTACAATCAAGTACTCTTGCTTCTTCAGCTTCTGGGTGCTTTGTATGCCGCGCAAACATCATTCTATAGAGCTTCGCCCTGTAACTGTAGAGACTAGAACGGTTGTTGAGGTTTTTATTTGTTCTGCGTTTGCATTGTGTTCTGTGCATCGATGTACATCTTCGTTGTGACAGCATGATTTGTGGTTCTCCTTATTTCTCCTCCGACAAATGCGAACTTTTTTCTAATGACATGTCTTTATAGATCTTCGTTGTCTTTTATAATGAGTTTGACTTTAAGTTTAGATTGCGGTAACACCCAGGCACCCACGCACCCACATCCACACCCACCCACCCACCCACCCACCCACCCACCCACACACACACACACACACACACCAACCTAGTGAAAAGAAAACCGGGTTTTGCAGGTTGTCAGACAGCTCCAGGTTGACACCCGCATTCACACAGCCCGCCACCGTGTCGACGCTGTCGTTGAAATAGTGGTGCTCGCTGATGATGTTCTCGATGGCGCCCTGGTCGCTGACGACGTAGCCGGTGAAGTTCCACTCGTTTCTCAAAATGTTCGTCAGCAGCTCTTGGTTAGCGCACGCTGGCACACCGTTGATCCTGCAAAACGGTCTGATGCCTTAAGGATCGTTTGACTAAACGTGTGCTGTATGTAAATGGCGGTATGATTTACTTCACTGCAAACTGGCAGCTGTTTCACACTTTCTTCTTTTATTCTGTTGATCAACTGCATTACAGATGTGATCCTCCATAATGCTACGATACTTTGTTAATGTCTTTTTTGTTAGCTTAATTGCAGAATAAAAGTGAAATTCGCACAAATTCTTATTATTATTCTGCTGCTGCTGATGATGATGATGATTACGCTCCGTCTACTGATCATTACAACGAACAAATTTAATTAAAAAACTTGCCCATTCTTGTTACACATGTTATGTTTTATGCATAATGCTGTCGTCATCATACACACGTAAACCTGTATCTACCCGATATAACAATACTCTTTATTCTGTACCTTACTGCACGTGCTTTAACCCCCGTGTACCTGTTATAGCTACACATGACACTGTATGATCCGGCTTCCACGCACATTCTGAAGGCAGGTAAAAACGTGGTTCGCCAATCATTCTCGGACACCTGATACCAAAGAATTACATTAATCATACTTTATTATCTTTATATCTTCTACATTCTTCTCTTCATCATCAGTTCCTCTGCCACATGTTAAATGTTTATTGTCAAAGGTGAGACCACAGCTGCTTTATCTGCTGTATTATCTCCGTTATATTTATCACTAGCGTTTTTTCTGTAAACGACATCTACGTCCCGCTTACAATCATTTTGCTTGATGTCTTGTTTTCATGTATACTCTGTCCATAGCGTTGTCGTTTAGAAAAAGAGGAGCAGAAAACATGTTTCGCTATTTATTATAGGAGAAAAGTCACATCGACCCACTTACAACGGCGTTGAAACTGAACCTTGACACAGGAATATCCTCCGGCCCTCCGTGCACATCGAAATGTTTGCACCCGCCACTGGCCCTGACGTAACGAGGGTCGTCCCCTTGAAGGCCCTGGATGTAACTAGCGCCCATGACCCCATTAAGATAAGGGTCTTCTCCATATGTTTCCTGCAAAAATAGAGTTCATAATCTAAAGACAAGTATATGGCACACATCTCCTGGATGTATTATAATCAGCTGCAATATGAATCGCACTTCTGTGAAAAAGAACAAAACAATAATAAAATATCAGAAAGGAAGTAATAAAAACTATAATAAAATTTGCTAGAATATGAAATTTATCAAACGTTTCACCTACCTGATTCCGCCCCCACCTGGGGTCCCTCATGATGTTGATGACTGGCGAGAAGCAGCTGGCGCCGGTGTGGAAGCCGTAGTTGCCTTGCTTCACGAAGTCGTTGTGCTTGCCACGCACCTCCACACCCGTCGCCTCTGCCACTTCGTAAACTAAGTTGGGACTAGAGTAGAGAAAACAAAATCGATCTGTTGAGTACAGTGCAGAATAAAAATAATTTTAACTTCTTTCATACGAGTAGCAGCATATTATGCTACGCATAGATGTAAACTATTTCGTATACGACGAATTTATTAAGTTAATAATTTATAATAAATAATAAATAGATCTGATCTCAGTAATTTTTGAAAGTCTTTAGTGCAGCTACAACGAGTAGCCGGTAATAAATCACGGGTTTTTATTTGGGGGTATTGTGTGACTTATTTTATTAATGCCATCATCAGGTCTTGATGTAGGCTTCCTTGTAAAGATATTTCGAAGAAATCCATTTCTAACGATGTCTGAGGGACATTAAGCTTATATATATGGAGTTGATGGTGCTAGCCATGTTGAATGCAGAGTACTTCCCATAGCTGACCTAGCTGCGGAGTAGGTACTGACTTCGCAGTGGGTTAATGAAGGCACAAGAAGTTTGTCCTGAAATAATTGAGGGCTTTATTGCCTCACTTTAAAGTAAAAGGGCTATCTTATTTTTACTGCTCTATATAAAACTTTCTAATGCAGATTATGTATTCTACTCCACCGTTCCGGTTTAGCCATAAAAACACACGAAGCGTATATGTAATAAATCTTTGCAAATAATGTTAGGCTTATTAGACATCATTCTGCAAATCGAGAAGAGGACTCATGGAAAAAACAGGATCTTGCCTCCGTCTCTCTCTTATTCTGTCTCTTATTCTATTTATATACAAGTGTGTGTGTGTGTGTGTGTGTGAGAGAGAGAGAGAGAGTAAAATAGGCGATGGAGATGCACACACAAATGCCTCGCCAAATGTTCACCTAAACGAGGCAGCGAGTCCCAGCGGCTGGGGGAAGGCGGTGGCGTATCCAGGAGCTTCTGCATCTCCTCTCAAACACTCTGTGTCCCACTCGTACGCGCCGATACCCAAGCGAGGAATGGCGGGTGCCGGTCCACCTGAGCATGTAGAGTAAAGGTTTTTTTTACCAACAAGCTTAAGTCATTCACAATATTTTAAAAGTTCTTTGTTTTAGACTGTAATCATTATTTCTCGAATGCGTGTTTGTCTGAGTGTGTGCGTGTATTTCTGTGAGCGAGAGAGGTGATTTAGCAATAAGATGGCGATGCGGGCTGAAATACCTATGTCACCAGCCCCTCCTCTTCCCATCTGCTCCTGGATTTCCTCCAAAGTCAGACGACTAACCAGGTCCGCAACGCGCTCTTGCCAGCTGAGAGAGACGTTACGAAACGGGTAGTCCTGCACCTGACGTTTGGCATCATTATGGGCGGTGGCTGTGCTCGGGTACATGAACGCATTCAGGTATGTCATCACACTAAAAGCTGTTAGAATGTCTCTGCTTCCCATTTTTACGATTGTCGCACTGGCGCAATGGTTGTCAGAAGTGTAGCGTCAGAAGAGAAACCAGAGATTTATGTGCGTAGCGTTATCTTTGGCCATGGTCATTACGAACATTGCAGTGATAAGACAAAGGTCTAGAATGCATTCTTTTGTGTTTTTTATGGAGGTTAACTGTGTGCTGGGTCGAGGTTAACAGCACAGATATCAAGATATCCGGTGATAGCTGCATTTATCTTGTCAGCTGGAAACATTTTGTGGTCAGGATTTTGACCCCCATGTACAAGCTGTGCATAATGTTTGTAGGTGTATATGTCGAGAATGAAAAAGAGGTATTAATCCAGATTTAGAAAGTATTACCTTGTACTGAGCTCTATCCAATTGTTCAAACAAAATTAAACCTCACTGAATCTCGATTTCTAAATGGCCAAACAGACACGGAAGGACAGTGATGATGACATGGGACACATGCCAACACCAAAACACCGCATGAACTGAGTGCTATGACTGAAACGAATTTCTGTGGCAGACGATAAAATAGACCTAAAAGTTATCGCTTTACGTATTCAATGTGCAACTTCGCGAACTAGACCACTGAAATTGATATAACAAGTCCTGAACGATTTTTGCAAACCCATCTGGCCAGCTAATTTCTGCCAGCTTTCTAAGTAACCGTTGTGTCATTATTTTAGGTGGAATTATATTGTTACCCCATCTGGCTGATGGTTAACCAATGAAATAGGTATGAACAGACAAAACTCATTTGATTTTATCTTTTTTTTCATTCTGTGGAAAGGGTACCAATACGTCCTTTTATCTATTTATAGAAAGGATTTTCTAGTGAAACTGTAGCAAGGCACGTAAGTAGGAAAGTTTTTTTTCTCCATAAAGATTTTGTTTTGTTTATGTCACTGTATATCAGAATATTGACTGTCATTTTTTCATTGACAATTTGTGTGCTTTTTATGATAGAAATCGCCTTACATTCTTTTGATGTCTTGGCTGTTTTTTTAACTAATTCCTCAGTCATCATAATTTGCTTAACCGTTTAGACTCTGGGCAGGTCATGAATCCATTATATACTATTTGCCATAAGGAAATCATTTTGTACTCCGTTAATTTGCATGTCATGCAGCATTTTGATTCCCATTAAGTGTGTAAACATCAGAATTTAGTCTGTTTATGAATTATGCTTTTGTTCCCTTTCTCTCCATTTTTTGCACACTGGTTTGTGTCACAATATTGACTACCAGTGACACACTCAGATGATGATTCTTTTTTTTTTTTTTTTGCATTTCTTGAGGTAATGCTACAGTCTCTGTTTTACTCTCAGCCATGCCTATGAATCGCCAGACAGCGCTGCAGCTTTCTCTGCTACTTCTTGCTGTCCCTACATCAGACACAAACAGGGCCCTTGCTTATAGGCGGTGAGTATTTCAGAGTAGTCTCCTCAGTGTAACAGGTTATTCTGTGAAAGTTTTGATTGTTTATACAGTTCGATGTGTTTTGTTTTTCTTTTAGATGCTTTTAAAAAAGAACTTATTAGCTTTGTTAGCCTTTTCCCGATTTCTTTTAAAATGTTTTTCATTGATTTAAAAATAATTACTTTTTCTTATTAGTGCTTTATCAGTTGTCTCCTTCTTATTCTGAAGTCTGACCCTTTCCTCCCTGTCCCCCACTTTTTCTCATAAAGCGTATCTAGATTGATTAAACTGATTGCACTACCTATTGAAGTGAATGAAAAATTTAATTCACATTCAAATAATTATTTTCATGTAAACATCAAAATAAGTTTGAAAATTAAAATAATACTTAACTTCAACATTTATAACATTAGTTACAGTTCATGTGAGCTATTAAAGTGAATGTTCTTCAACAATATGATATGAAAAGTGTTGTTAATCAATGTGACAGGTAAGCTAATGATCGGAGGTACAGAAGACGACCCATTACCTCATATCGCTGTACAATGTTGCTAATTCTCATGGCCAATTCAGCGGACTTCCTCTTACCACGCGACACATTTCTCTTACGGTTATAATATTTTTAAGTTCACAAAATAGCAGTTTTGAGTGTTGTGTCGCGATTTGGGGGCATTTTTGAGGATTAAGTGTCTGGGGATTAAGTGGCTAGGGATTAAATGTCTAAGGGATTAAGTGTCGGGGATTAAATGTCTGGGGATTAAGTGTCCGGTCACCAGTTTTAAGACATTTATAATTGACAGTAAAGATAATAATAGAGAAGGACAAGTACATGTTACTGTACTAGTACACGTAGAATGTGGTGAAAAGCGATTTAGAGTTCATACAGCAAATGGTAAAGAAGAAAAGCTGAAGGGAAAATATCTGATATTTGTAAAGTCTTAATAATCAGTTCACGTAAATAGAATATCCTTATAGCAAAGCATCTTCAGCATCGGCTGTACCTCTACCACAACGTCATTGACTTGAAAAAGGCATTTGACAGAGTCTGGCACAAGGAGCTATTGCATGTGATGTAAACATTCAACATCGAAGAAAGCCTCATCGAAGCTGAACAACCAAACAGGAGCTTACTTTCTCACCACAGTAGGGGTACGTCGAGGATGTTCCCTATCACCAGTGCTGTATAATACCTTCTTGGAGAACATCATCCTCGAAGCTCTCCATGACCATCATACCTCAATTTCCGTTGGTAGAAGACCGACATGCAGCCTACGCTTTGCAGACGACATAGATCTGTTAGCAGGTACTAACAAAGAACTGCAAGACCTCACCAACAGACTGACAGACAGCTCAAATCCTTATGGAATGGAGACCAGCACAGAAAAGAGCAAAGAAGATCAATACCAGCGGCAAAGCAGACATCTATATGAACGGGGTACAGCTCGAAAAAGTCAGCAGCTTCAAGTTATTGGGAGCAACTCTCTCCAAGGACGGCAGCTCTACACCAGATCAGGATCCCAACAGCAGCAGCGGTAATGGCTAGACAAGATAGGATCTGGCATAGTCATAAGATAAGGTTCACTACCTGTAGGGTAAGCGACGCCGCGGTGGCCACAAGAAGAACTGGTTCACGAAGGTCAAAGACTAGATTGGTCGTCCTGTACAGGACCTGCTGACTATCGCCCACAATAGGCAAAAGTGGCGGGCCCTGTCAGCTGCCGCGTCTATCCATGTGCTCCCCCCAACGACAGGTGCCGGTCAAGGGACAACTGACTGACTAAATAGCTCTTCCGCTCTGATGTTTGCACACACATGCTCTCGTGCTCATTTTCTCATCAGAGCAAAGTACATCTGGAGGCAAAATTTGTTGCATAGTCAATTTAAAAGTAGAAAGTGCATGTACTGGGAAGTCCAATAGAGTGTTTTAATACTGAATGTTGCGGGCAGTTATCCTCAGAATCATAGACAAGAGATTTGCCGACGCCCAGATGTCCCTCTAGAGGTGCTCTGCAGGTGTTTCACACCAACGCCCTAGTTTAAAAGCGTCCGAGGTGTTTAGACCCAACGATGTCAAAGTATGCAAGTTCAACATTGCTCGGAACCTTTTTAGTCTGTAATGGCTGTTGTCCTCCAGCGTAGATGGCCATTCTCCCTGCACAAAGATGTTTGAAGGTAAATATTATTCTGAACTTTCTGACATTAAATAATTACAAAATTATTGGTATACATGTATCTACTTTTCATAGTGCTAAAACGTAGAACAGTGTTATAAATACATATCTGTGATGAATCAGCGGAAACATAGAACTAGGCAATTTCAGATGGTGTGGTATGTCATAAATACGTTTTTTTACCTTTCTAAACTTAAAGGTAACTATTATGGTAGCATGTATGGTAGGAAGCATAACGCATTGCAATGGATTATCAGGGTGCTTATCTTCCGGGTAGATTGCAGAACCTTTCTTGACTGACACCAATTCCGTGCGTTCACTGTGTTAGCAAATGACTATGTTCCACAATCATTTGAGTTGTGAGTCTGACTCACCGTTAGGGACCACCCATCCTTCGTCCATCCACACTGCCATCTGGTGAGCCTCGATCTCGAACTGCACCACCAGGTCACGCTGACCAGCTGTCAATGTAAGCCGGTTGAAAAACACCAGTTGAAGGTTCGGCGTAGACAATGATGAGTCCAACCATTTGATGTAGACTTGAACTACCTAAAAAAAACATCAGCAGCACGCCATTTAATACACACACACACACACACACACACACACACACACAAACAAACACACACACACACATACACACACATACACACACACGTAAGTATATAAAGAAACACAAAATAAATACATATCACACAAATTATAAACAAAAACTACAAACATCCCCACACATACAGACATTCAAGCAACACTTACGATAATAAATCAACAAACAAATCAACTTCATGACGCCAGATCCCAGGTAAAAGTCACTTAAATATCTGTCAGTATTGTATCTGAAAGCTAGCTGTTCAGATGGCAGGTGCAAGAAAGACAGCAACTCACTTCTTCTGAGTCCACCTCTCCAACATTGCTGACCAGTACTTGACCACTCAGGGGGTCACCGGCCTTGATGGAGGCCGGGACGGTAAGAGCCCGCTATGCGAATGTCGTGTAGGACAAGCCGTAACCAAAGGGATAGAGCGGATCGCCCTTAAAATAGCGGTAAGTCCTCCCGTCCATGGAGTAGTTGACCATGTCAGGAAGCTGCACAAATATTGTTGTAGCCTTATATTTGCTTTAGGTAAACTCCTTAGCCTTGTGGTACAATACTTGAAGGTCGCCGATTCGAAGTTCGCTTGTGCCTGTGACTGGAAAACTACCTCTAATCCCACCCCCACCCCCACACACACACAGTCGTCAAATGATTTACCTGCGATGCCAGAAGGGGCCAAGTAAAGGGTAACCTGTCAGCAGGCCCTGCTTGGCCACCGAGATTGGCAATCGACCGCCAGATAGCACTTCCCGACGCCTGTGCGGGCAAAAAGCATTCCAAGATGGCGGATACTTTGGCCTCGCGGTCAGCGAAAGAGATGTTGAGGGGGCCAGCATTCAGCAAAAGCAGAATGATCGGTGTGGTCACTGGGGCTGAAAAGAATCAGAGAAAGAAAACTTGTATGAAGCTGGTCTTTAAAACTCTAGATATTGCAGAAAAAGACAGAAAATGAGATAGGTTCAGACCAAATCTGTGAAACTATGTTGTAGAATGGAATATTTGGAAAAAAAAACCATTGTGAAAACGAACGACAATCGACTGTTTTGGATCATTTTGTGGAATCGGATTAGCTCATGGTGTCCAGCTTAACGGACAGAAAACTCAGTGAATGCAAAATCTTCCCCATGCAGATTCTTGACAATAACAAGAGAAAAAAATGGAAACAAAAGAAAGACAAAATGAATAATGAATTTCACACAAAAACGCGTCTGTAGAGAGGGACGTACTGTTCTCGATGACATCGGTCAGAAGATTCTTCTGATGTCCTGGTAACTCTAGGTCAGGGCGATCCCGACTTTCTGATTCCAGCGTTTGACCTGCACAGAATATAGCGGCGTCTTTCTTCTAGGGTTTTAAGCAGATGATGATGATGATGATGATTCTCCTCCTGCACCCCCTTCTCCTCCTCCTCCTCATCATCATCCTCATCATCATCATCATCGTCAGAAGAAGAAGAAGAGGGAGATATTTAAAGCGCGTCATTGTAAGGCTCTGTAAAATAAAATCGTGTCCCTCTTTCTTACACGGAGACATACATCAACATATCAAGCAGCAAGTAACACATTACAGCACTGACATCAATCCTGTGGACTGTTCGATTAAGAGAAAAACAACTACTGTCGTCTGGCAGTTTTCTAAATCGGAGATAGAACTCTTTAGATCTACAGCTCGGACAGTCCATTACTTCTGCTGCAAGAATCAATCAATCAATACTACGGAGAGTACTGAATCCAGATCAGATAAATGGTTCCATACCCACCAGGATGAGAGAAAAGACGAAACGACATCAAAACACATTGCTGGTGCATTTAAGGTGCATCCACATCGATACAGAAAAACAAATGTACAGAAAAAGGGAAATAATAGTAACAGTAATAATGAAAGGTTTGTATAGCGCGTACTCACACTCGTAAGGAGCATACTCCTCGGGCTTAAATCAAGAATGAGACATGGGCGACAAAAAAAAACACAAAAAAACCAGCTGTTCCCACTTCCCTCATTGACAGCACGGAACGGCAGTAGCAAAAAGGAATACACAAAGCAGCGATGCTTTTTCCTCGAGACAAAGACCACAACATAAGCAGCCTATGGATAAAAGAAGGAGAGAGAAGCAAAGAGAAAGAATTCATTGAAACCAAGAGGTCCTACCTGTACCCAGCACGACGAAGATGACTGCGGTGTTGTTTATCACTTTCAGCACGCTGTCGCGGTCATAGTTCTGGCAGGCAGGGTTATCGCACCCTGATGCAAAATGAACGTTGGTAGCGTACTCTGCCAGACCTTGCAGCACCGCCACGATGTCTTCATCCGGGGGATTGGGAGCATAGTCTCCGAACAGGTCCCTCGTGACATTAGCCATGGGGCCTACCACCTGGGGCAAAAACATGGATTTGTATCTCTGGACATGAGACCTACTACTTGAAGTAAAGACGCTCATTGTCTTTCGGCATAGTGTTTGTCTGGACGTAGTCCTTCCTACCTTGAGTAACGATATCGTCCTAACGGCTCTAGATATGGCATCTACCACCGGGGTAAATTAAAGACATAGTCATAGTCTCTGCACATGGTATGTTTCTGCACATGATCCTACCAATGTGGTAAAGATAATGTTTATTATGTCTTTAGACATTGGGGGCCAGGAATATCGCGTGAATAGTAGTGATAGCGCACTAAATAAAAATATAAATAAGATAATAACCCTAACTGTAATCGAATCACTTGTGTAAACGTGCTGCCTTCTAACGGTAAAAAATTATGGTTTCGTTTACAGTGGATTGAAACTTTTGCGTAACTTATTAGCCTATTAACCAGCCAGTTCTGGTACCTGCATCATTAGAATGATGTTCACACAATTGCGTTATAGACACAAAACAAAAGAGTAAAATTTTTATAAATTATAAGTCATTAAAACAAAAATGTATTAGTGCTATTTTGTATCACAATACTGCTTACCGACAAAGAAATTAGGTCAGGTGTATAAAATTGCATTCGCTTCTATAAAAACGCTAGTATCAAGAAAACGATGTTTTTCATAAAGAGACAATAAATCAAATCGAAACAAAACAAAAAAGTTGTTGTTTTCAGTCGTTCAAGTTTTTGCCAGTAAAATAAATTATTCTTTCAGGGGACTTACGGCAATATTGTCGGGATCCCGTAGGGGCAAAATTCCGTTGTTTTTCAGCAACACAAACGATTTGAGAGCTGCCTCCACTGCTAAACCTTTGTGTTCATCAGTTTCAACTTCTGCCGAGGTGAGATTGCTGTAAGGGTTCAACTCCGGGGGGTCAAATTCCCCCAGCCTCATGCGGGTGTAAAACAGTGGCGCCACCATTTCTCGGACTTTGTGTTCCGCCAATTTTCCTTGTCGAACGGCCTCCACTACAGATTTTAAAAAATCCGACTTAGTTTCTTTATTTACGGGTTTCCCTCGATGGTCTGTTCTGTACACGGCGACGTCTGATTACTGTATTATTTGTGAAAGTAAAGCTACTAGGAAAAGAATTAATACCATACATAAATCGATACAAACATACATACAGTAAGTGATCAAAACATGAAAGAAATAATCTATAACAGTAAACAAGCAATATATTAAGCACTTGTTCTAAGTATTGACGCACGTTCATTCAAGTACTCTTGCTACTCTGGCTTCTGGATGCTCTGGATGCAGCGCGAACATAATTCTATTTGGCTAAGCGCTGTAGCTGGACAGACTAGAACAGTGTCCCCTTACTGAATAGCGGTTGTTGAGATTTTGGGTATATCACGGCAAGGCAGCCAGCCCTATTAACAAATACCACCAGCAGAGAAAGAAAAGCTTATCCGAGACGAGACCTGAACCCAAGCCATCAGCCCTCACTGTATTGGTGACAGGCGCTAACCGTTGGTCCACTGGACCACGCTAGGAGCAAGCGAGAGAAAGTGGGAAGGGGACGAAAGCGCGCGCGCGCACACACACACACACACCTAGTGAAAAGAAAACCGGGTTTTGCAGGTTGTCAGACAGCTCCAGGTTGACGCCCGCATTCACACAGCCCGCCACCGTGTCGACGCTGTCGTTGAAGTAGTGGTGCTCGCTGATGATGTTCTCGATGGCACCCTGGTCGCTGACGACGTAGCCGGTGAAGTTCCACTCGTTTCTCAAAATGTTCGTCAGCAGCTCTTGGTTAGCGCACGCTGGCACACCGTTGATCCTGCAAAACGGTCTGATGCCTTAAGGATCGTTTGACTAAACGTGTGCTGTAAATGGTTTTAGACTTTTTGCTTTTTTCTGTTGATCAAGTGCAATACAAACGTTATCCTTTATATTGGTACAATACTTTGTTGATGTATCTTCCTTGTGAGCTTAAATGAAAGTAAAAAGTGACATTTGTAAATTTCTTTCTTGTTTTTGATTTTCTTTTTATTATTATTCTTATTATTAGTAGTAGTAGTATACATCTATGCACAGTCTGCTTATCATTACAACGAACAAATTTAATTAAAAGTTCATTCCCATTCTTCTTAGACATGTTATGTTCTATGCACAATGCTGTCATTATCATACACACGTTAAACTGTATGTACCCCTTATAACTATATACTCTTTATTCTGTACATTACTGCACGTGCTTTAACCCCCGTGTACCTGTTATAGCTACACATGACACTGTATGATCCGGCTTCCACGCACATTCTGAAGGCAGGTAAAAACGTGGTTCGCCAATCATTCTCGGACACCTGATACCAAAGAATTACATTAATCACACTTTATTATCTTTATATCTTCTACATCCTTCGATCTCCTCATCATCAGTTCTTATGCCACATGTAAAACGATTCTTGTCAAAGGTGAGGACACAGCTGCTTTATCTGCTGTATTATCGCCTTTATATTTTTATCACTTCTAGGGTTTCTGTAAACGACGACTACGCCCCATTTACAATCATTTTCCTTGAATTCTTCACGGTAGTAATGTTCCATGGCTGATCTCAAACTTGAATCGCGTTTTCATGTATATTCAGTCCATGCCGTTGTCGTTTAGAAAAAGAGGAGCAGAAACCATGTATCGCTATTTATTATAGGAGAAAAGTCACATCGACACACTTACAACGGCGTTGAAACTGAGCCTTGACACAGGAATATCCTCCGGCCCTCCATGCACATCGAAATGTTTGCACCCGCCACTGGCCCTGACGTAACGAGGGTCGTCCCCTTGAAGGCCCTGGATGTAACTAGCGCCCATGACCCCATTAAGATAAGGGTCTTCTCCATATGTTTCCTGCAAAAATAGAGTTCATAATCTAAAGACAAGTATAGGGCACACATCTCCTGGATGTATTATAATCAGCTGCAATATGAGTCGCACTTCTATGAAAAGGTTCAAAACAATTATAAAAATATAAGATAAAAAGTAATAAAAATTATAATAATATTTGTTAGAATATGGAAAGTACGTCGTTTCATCATAAGTTTTATCATACCAACCTGATTCCGCCCCCACCTGGGGTCCCTCATGATGTTGATGACTGGCGAGAAGCAGCTGGCGCCGGTGTGGAAGCCGTAGTTGCCTTGCTTCACGAAGTCGTTGTGCTTGCCACGCACCTCCACACCCGTCGCCTCTGCCATTCTGTAAACTAGGTTGGGACTGAAGCATAGAAAGCAAAATCGATCTGTTGAG
The DNA here is from genome assembly GCA_004794655.1 of Marisa cornuarietis. NCBI lineage: Eukaryota > Metazoa > Mollusca > Gastropoda > Architaenioglossa > Ampullariidae > Marisa > Marisa cornuarietis. Next base: position 6,126,450 of record SMMW01000617.1, on the reverse strand, counting down.
TACAATGCAGAATAAAAATAATTCTTTTCTCACACGAGAAACAGCATATTAAGTTATCGGATAGCTATAAACTATTTCATAAACAATGAATATAAAAAATAATATTTAATAGTAAGTAATGAAAAGATTTGAGATCAGCCAGTTTTTAAAGTTGTTGGTGCTGCTACAGCTAGTAGTTAGTAGTAAATCAGGGTCTTTCATTTGAGTTTTTTATATACAAAATTTATTATATTCTGAATGATGCTGTCATGAACCAGCTTGTTCGAGGCCAGAGCAAAACGTTCGAGTTCCAAATGTAATTATTGAGGGACTGTGATTGCCTTTGGCAATACCAGGCTGTTGGGTGGACAACAGAGTTGAGTGTTTTATTGTGGTTGTCGTCTTTAATATTAGTTGGGTTTGGGAATTGGGTTGTTTATGATAGGATGGACGTGGCGCAGTGGTTAGGTCGGAAAGAAGGACGGCCGTTATTCCAAGAACCACATGTTAATTGGAGGACCAGTATATTTAGTACGCGATGATAGCGGTTGTTTTTATTGCTACCGACTGGTCGTCTGTGTTGAGCGATGAAGCTAGACGAGTGTCGCGATAGTGTTGTGCTGGTGATGATTGACCGTGAGAAGAGGGTTTGGGTAGGTACCTTGGGTATTTTAGTCAAAGATTGATAGGTCAGATGGGTCACGTGGTTTAGCACCATATAGGCCAGGACAGAGTTGTATTCGTGGCCTTTTCCCTCGATTTCCAGCAGAGACGTCGCACTCTGGGTGATTGTGAGTCACATGCAGCAAGTCTGAGAAAGGGGGGGGGGCGTTCTGTTAGGACGTACATCACTACTTGCACTTGCTGGTACTTGTGGTCTGGGTTGTAGAGAGAAGGAGAGTGGTGTATAATCAAGAGGTTGGTTTCTCTGATGACGAGAGAAGTAGACAACTGTGTACCGGCAGCGAGAGGCGCGAGGCAACGACTGGAAGAGTTTGTGCCACCGGACCAGCTTGTACCGTCTGCGGAGAATAGTCAACGGATTAATGGGATTATCACCGCAATTCAACTGATCACCGCTGTTGTTCAGTGCCTGGGGCAGTGACACGGGGCAGCGGCAGACAGAACCATCAGTACCACCCAAGGAGATAGTGGTGCTGTGGTATTAAATGTGCCAGTAGTGAATGTGGTGCATTCGAGGATCAAGAGCAGGTAGCAGAGGGCACTGCTGTTCTTCAGCGCGAGGCTGAGTGGTCACGACTGGGAGGTGTACGGGAGTGACAGTTCGAGATTGGTTTCGAGGACGGGTGGTCAGAAACGGACTGTGTGTTTGATCGTATGTATACTGTGTATATATTTGATGCTGTCTACTTGTGAATTGTACCGGCCTTTTGATTGGCCTTGTGTATGTATTGGGTAGTATTGTATGAGCTGATTCTAACTTTATTCTTTTGATTAATTATACTTTTATATGTTGTACGACGGCGTGTCGCTTGTGTTAGCATCCGCGTGTGAACGTGATAGAAGTAGCGGGTGACTAGCTGTGAGAGGCCGAAAGTGGATGAAGCGAACCAAAAGAGTGTCCCCTTTCCCCCTCAGGCTGATTAGCCCAGTCCCCTCTTACCCCGCTATATTCTTCACAGATGCCATCATTAATGTCTAGCCATAGGTTTCCTGAGAAAGATTTCCGGAAGAATCTGATCCCTAACGACGTCAGAGGGACCTTAAGGGTTGGGAAAGGTAGAAGTTGGTCCTGAAATAAGTGAGGGCCTTAACACCTCACTTACGGCTACTTTAAAGTAAAGGGACTATACCGTATGTTTACTTTTATATATAAAACATACTAATGTAGAGTATATAACGTGCGCCGGGTTATAGTGGAAACAAAAGACTGCCAACTCTTACAAATAAATATAAAGCACATATTTGTTTTAAAAAATTAGTATTAAAATATTACGTTTGATCCTTTGTGCTTATTTCTTACTATTATGCATTAATACAATTCATTATTTTTTACACTTATTGTCTTAATATAACTTTCAATATCTGTGTATTCTTTATCTTTACTCTGTGCCTCTTAGTGGCTGAATTTATGATATGCTATTGTAAGTTATTTTTAGCCACTGTTTTTATTGTCATTTATTTATTATCGTTTGTTAGACCAAAAGTGCAGCCTGCTTTGATTTTGATGCCGCGCAATAAAAGTGCTCTGTTATCATTATTTCACGATCAAATGGCAGGGTAGCTTAACCTGGTTAAAAAAAAAAATTTTTAGTAAAGAGAGATCGAGGATTAAAAATAAACTTTATCTTCGATTCCACCATTCTTATTTAAGCACCGGGCACACGAGAAACCCAAAGCAGGAAAGTTTATCGAAACAGCCCTGTTTTTCCTGTGACCTACAAACTTTCCCGAAGCGGTCAGGCCACGGACTGGTTTGTATCTTTAGAACCCGTTAAAAAAATTTCGCGTTGGTTTTCAGTTTTCAACATGACTTCCATGGTCGCTCGACACTTCACTGAAAACTAAATAATTCACTTCAGTTAATCATGAATTACGAGTCCCGCGAAAATTTTTTTTCTCGCAAAAGACTTTTTTTTTTAGAAGAAACAAGCTTCGTATCCGTTCGGAAGGGAGTATTCTGGCCGCTTGCTTTCATGATGGCAGATGCGGCTGATATACAATAAATCTTTGCAAATAATGCTTGGCTTATTAGTCCGTCATTTAACAAATCGAGGTTAGGACCCATGGAAGGTAATTCTGTATATGAATATGTGTTCACGTATTTATATAGACGCGTGTGTGTGTGTGTGTTTGTGTGAAAGAGAGAGAGTTTGTGCATTGTGTGTGTGTGTGTGTGTGTCTCTCTCTCTCTCTCTATGTTAGAAGATGGATGGAGATGCACACACAAATGCCTCGCCAAATGTTCACCTAAACGAGGCAGCAAATCCCAGCGGCTGGGGGAAGGCTGTGGCGTATCCAGGAGTTTCCGCATCTCCTCTCAAACACTCTGTGTCCCACTCGTACGGGCCGATACCCAAGCGAAGAATTGCGGGTGCCGGTCCACCTGAACATGTAGAAACAACCTTATGCCATTCATATTTTTTGTTAAAGTTCTTTGGTTCATACTGCAATCATCATTTCTCAAATGCGTGTTTGTCTGAGTGTGTGCGTGTATTCTTGTGAGCGAGAGAGCAATAAGATGGCGATGCGGCCTGAACATACCTATGTCACCAGCCCCTCCTCTTCCCATCTGCTCCTGGATTTCCTCCAAAGTCAGACGACTAACCAGGTCCGCAACGCGCTCTTGCCAGCTGAGAGAGACGTTACGAAACGGGTAGCCCTGCACCTGACGTTTGGTATCATTATGGGCAGTGGCTGTGCTCGGGTACATGAACGCATTCAGGTATGTCATCATACTAAAAGCTGTTAGAATGTCTCTGCTTCCCATTTTTACGATTGTCGTCCTAGCGCAACGGTTGTGAGAATTATAGTAGCGTCAGGAGAGAAACTAGAGATTTATGGGCGTAGCGTTATCTATGGGCATTGTCTTAGAAATATATTGCAGTGATAAGACAAAGGTCTAAAATGTAGTTGTTTTTGTTTTTTCTTGGAGGTTAGTCGTGTGTGCTGGGTCGTGGTCAACAACACAGACATCAGGATCCTGCATAGATGCGTTTACGTTGTAATTGCCAATAAAAGAGCTGTAAACATTTTGTTGTCAGAATTTTGACCCCTCGGTGCACGCGCTGTGCATGATGTTTGTAGGTGTATATCTAGAGAATTGAAAAGAGTTATTCACCCCGACTTGGGCAGTATGGTATCTTGCACTGAGCTCTATCCAATTGCTGGAACAAATTAAACCCCACTGGATCTAGATTTCTAAATGGTAGTTTCAATGGCCGAACAAACATACAGAGACGGACAATGATGATGACATGGCGCGCGCGCGCACACACACACACACACAAACACACACAAACCATAAAGAGAGAGAGAGTGTGTGTGTGTGGGGGGGGGGCATACTGGCGCATAAGCTGAGTGTTTTGTCTGAAACGAATTTCTGTAGCAGACGACAAAGTGCCCCTAAAAGTGGAAACCTCGCGAGACACATTACGACATGCCGTTTTATATGAAACATCCTCGATTTGATCTAGGAATAAAAATTAATGCAATAGTCCTATTTATTTCTACTTTTTTATATATATTAACTATTTTTGATCATGTTTTAATACTTTTTTCCCCGTGTTGTTGATGCTCAACATCCGAAAGTGAAACTTGCCACATGGGAAGTGTTCGTGGCAGTTTCGGATTCGTTTTCGCGAGAGAGATCGAAGTTGCAATGTGTCATAAATCGTCCTTTGCGTTCTCGATGCCAAATGAGACATTTTTCCACACCACAGCAGCATTATATCGTAAAACTTTTCTTTTGCTCTATTAACTTTAACTGAACAGGAGTAACAGAAAACACTTTGAAATTTAACCAAAGCACTATGACAGTTGAGAGAAATAATTTCGTTGATACTTCAGGCCGAACTGCACATAACAAGTAGCCTTGCAGACTGATGATAGGGTTTTTGCTTTATGTATTGAATCTGCAACATTGCGAACTCGACCACAAAAAGGGATATAACAAGTCCGGAACGATTTTTGCAAACCCATCTGGCCAGCTAATTTCTGCCAGCATTCTAAGTAACCGTTGTGTCATTATTTCGGCTGGAGTTAGATTGTTAGCCCCATCCGGCTGATGGTTAACAAATGAAATAGGTATGAAAACACTTTTTCAACTGAAAAACAAAAGACTTATTTGATTTTACCTTTTTCTTTTCATGATGAGGAAAGGGTATCAATACTTCCTTATGTCTATTTATAGATTTCTATTTAAATTGTAGTAAGTAAAGTAAAGTAGGAATCTTTATGTCCTCTACCAAGATTTGGTTTCGTTTCTATCGCTGTATCTCAGAATACAGATTTTAATTTTTTTCATTGACAAAGATGTGTTTTGTTTTATGGTAGAAAACTCCTTACATTCCTTTGATGACTGTAGTACTTTTATGTAAGAGTAATGCCAAATATGCTGTTTTTAAACTAGCTAAATTCTTCAGTCATCATAATATGCATTGTATTTTAGATGCTGGGCAGGTGCATGAATGCATTTTTTACCATTTGCCATAAAGAAATCATTCTGTATTCTGCTAATTTGCACGTCGTTCAACATTGAATTATGAATTATGCTTTTATTCCCTTTCTTTTCATGCGTTGCTCACTGGTTAGTGTCACAATAATGACTACTAATGACACACTGAGATGATGATTCTTGTTTTTGTATTTCTTGAGTTAATGCTACAGTCTCTGTTTTACTATCACAGCCATGCCTATTAATCGCCAGGCAGCACTGCAGCTTTCTCTGCTACTTCTTGCTGTTCCTGCCCAGTTCATTATCATGAGTTTTATTACTACACCAGACACAAACAGGGCCCTTGCTTTCAGGCGGTGAGTATTGCAGAGTAGTCTCCTCAGTGTAACAGGTTATTCTGTGAAAGTTTTGATTGAATATATAGGTTAATGTCTTTGTTTTTCTTTTAGACGCTTTTAAAAAAGAACTTTTTAGCTTTGTTAGCCTTTTTTCTAACTTTTTGAGAAATGTTTTTCATTTGTTTAAAGATAAGTGGTGTTAGTGGTATATCAGTTGTCTCTCTTATTCTGAAGTCTGAGCACTCCCTTCCTGTCCCCTCCCTCCACTGTTTTTTTATAAAGTGTATCGGGAGTAATTAAATTGATTGCACTACCTGTGATATTTATAATTTACTGAATTTTATACAGTTTAAAATTGGTTTTTTTGCAAAGTGATTTTCATATGTGGGAAAGTATGCTTTTAAGACCTTGTTAATTGACAGTGAAGATAATAGTAGACAAGTACTGTGAAACCTCAGTTTTTGTCAATAATCCGTCTGAAAATAATCGGCAAAATGCGAAACTTACAGAAACCAAGGCAATTTCTTCTAAATGAATCAATGTAAATCCAGTTAATTTGTTTTAGACACTCCAAAATACAATAGGTCCAGCAGACACGAGCAGGACAGTTCGGGAAATGACAACCCCAGAAGTTGTTCGACCAACTACCCTCTACTGAAAAAAAAAAAAAGAAATTACTTAGTACACTACAAGAGTGCTGCACAATAAAAAAGCACAAAAACACTGGAAAGCAGTGGAATTGTTTGGCTAGCTGTTTGGGGTTGATGCTCACACAATGAGAAACGATGCCACACAGAGCAGGAGAACGCATGGGTCGCCCTTTGTTTTAAAAAATTAGTAGGGAGGTCACATGGGCACACCAACAAAATCTGAGACAACCAACAAAAACAGAGACATATTTTTCGCAGAAAAAATCAATGAAAATCGAAATCAGTAATAACTAAAGTCAATGGAAACCAAGGTTTCACTGTACTTGTCACTATACTAGTCCATGTAGATCATAGTGCAAAGCAAATTAGAGTTTATACAGTAAATGGTAAAAATGAAAACTTGAAGAAAAAATATCTGATATTTGTAAAGTGTCCATAATCCATTCACCTAAATAGAACTGTTTATGAAAATGATTTATACAATGTGGCCATAATTCTTTTCATTTTTTTTAATGTTGCCTTTTTACTATATCACCACAGATTGCTCAGTACAGCAGCAGGATTCAGAAACAAGTACCTGTCCTTGTCAGCTTGGAGTCAATGGTGCAAAGACATCTTGGACATGATTGGAACTAGTTTACCCAAGGATTATCATGGGCATGATGATCCTAATGGGGAGTCTCCAGCTGTTGAGGTTTTACAGTTCAAGGATAAAAATGGTTACTTTGCAAGTAAGTGCAAAGCAAAAGTAATTTTGGTCACAGATATTTTTTAATTATAATGGTTATGATATTTATGACCTGTCATAACTGCTTTTAAATATGTTATTCGTGTTTAGTTATTCTAGTGAATTCAAACGTGCTTTTGTATTAATTATTTATGTTTTGCACACATATTGTGTGCTTATTAGTCTTCATGTATGAAATGATCTTACTCTGCAAGTTGTTTCTTGAATCCATTCCATGATTGTTATTTTGGTTTCATAGCTTCACCTGAACCTCGTGTGTCAAGGCCTGCTAATGTACAGTTCCACATAGGCCAAGTGGTGCATCACAAGAAATGGGGCTATAGGGGGGTCATCATTGGATGGGACCCAGAGGCAAAGGTCAGTGTGCTCAGTATTGTTGCTTAGGTCTCAAGTTTTCTTTTTAAGTTAAGAGAATGATATTATAATAAAAGCATAACAAAGCAGGGTCACAACAGTTGACAATTTGCTACAATAAATGAGTTGTTGAATCAGACACAACCTTTTCAGTGTGTGAAGTTTCGCCCATAGTATTATTCTGGTATGGCTTTTAAAATGCAGAAATTGTACATTTTACTACATATTACTACAATTTCACACCATGTCAATTATTCAACAACAAATTCAAAAATTTTCTGAGTAATTTATTGTTTTAGAACATTTATCTAACTATCCTTTTAAACATCCTAAAAAGATTTTTTTTATTAACAGGCTCCTGAAAGTTGGCTTAGACAGAACCACCCAACAGATAAACCAGTAAGTTTTTATTATAAGATGTAACATTATACTTCTTTATTTACAGAACTTTTATTTGTTAACCAGATGTAGAGGAATAGAATTTGTAAAGTGCTTTTCTCTGGGTGAATGTGAGCCAAGTTCACTGCACATGAAAGACTATAAACAAACCAACAGTCCATACAAGAAACATAACATAATAATAATAATAATAGTGAAGATTTTTATAGCGCATATTCACACTCATAGAGAGCATGCTCTTAGCGCTTAAAACGAGGAAGAGACGTGGACTAAGTAGACACAGAACAAAGGGGACGAAAGAAAACGACAGTACTGACGAAACAGAAAACATTAAAAGGCATCAAGTAACAGGAACAGAAAAATATAGTGATTCTGCGAGAAAGATGGGTAAAGTAGCAAGAGGGAAGGGGGCGGGGTTAAGAAGGACGAGCATTGTGCGGACTGTGTTAGGAGAAATGCTCAAGGAAGAGGTGCGTTTTCAGTGCAGATTTGAAAGATTCAGTTGTAGGAAGGTGGCGGATATGGAAAGGAAGAGAGTTCCATTGTTTTGCAGCACAGTAGCCAAAAGTCCTGTGACCATATGTTGTTGTTCTGGTGACAGGAACAGTTAGGATACGGTCGTCAGACGAAGAGCGGAGTTGTCTGGACGGAGAGTAAGGGATGAGAAGTTCAGAGAAATAGTCAGGACAGGAGCCAGCAAAGAAATTAAAACACAGCACAGACAGTTTGTACTGAATGCGAGAACGGATGGGTAGCCAGTGTAGAAAACGAAGGAGAGGAGTGACATGGTCCCGTTTCCTTGCTCTAAGCACCAGACGCGCAGCAGAGTTCTGTACTCTCTGGAGTCTCTGAATGAGGTAGTCAGGGCAGCCTGCCAGCAAGGAGTTGCAGTAGTCAAGTCGAGAAAGAACAAACGCACAGACAAGAGTGTTGGTAGCGCGTGTAGAGAGAAAGTGACGGATAGCACTGATCTTACGGAGCTCATAATAGGCAGACCGACAGACAGATGCTACATGTCTATCGAGTGTCATGTCATCAGTGACAATAAATCCCAGATTCCTAACAGATGACGTGAAGGTGATGTTGCTGTCGCCCACCTTGATGTGATTGGGCAGACTGACGAGTGAAGGTTGATGTCTTCTTCTATGGCACAAGAGGGCTTCCGTTTTATCATCATTTAGTTTAAGCTTGTTTTTTAGCATCCAGCCCTTGACATCACTGATACAAGCTTCTATAGAGCTAATAGCAGAGTAAGACTCAGCCGGCGGAGTGGAACAGTAAAGCTGCGTGTCATCAGCATAGGATTGATGAGAAACCTGGTGAGACCGGATGCATGATGAAAGGGGCTTAGTATACAGGATGAACAGAACTGGGCCAAGTACTGAGCCTTGGGGAACACCACAGAAAAGTGAAGCAGGGCGAGATGTCTGACCATCAACTGACACAGTCTGGGTCCTATCAGTGAGATAGGAGTTGAACCATGAGAGGGCAGGTCCAGAAATCCCGTAGAGGGTGTGAAGTATGTGAAGAAGCAGAGAGTGGTCTATAGTGTCAAATGCAGCAGACAGGTCCAGTAGGGTTAATGGAGAGACATCACCACTGTCAAGAGCAGATAATATGTCTGTTGTCACTTTAATAAGAGTGGTCTCGGTGCTGTGGAAAGGTCTATACGCCAACTGAGCTTGTGGGATAAGATGGTGTTCTTGTAAGTAGGCCCAGAGCTGTGTCAAAACTATTTTCTCTATGATCTTAGAGAGAAAAGACAAGTTGGAAACTGGACGGTAGTTGTTCAGGACATTGACGTCAAGCGTGGATTTCTTTAGAAGTGGCCTCACCACCGCATTTTTGAACAAAGATGGGAAAACACCTGACGACAGGCTGACATTTACAATATTAGTGATGGCAGGAAGTAGGAACTTCAGCAAACAGATGATGCCATGACAAAAACATGAACTGTGCATAGATGAATTGAGTAGTGACCAGAACGGTATTATGAGTATGCAAAATATTTCTTAAAAAGGTGGGTTGCGAGACCATTTTGAAGGCTTTGAATGTGGACACAGTTTGAAGAGAAAGGGGGAGATAATTCAAAACAGTGGGGCCTGATAAGGAAAAAAGAATGTCTGATGAATTTCTCCCATGTGATTCATGACATAGAGAGGACAACACAAACCACCAGAAGAGACCAACTCAGGTGGTAATGCATCAATAAATCCGACAGATATGCTGGAGCAGGACCATGATAACAGTGGAAGTGATTTTGTAATTTTGTGTGGTGATTTTGTAATTAATGTGAGCTCGAACTGGCAGCCATTGTGAAGCTGGTGGAGGAGGTGTGTAGCATGATCTGCTTTTTGCCTGTGGAAGATAGCGTAAGCAACATTTTTCTGAGCCCTTTGAAGTTTTCCAATTGGCGGTTGGTGAGATCAACGATTAGAAAGCAGGCACAACACAATAACAGGCATGGGATTTTTGGTTCTAGAAACTGAAAGGAATGGTCAGATGTGACTGATCCTGCAAAGCTAAGGGAAGATGTACTTAAAAACTGCATTGTGAGATTCAAGTTGAACAGCATATATTTATATATGAACTGGGGAGGATTAAATGATTTTTTTTGCCCTCATGAATGTTTTCCTTCGCATTAAATATTAACTTTTTCTGCTCTTTGTAAACGAAAACAAAAAATAGGGCTATTCCAGTTTCTCCACATTAGTCCATACCAAAAGGCATGGCGTCCTCTGGTTGGTTACCTCCCTTGTTACATGCTGATCGCTTTGGCACCTTTGCTGTAGTCCTTTGCGGCCTCCCCATCGCCTACCTCCATTTTTTTTTTTTTTTTTTTTAATTTAAATGAAAAAGTCTGAAGATTTTTGCTAGAGCTGAAGCTTCAGGAGTCTATTCTTTTAGAGTCTGGAGTTTGTGTGTGGTTAAGAAACTTGTTTACTAGTATCTTTAGTGAATACTTTGGCATGCAGCCAAACTTTATTCTACTCCATATTGGGATGGGGGGAACTTTCTATCATTTTATTTTTAAGCCTTTTAGTTTTGGGGCTACAAGGTATTGTGAATTTACCTTCTTGTCTCTGCAGCCTGTTCTTCATTTGGCCATCTTGTATGAAGTTTTATGCTTTGTGATTGTTTCCAGTTCACTGCAACTTTACCTCTATGGTTTCTACAAACTGTGTGCTTTCTTGCTACATTTTCTTCACATTAGATTTTGGATCTGTGTCTGTTAATGATGTGGACTGACTTGATGATGACAAATGTGCTTTGTGCCATCCTACATCTTGGTCCAAGTATATTTCTAGATTTCTGTCATAATTACTAACATTTGCTTGCTTGGTTTGGCAGGAAGGTGTTTCAACCTAGAGGTGATTTGGTACTATGAGGGGAAAGGGAGAGGGGGGAAACTGGAGTTCCTAGAGAAAACTCCAGATAGCCAGCCCTGCAAACAGGTGTCACATTCACGTTCAGAGAGATTCCTGAGATGAGAGCTCATCCCAGGCCTTTCTGTGCAGTGATGACAAGTGTTTTAACCACTTTACTACTGGGCACCATTACTAATGCTACCTCGGTGCCGGAATTGAGCGCTGCTCTTAACTGTGATGCCTCTAGAAGTTTGTTGAAAAAAGAAAACAAACTTATAAGCAAAGAGAGTGTTGATTTGTAACGTGACAACTTGCCAAGATAAAATGTTACTGGTAGTGTTGAGATGTATTTCACCTAGCAAACGTCAGTGTTGTTGGACTGTATTGTTTTAGCACTGGAGGGAAATGCCCAACTACTCTATACTTGTGGACACAAGGGACAGGTTGGTGCCTCAGGTGACCTATGTACCTCAGGAAAACTTAGAGGTTGTTGTCAATACACAGGTATGGACAGGATTTAACCCACGTTGTTAGCTTGTTGAGTCAAGGATGCATGCATGCTCACATGGACATACATGAACACATGTAGAACAAAAATTTACTTGACTATTTGCAGAACTGCAAAAGATCTAATTATATGTACTAGATCTATAGAACCTGATTTAAATGATTAAAAGAGTTCCAAAATACCAGAGCATGTGAGGAAACCATACTTTTCATTCAATGTACCTTTTTTTCCCCCCTTAATAGCTTATTTTGCAAATTACTTTTGTTGTTTGTGCAAACCTTTGGATTGCTGAATGAAAAATGTCTACCTGTCTGACTCTCTCCCACACACTGACATTGTGGCATTCATTAGTGGGGAAAAATAATAATTAGATGTTTTATTTTGTCTTCAGATTATGCATCCAGCTATTGATAACTACTTTGAGTCCTTTGATGGGGCGCAGTATATTCCTCGTCCATGGCTACAAGCCCTTTACCCTCAAGACCAGTGAGAATGATATGGCTCTATGTTTCTGCTGTTTTGAATGTGTGCGTGGGTGTGTGCATGCATACGCATGTGTGTATTGCCTGAATGTGTGCAGCTGGATTTTATGGTTTATTGCTTATGTTATACAGGCATTGTCATCGTTTTGTACATTGAAGCTGGACCAATTATGCAATGAGTATATGGTCAGTTTGTCATTATTTTCTTGATGGCTATAATGTGGCAACTGTGGCAGACATAGCCACACGATTGTGTTGTGATAACTTTTGAGAGATTGGTAGTCCTGAGACTACATGCAATTTGTTTTGTTTTTTTGCTTAAGAAAGAATGTGTGATAAAGAAGAATATTAAAGATTTTATATAAAAAGATCTGTACATTTGACTACAGTTTGGCTAAGAGAGCCACTTGGTTAAAGTATCACTTTTTACCTTTTATGTTTGAAGTTTGCAATAATCTTTGATATTAGGTTTTAGCAGATGGTTGTTTTCCCTCCCCTAATTCTCAGAAGTGAACCAAAAAAAAAAAGCTGAAATAATACGTAAAGACATAATAAACATTTAATCTATTTTTTCTGGTGGAGGTGTAATGTCTTTTGTGGTACATTAGAAGATAAGAACTGGTATTGTCCATAACATGTTTATTTCTTTGTGTAAGACATGCTTGCAAGTTAGCCTTTTACTTGCATTCCAAAACCGTGACATGGGTTTAGTTCACCCAGTGCTTACTGAAATAACTGCAGGTTGTACATGACACTACTGAACAACTTATTCATCCTTTATTTTGAGTCCTTGTCATTGTGGAGACAAAGCTTGCCTGAAATCTTCCAGAAAATGCTGGGTAGGAATGGATTTTAATGTATTACAACTGCTATTGTCATACAATCATGCAATCTGTTTGCATAATGCTACAATTATAAATCTGCAACAATGGCTCTAGATGTTCACCTGCTGAAGTAAATTGTCCTAGTTTGGTATGGTTTTGTTTTTGTTCTCATGGCATTCTATCGTTTACCAGGGTTTTTTTTAAATTTTATTAAAGCCTACTGCTGTGGCATATGAAAATTTGAGAACACAATGGTATATACAATTTTACGTTGCAAGAGAGAGAAAGATTATAGTAAAAATACACTTATAAATATTTTGGCATCATCGATGCAGTCATCCACATGTATCACCAAGAGAGGTGAAGGTGCTCTTTGTCATCTAGCATAATCATCATTTTCTGGTTTATTTTTATGTTGTGTTTCAAAAGAATTTTGCACAAGTTGTTACTATTTTACATTCTGTTAAACTGTTGTGGACAACACATCAGTCAGTTTCAAGATTTTTCCTGTTGTTGTGCATAGTTATTGCCAAAGACTTTAATTGTGTTTGTTATTCTTGGGGATAGTGAGTGGTAAAAGGTGAAGAAAAGAAATGGAACGTTCAGTTTAGTATTAGTATTAAAGGTTATTTTGTATCTTTTCTTGTTCTGAATAATTTTTAAAAACAGTGTTTAAGCAATTAAAATGAAATGTGGATTGGGCTTGCTTAAAATGACACAAAATCTTGGGAGCGTGTCTGTGGTTTAATCTGCCAGAACCACTACAAGATAGGAGGGAGATGACTGCTGTGTTGAGGCATTAGGATATTTAATTAATATTTTGATTGTGACTTGAATTGTACTTAGGTTTAAGTGGCACCTAGACACACAACCTCTCACACATACATATTATCCAACAAGAGGTTTGATATTGTAGAGGCAGAGGGTTGGAGGGGAACCAATGGCAACGGTCACTCTGTGGATGTCTCGAACAAATTGAGAGATGGGGTGTAATGGATCCTGTCTGAAATTGCAGAAGTGGTTGCGATAAAAGGCTGCTATCAGTGCTCTCTTGATTATCGGCTTTGAATAATAAAAGACGTTTATTGATTCACTGGTGTGACTGAGGTGATGTGTTGTTGGTTTTTTTTTTGCAAGGAAAAAAATTGATGTCTAGACGGTTGATTATAGTTTATGAGGCCTGTAGGCTTTAGTTGTCCCTAGAAGTTTGTTTAAAAAAAAATTATAAGCAAAGGGAGTGTTGATTTGTACAATGACAACATGCCAAGATATGGACAGCCACGTTCTTGTACAGCATGTATGACTCAAGGGCGTGACGTGTGGGTGAATGTGTGTGCAAAACTGTCAACCAGCAAAATTGTTGTTGGTACCATTACCACTGGCATTCAATGGCATGTAGGTTAGAGGGTCAGTCATGTACATTTTAAACGCACCGGCCAGTTTCATTAGCGTTCGTGCAATCAGGAACACAGTGACAATACTGAAACAATTCAACTGTTCAACAATTAAATGTTTTAGATCAAAAGGGTCGGATTTAAATGGAAGAAACCTAAGAAAAAAAAGTCTCAGAGAACGATGTGACCGCCAATGGCTTTCCCTGTATGACGCAATTGGTTTTCTCAAAAAGGCCAATCGATTCCCACCCACTATTTGACAAATAGAATCTATGTGCTATGAAATGAAACGTACATGTATACATGCCTTTCGGTTATATTGAACAGTGACCTCGGCCTTTTGGTACAGATGCACCTACAGCTGAAGTCGCCATGACCTTGACCCTCATTTCCGTATAGATTGATTAAACAGTTCGCCGTGCATTAGAGCCGAACACTGGAAGACTGACGATGATCGTGCGATTTTTATTAGCGTACGTGGGTGCAGGCAGACACTGTTCTGCGATCTGTTGGCACGTGTAATTGAAACTTACACGTTTAAAGACCAACCTGAATGGTTTGCGTTTTTGCAGATATCGGTAGATATGTGCGATATAAACCTAACCTGTAAATTTCAGCCTACAAAAACCATCCGTTAATTAATTATTCGCTAGCAAAGTACGCGATTTGCACCTGCTTTCAACGAGCGCCGCTAACAGTGTACTACGTCACACTAGTGCACCATTCACAACATTACCAGCAGTACGTCAACACCAATCAGAGAGAGAGAGAGAGAATGAGCGACAGTCGGTTTTTGGGACGTTGAAAGTCTGCATTTCTCGTGATTCTGAAAAACTGCTACTTTAGCACGAGAAATACACACTCTAACGTCTGAATAATCCCAACTGTCGCTCACTCTCTCTCTGTTTAGTGTTGACGGCTGCCAATGTTGTGAATGGTGCACTAGTGTGACGTAGTACACTGTTAGCGGCGCTTGTTGATTGTAAGTACGAATCTTAGCGGATAATTAATTAACGGATCGGTTTTGGAGGCTAAAATTTACAGGTTAGTTTCATATCGCCTTTATTAACCGATACATGTATATCCAAACATCGCAAACCATTCAGGTGGGTCTTTAACCTGTCGGGTCATGGTGATGAACCGAGGTCACTTCTACCACAGTTACTCAGCATTTTTTCTGTCCCTGCTATGAATATATATGCAGGAGCATCCTCATTTTAAAATAGCCTCGTTATAACAGGGAAACTGAAGAAAATAAGTAGACTTTTTTTTAAAGAAAAATTGTTTATTCCGTAAGTACGATTCACATAACACAATTCATACACCCCTTTCATTCTTAAATCCGTACTAAACTAGAGGTAGAACAGATAAATATAGAGTGTTAGGTATCCATTTAAAACAGAGAATATAGTGAGAGAGAAACAATTAAGAAGAAAGTGTCCACATGTAGCATTACAAAAAGCTGTACCTAATTACATTGGTAATGACATTTGCCGGGGAAAAGAGGACCCACCTTCAGTATTAGTCAGTTAATTTACTAGTTCTAGAAAGTTCCTTAATTTTTTTTTTTTTTTACCATCTCATTTCTACTTTTCTTTTGGAACATTAAATGTTGGAGTCTTTGGTCGGCCCTTTTTGTGTGAAAAAAGAAGAAGAGTGCCGCGAGCGTAGTTACACTCACGCTCGCACCCACTCGTAAGAGCACTCTTCACCCTAAACGTTACAAAGTGCGGGCTCGTTGTCTGGGATATTTCCTAAAATCTATTTTCTTGTAAGGTCCGACCAACGCCACATTTAATGTTTGTCATTTTCACCTTTCTTTTATTCATCTCATTTTTCTGTAGAAGGCAAAGGGTAGGTTAACATCCGACTGAGCGTTACCATCTAATTGCTGTTTCAGGAAGTCGACATACCAGTTGGTGACTGCCTGACTTTTGGTCACCCCAGTTACTGGCTCACTCATAGGACGGTGTTGTTTGTTTGGAACAAATACACCATAGAAGTCTAGAGTAGGAGAGACACTCTAGTCTTACAGGCCTCAACTGCTAGTGAGTAGTTGAGTAGGGAAGTGGATAGCCTGTGTGCAGTTGTGGGCAGCTGCACAGCTATGGATTCGTACTGGCCTAGCTATAGGGATAGCATTAGTACTAGTAAGTTGAAGTAATTCGATTAATAGGGCAGTGTAGTGAGAACTAACTTTGCCAGGTAGCTATTGTCGAATTGACTTTTACTGGATTCTAGTTTACTGAGTAGTGTGTGTATTACCAGGTTCAGTGTAGGGCTGGTCTTGAAAGGCCTGTATAGAAGGAAATCCTAGTGATTTGTCTCGTCACTAGGTAGACTTTACTAAGTGTGGCAAAGTTAGTCCACGACTTAGTCGGTCCAGTGGGTTTGCGTCACAATAGCCTTTAGTGGGAGGTCAATCGTTAGACTACCTAACAAAGCATACAGTGTTGTTACATATCCATAGCCAAAAACAAAGGGACATGGGCCTTTTCTGAGTGTTCTCTATTGTTTAGTTATGGATTTGCGAAACTAGTTTGGAGACCCTGGCCTCTTTGTTTCTGCTATTAAAAAGAGGCTTCGTTATTGTTATCAACAAGATTGGCGATCAGAAATTAAAGAACGCTATGAATTCTATGGATCTTTTAAACCGTCGATTTACCAAAAGCTGGTGTATGAAGTCCCTTGACTAGATTTAGCTTAGATGTCTAGCCGATAAAATTCTATACACCAAGACACATAATTAACCCCGTTGCTATGGATCGTAACTGCTTATTCTGTCCTGATATCGAAGAGTCAGAGCTGCATTTTATTGTTATTTTCCCAACATACACTGGTCTCCAAGAGAAATTCATAACCATTAAGTTTCGTAGATGGTCACGTAGTTTCAAGCTAGCATTGTTATTAACACAACAAATGCTAAAATCCTGTTCAACCTATCGCTATTTGTTTGTAATTATTTTAAATTCGTATGGATGTTTCTTGAATAAGAGTATTGTCTACTGGTTTATAAAATAGTGTGTTAATGTAATTGTTGTCAGATTTATATGCATTTATTGGTGTTTCCATATTGGTCATGACTAAAGAGCTTATCTATTTATGTACCTATAAAATCACCCACCCCTTGCAATGGGCCGATGGGATCAATAAAGTTTATTCGTTCGTTCTTCTCGTTTATGCACTTATTCATTTTGACGATTTTCGCATGAGTGCTAACGGCAATAAGGCTCCTTCCTCCAAAGTTCCTCACACCGTTTGTGTGCCCGAACCTCCACCCGCTACCAATCTAAAATTTAGGTCAGTGTCTGCAAAGGACATTTAGGTCGACGACATTCCAGGATAGTTTGATTAAGGGTGGCTCGGAAAACGAGTGGATGCATGACTTGCAATTTTGCAAGAGTATAAAACAAAGAAAGTGCTTGCACACTACACTAGCTGTCCACTCTTGTGGGGTTATTCTTTTGAGCTATATACAGCATACCTGTCATCAGGAATCGGCTTATTCAGCGGGTGAGTACTTACGTTTATTAGCTACCTGTCACCCTTCACTGATCTAGGCTAATGCAGGGAAAGCATTTCAAAAACACGTGACAAAGTTTTAAAACAAGTTCTTTACTCTGATTATTTACTGATCTTCTCTGTCCAAACGGTAGTTAACTGTTGGCATCACAGGGCGTGAAGTCGTAGCTCCTATGTTTTCCAGACTGTTTCGCTGATCCAGTTCCTGAGGGGGAAGAAAGCACAGTAAACCAAAGATACTGAATACTATTTAGTGTCTCTGGGTGATGGAAATTCTTCTAAGGCACTGACACCAGTATTTCACGCTAAAATGTAGAAATCATTTGTTAAAGAGCATTTATTTCTCTCTGTGAGTGATGAAGAATTAAGAACAGTGGCCGACATGGGTACATTATTTAGAGACCACAAGACAGTGCTAGAAAACTATAATCAAGGTGTAGTTAATTTTATTCAGCCAACCTTCTTTCAACAGTCGGAGATTCATATTTTTGGAGTTGGCACAAGCTTACGTTTGATCTCTCAGAGTATGAGGGAGTAACAGATATCAGTTTCCCTGGCCAGTTTCAAGTCAGCCAGTACTCGCTTGAGCTATACTATAACAGTAGCAAATCTTACATAACGGACGACTGTCCTCGTACAGTTAGTGTTTTTCACAACTATGACAGTTAAAGAGTCAAGGATACTGACTTGCAGTCCTGAGTAGAATTATGGTATCTAGTGAGAGTCTGCGCCTTGCGAGCCTACCATCCACATGGTGCATGGATTGTGATTTTTACTTATAGTGACTTCTGGTCAAACGTTTTATAAATTCTGACATTGCATCTTCTTACTGTCTTTTTGAGATACAAGGCTATAAACATTACTATGCACGGGATTGTCAAATCCTGTGGTAATAGAGAGGTACATGGATGCCAATGAAAGAGCTCAGATGATATGCTAATTAGTACTCGTGGACATTCTTAATCTCCTGTATTCGAGTCTGTGTGTGTTTGGTGATGTTTATAAACTTATCTCTCGAAAACAGAGGTATCTTCTTATGAAGACAACATTAGTATCGGGAAAACATGTGAATACAATAATGTACTTATTTCTTCGGGCAGCGGCCATGAAAGCAGTCTGTATTTACCAACCAGGCGGGCCAGAGGTCCTCAAATACGAAACTAACGCACCAAAACCTAACGTGGGGGACTCTCAGGTAAGATGAGATGAAACGCAGAGCCGAAAACGAATTATTCGTTCAAATATGTAAAAAAGGTAAAGGACGATTTAAATGCTCCGTAAAATGAAAAGCAATCTTCAACTGAAGCTTTAGTTATCATTCTATACCATTCTTGATACCATTTATCATAGCGTCCATCTATCAATAGGCCTTAGTTTAAATTATGTGTGGTATATATATATATATAGAGAGAGAGAGAGACCATGCTATGTGTGTGTGTGTGTGTGTGTGTGTACATATATATATATAAACAGAGAGAGAGACCATGCTATATATGGAAAGCAGGCACACAGCACAAACAGTACTTAAAGTGTGCACTATCTTGCTATCTGTGATTGAAAACTCCACCGGGCCTGGTCCTGTCTTGTGCAAACACACAGCAGTACGAGGTCAAACAAGCCCTAAAGACAAACAAAGGTGACTGGTTTACACCAAGAAGAAACCAGGAACAAACACTCGATCACTTTTAAATACAAATGAATGATTGGTTGCATACACGGGTGTATTGTAACTATCAAGATTCATCTACTTTTATGCGAGTCCCTGAGTTTACAAGAACACATACCAAAAGAAGACTTTATTTTTTTAAGATTTTCATTTTTATGTTGTTTCCTTGTCTTTGTAATCTTGTGTCTTTGGTATTATTGAAATGTTATCATTTCGTGATTGCTCTGGTAGATGACTTTTGTTTGCTAGTTTCGAGGTGGCTTTGCTTTTTTTTTTTTTTTTTTTCGTTATTTGAGTGCTGCTGTGTTTTTCTCTTGTTTCTTGAGCGACTGTGTTTTTGTTTAAATGTTTCTCCTCCCTTAACCCCTACGATTGATGAATCAATAAGTTGTGATTGTGTGTTCACATCAAGGTAAGCTGTAAGTGATCATATGTTCACACCAGGTTTTGTTCAAGTCTTCAGCTGCAGGCGTCAACCCAGTGGACGTGCTGACCAGGCATGGCTTATTTTTTGACACCCCAGTGTTTCCATACATTCTCGGCTGGGACGCTGCCGGGGTGGTGGAGGCTGTCGGGAAGAGCGTGAAGAGGTTCAAGGTAAAGTTTTACCCTGTGTTTTGTATGTGCGTACCTTATCCATTCATTCACTCCAACCCCTTGTCATTCCTGGCCTCCTTCCCTCTACCCTGCAACTACACCTGGCGTCAGAGCCACTTCTCATAACGGCTTTCAGTAGGGTGGGCAGTGATGCACCAGCAGCAGCAACAGCAGAAGCAGCAGCAGTCGTTCCTGATGTATTCAGTGGAATGATCACTAAAATGTCCAGCTTAGCATAAAGATCGAGCGTAGAAAGTCAACAATTAACGTTATGAATGATACTGCATGCAAAAACCTTCCATACAATTAAAAGTGAAACGCATATATGTGTGTGTGTGTGTGTGTGTGTGTGTGTGTGTGTGTGTGTGTGTGTGTGTGTGTGTGTGTGTGTGTGTGTCTGTTTAAAGGTTAACACTTTAAAAAAAGGTTTAATTAACACGCTTTGTTCAGTCTTCGATAATGCAGACAAATTAGTTTTTTATCTCTCTCTTTGCTTTTAGAAGCCTGTTATTTCGTCTCTGTCTTGCAGCTTACCTCCTACTCTACCCTTAATCCTCTCTACGGCGTTCTCACATGTAGTCTGTCAGTGCAATGTCCGCCTTTCAAACTGTTCTTGTCACACCGATCCTGCTAGCGTTCATGTCGAGGCTGTTCTTTTCGCACGAAATCCTGGTGACACTATTGTCTCTGATGTCACGGCGTCTAGAAAGGTGACCGCGTGTACTGTGCTGGCAACGTGTCCGGGGGGTATGCGGAGTTCGTGGTGTCCGAGGAGCGCCAGACTGGACATCTCGGGGACAAACTGACTTTCGCACAGGGCGCCGCCGTGGGGGTACCCTACTATACAGCTTACCATGCTTTAGTCTTCAAGTAAGTTGTCAGTCACATCTCCAGAAGTCGTCAGGTCGATTGATTATTGAATAGTGCGGTGAACCTAGCTTTGACTGGGGTAACTCACTATTTAAAAAAAATCATCGTCCTCATCATCGTCGTCGTCGTCGTCGAGCGCTGCGCTTAGGTGTATTTACTAAAGCCTTATCATTAATCCACACGTGGAGGATCTCCGTAAGATTTGGGAATAACTTTTCGCAAGTCGTATGTGTATTTTTTATATTTATATTTAATGTATTTTTTTTCTGAAGGGCACACGCCAAACCAGGCGAAACAGTGCTTATTCACGGAGCAAGTGGAGCTGTAAGTGTCTGAAAACATGCGTGAAGAAAATTTCATATTCTATCTCCTTTTCTCTCTTATTTCCCTTTCTTTGTTGCACATACTCATGAAACACATCCCAGCCCCCACCCCCTTTTTCACGCACGCACGCACGCACGCACGCACGCACACACACACACACACACACACACACACACACACACACACAGAAAGTCACTCTTAGATATACGCAGCAATCTGTCCGATTGTTGTGTTGAGAACTGAATGTAGAACTTCATTCAAGGATTTCTAGTTTCATTTTTTTTATTTCTCTTTGGTTATCAATGTCAGAACTGATATAAATCACTTACCTTGGACAGGTGGGACTTGCCGCTGTGCAGCAATGCAAGGCCCTCGGTCTGCGGGTGCTGGGGACCGCAGGGACTAAGAAAGGTCTCGATCTGGTCAAGCGCTACGGCGCCGAGGTAGTGTTTAACCACCGAGAGAAGGGTTACGCAGAGAAAATCAAGGTAAACACATAATGTGATAAGACAGCATATTGCAGTAGTCATGACGTGTTATCATAACTTATATTAAAGGGATTCTCAATGCAAAATCAAACTCTTTAGAATCTCATAAAGAGTATGATCATTTTGAATCTCATTCATTTTTGTGTCTGTTCATACGCAAAAAGTTCAAGGTTATGCATGGTGTTGTGTTTAATTGGAGAAACTATACGGGACTCTTTTGTTTGCTGAAACGAAATCTCGTCCTGCGTCACGTGACTTTATGACGTATGCATGTGAAACGGAGAACAATGCCTAGAGAATGTGCTGCTGCCGATTGTCAAGAGAAAGGGGGATAAGATTCAAAATATTCTTTTCACAAATTTCCGAAAGATGCAGCCATAAAGAGTGGGCCATAAAAATGAAAAGGCTCAATCCCAAAACAAGAAAGCTTGGGGAGCTGAAAGACTCCGACACACTCAAAACATTTTACCGAAGAGTGCTTTACTAGTCGGACACGAATAAACAATTAGGTTTGCCCTTCACGGCACAGCTTCTGCCAGATGCAATTCTAACTAAGTGAGGGAGAGTGAACGAATAAAAGCAGGAATAAATAAAGGAATGAATCAAGGGATGAATGAACAAATGTGTGAAGATGTAAACAATAAAAGCAACAAATCCCTTTCCCCTCGTCTGAGAAAATAACAAAAAATAAATAGGAATGATTGACATTTTAAGGTAACTCAAAGATTTTCTTTAATTAAAAAATTCAAAGCATATTTTATTTATTTTCGTGAGAAACAGGATAACGGCTGAAAGAATAGTTTGCCAGCTTGGTGATAAATTTTTATACTTTACATTTAATTCCATAACCATTTCAAAAGATCTGTGTGTGTGTGTGTGTGTGTGTGTGTGTGTGTGTGTGTGTGTGTGTGTGTGTGTGTGTGTGTGTGTGTGTGTGTGTCAGGAAGCTACAAAAACAAGCGGGCTGAACATCATCCTGGAAATGACGGCCGGAACCAATTTCCAGCTGGACCTTGAACTCATTTCCTTCAGGGGTCGCATTGTGGTAAGTCTTTTCACTCGACATGCTAGACTTGAGACGAGTACACGAGGCAGCTACGAGAGATGGGAGGTAAGGGGGACGATGGGAAAGACTGGGTCATGCTGTGGGGCATGGGATGGCGGAAGGTGGGTGGGGTACCCTTTGACCTTCACTTCTGACGACGCTTCAGTGATTGCCCTTTGACCTGATACAGTGACGTGGATAATGCCAACGATAAGATGACATTACTGTAAACGTACAGACACGGTGGCAGAAAAACTAACGGATTTGCTTGACCGACCGCAGGTGTGTCTGATTAAAAGTATTTGCTTGGGCGCCAACGTGGATCATTTCCATGGCAACCGATTGCGTCACATGTCAAAAACCATTTTTTTTCAATCATCGGTAAACCTAACGATATCAAAACAATAGCGATGTCTTGTAAATCTCTGATTTGTAATTTTCGAGCCCTGACTGACAGATTGTGATAAAAGCTACGTACGTCTTTAATGTACAGCATTTGTACTGGATTGTCTTTAATTAACTGATCACCACTGTTTCTCGTCTTCAGGTGATTGGATCAAAGCAAGAAACCACTATCAACCCTGGCTTGTTCCTCGCAAAGGAACCCATCGTTCTTGGTGTGAGCTTGCCTCACTCCACCAAAGTAAGAAACACCAGTTTTGGGAATATGCTTATTTATTTATTTATTCTCTTTTGGTCTTTGTTCTTTGCCTCTTTATTTCTTCCACATTGCATTCACTGTTCTGACTACCTCTTTGTTAACACCAAAGGCACACACTAGCCACTCTGTACGACACTATAGTGATCTCGGCTGACTTTCTGCTTTTGTTTCATGTAATGTCTCACTCCATGCGATCATCTCTGTGTACTTCAACCATGCAGTAAGCCATTTATTCAGCCATGCAGTCGTTTCTCGTACATCCCGGAAACGTACTACTTTTGTATCCTTTGTCTCTAATTCAGGAGGAATGGGAGGAAATGACTGCGGCCATAGAGGCGGGTATTGTGAACGGATGGGTGCAGCCTGTCGTCGCGCGCGAGTACCCGCTGGCTGAGGCCAAGCAAGCACAGCTCGACATCGTGGACAGCTCCACGGGGGCATCCGGGAATCTTATTCTGAAGATCTAACGAGATTTGATGACACAGAACTAGAATACTGCCATCTGCACAAGACGCCATCCGAGGTTCAAGCAGTGGACCCGGGTGGTTTAACAGTCTCAGGTGGCGGCAGTTAATAAGGGGCACAAAATGGCAGCTCCCAACAGACGATCCGATTATGATGAACAAATAAGTTAGTATTGACGTTATTTGATTATTCCAGATGTGAAATAAAAACTAAATAAACTGAAACTGCTTGATTGGCTGACAAATTGTTTCTTTCTCTGTTAATCCGCTTGATTACAACGACTGGTGATGCATTTTCTTTTGATAATTTCATCACTATGTGTATGTGTGTTTGGTCGACCCTGGGTTGTAAAAACGCACTTAACTCCATTGTTCCCTCACCGCTTAGTATTGCTGACGGTCCTACTTTTACTTAAATTTAGAACTCGACCATTTTGCTCTGGCCTTGAACCAGCCGGTTCGTGACAATGACCTTGACCCTTATTTCCGTATAAATTGATTAAACAGTTCGCCGTGCATTAGAACCGAACACTGGAAGACTGACGATGATCGTGCGGTTTTTATTAGCGTACGTGGGCGCAGGCAGACGCTGTTCTGCGATCTGTTGGCACGTGTAATTGAAACTTACACGCTTAACCTGTCTGGTCATGGTGATGAACCGAGGTCACGTCTACCACAGTGACTCACCATTTTTTCTGTGCCTGCTATGAATATATGCAGGAGCATCCTCATTTTAAAACAACCTCGGGATAACAGGGAAGCTGAAGAAAATAAGTAGACGTTGTTTGTAAACTTTATCATCGTCCTCGTCCACAGCAGCAGTAACACAGACAAACAAAACCAAATCGTAATTAAAGCTGACATCCTCTCCCGCGCTTTCGCATGCTCTCTTTCTCTCAAATTTACAGCTATATACGAAACAAAAGAAATAAATGGAGAGACGTTAATGATAAGATTTGTTAAAGCCCTGCCGGTTTTCGCAAAAATTATAGCACAATAGACCACATTTTTAAGCATTTTGCCATTGCACAGAAACAGCCTGTTAACATTCTGTGTTTATTGACTTCAAAAAAGCGCGTGATTCAGTCAGAAACTTCTGAGGACCTTAGAGAAAAAAAAAGGGGTAGAGTGCATCATGCTAGAAAAGAAATGTATAACATTGTAAGAGCTAAGGTAACTTTTGAAAAGGGCGTGACCGAGTCATTTTTAATTTAAGCCCTAAATTTTTAAAACATGTTGGATTTGTAGCCCTGTTCTTTTTTCATCATTCAGTAATGAGGTAGTCATTTATATCATCAACAGCGGCAAACATTGTGTCCAGTTTCACCCTGATGTTATTGAAATATTTAACTTCCTTTTTGCAGATGATGTAGAGTTAATCTCTGTTACTGTCAGTGGTCTTCAGAATCAACTAAATGTCTTAAGAAATGTATCTAATATTTTAGGTTTAGTAGTTAACGTTGATAATCTAACATTGTTGTATTTCGGAATGCGGGCTTTTTATCTGCTCATGAGAAAGTTTGTATGATGGCCAAGTCTTATCTGTTGTTATTATGTATTCATATCTTGGTACCTATCTACTCGTCCGTCTTTTACCACACTTTAAAAGTAATGGCTGGTAAAGCAAAATAGGTATTAGTTGGAATACTTCAGATGTTTTTTTGGTCCGTCAGCGATTATTCCACAGATGTAATTTTTTTTAATTTGATGGGCAAATACAACCCATGATGACTTACGCTTCTGACGTAAGGGACGTTATTGCACGTAAAAAGACTACATAACAAAGCCTACAGTATGTTGTTACATGTCCATGACAAAAACAAAGGGACATGGACCTTTTCTGAGTGTTCTCTATTGTTTAGTTATGCATTTGAGCGTGTTTAGCAGAGCTTTCTGCTATTAAAAAGAAGAACAAGAACCTTAGGCCTTAATGCGAACAAAAGATGGTTTGAACCTTCTATGGAAGCTCACTTAGGTTGCCCAGTTTGTAGAACAACTATCATAGAAGGTGAAGAGCATTTCCTGTTTAGATGCCCGTATTATGAAATTCTTCGAAAGAATAACCAACTCTTTCAATCACGTACTATCCAAAGAATAGAGGTTTACCTATCACTCACTAATGAAGAGTTACTGACAACCTTAGCGAAATTTGTAGCCGACGCAAATAAATGTGATTAAAAGAACTAGAATCAATAAGTAGAACAGAGATCATTTGATTTTAATTTTCATTTTTCCCCCCAATTGTAGCCACCTTTATATAGATAGGAATATCCTCAAGGCAATCGAAATAACTCATGCAAGATAAGTAGTGTGGGTGTGTGTGTGTGCATGTGTTAAGCGTCCATGTCTGATGGCCAAAGACATATTATATGGAAATGTAATCTGGTTGTTGTAGAATATGCTGCTTTGTATTATCACTATGTATATTTATCCCCCCCCATGTCAAAATGACTATAAGCCATTGACATTAAAAGATGTCATGTCATGGTATTAAAAAGAGGCTCCATGATTGTTATCAGCAAGAAAGCTATGAATTCTATCAATCTTATAAACCGTCAACTTACCAAAAGCTGATTATGAAGTGCCTTGACTAGATTTAGCTTAGGTGTCTCACCGTTAAAATCCCATACACCAAGACACATAATCAACCCCGTTGCTATGGATCGCAACTGCCCATTCTGTCCTGATATCGAAAAGTCAGAATTGCATTTTATTTTTGTTTTCCCACTTGTCTCTCAGAGAAATTCATACCCATTAAGTTTCGTAGATGGTCACGTAGTTTCAAGCTAGCATTGCTGTTAACACAACAAATGCTAAAATCCTGTTCAACATATCGCTATTTGTTTGCAATTATTTCAAATTCGTATGAATGTTCCTTGAATAAGAGTATTGTCTACTGATTTATAAAATGGTGTGTTAATGTAATTTTTGTCAGATTTATATGCATTTATTAGTGTTTCTATGCTGTTCGAGACTTAAGAGCTTATCTATTTATGTACCTGTAAAATCACCCACCCCTTGCAATGGGCCGATGGGATCAATAAAGTTTATTCGTTTGTTCGTTCGTTCGTTCGTTCTTCTCAATGTGCACATTTTTATTCAGACGATTTTTGCATGAGTGATAATAACTCGGCAACAAGGCTCCTTCCTCCAAAGTTCCTCACACCGTTTGTGTACCCTAACTTCCACCCGCTATCAATGTAAAATTTAGGTCAGTGTCGACGACATTCTAGGATCGTTTGAATAAGGGTGGCTTGGAAAACGAGTGGATGGATGACTTGCAATTTTGCAAGAGTATAAAACAAAGAAAGTGCTAGCATACTACACTGGTTGTTCACTCTTGTGGTTATATCATTTCGAGCTATATACACCATACCTTTCAACAGGAATCGGCTTATTGAGCAGGTGAGTACTTACGTTTATTAGCTACCTGTCACCCTTTACTGAATACTTTTTATTGTCTCTGAGTGATGGAAAATCTCCTAATGACTATAGAGACCCCATTCTTTCACGCTAAAATGTAGAAATCGTTTGTTAAAGAGCGTTTATTTCTATCTGTGAGCGACGAAGAATTAAGAACAGTTGCCGACATGGGGTACATTATTTAAAGACTACAAGACAGTGCTCGAAAACTATCATCAGGATGTAGTTAATTTTATTCAGCCAACCTTCTTTCAAAAGTCTTTTAACTTTTGGAGTTGGCACAAGCTTACGTTTGATCTCTCAGAGTATGAGGGAGTAACAGATATCAGTTTCCCTGGCCAGTTTCAAGTCAGCCAGTACTCGCTTGAGCTATACTATAACAGTAGCAAATCTTACATAACGGACGACTGTCCTCGTACGACGACAGCAGTTAATGTTTTTCACAACCATGACAGTTAAAGAAACAAGGATACAGTCACTGACTTGCAGTCCTGAGTAGAATTATGGTATCTAATGAGAGTCTGCGCCTTGCGAGCCGACCATCCACATGGTGCATGAAATGCGATTTTAACTTATAGTGACTTAATAAAATTCTGGCCGAGCGTTTTATATATGTTGACATTACCTCTTCGATTCTGACATAATCCTCTCTTAACAGCGACAAGGGTCACGTGACGCTAAAAGACATCATAGTTTCCAGATTGCAAGTATTTTCTTTGCGGGAGGGGAGAATCAGTGTATCTCAGAAGTAGAACAAGAACTGTATAGCATGTTCAAAGAATACCAGAATGTAATATTTGGGCTGATAATTTGGGACAAGTTACTAGACTCAGCTTAATACGAGACAGTATTTTCCGCAATCTGGGTTAAATAATCTATTTGAGATACAAGTCTACGAACATTACCATGCACGGGAATGTTAAATCCTGTGGTAACAGAAAGGTACATGGATGCCAATGAAAGAGCTCACATGATATACTAATTAGTACTCGTGGAGATTCTTAACCTCATGTATCCGACTCTGTGTGTGCGTGGTAATTTTTATAAACAGAGAGGTATCAGCTGGAGACAACATTGACATCAGGAAAACATGTGAATGCAATAATGTACTTATTTCTTCAGGCAGCGGCCATGAAAGCAGTCTGTATTTACCAACCAGGCGGGCCAGAGGTCCTCAAATACGAAACTAACTTAACAAAACCTAACGTGGGGGACTCTCAGGTAAGATGAGACATGAAACGCAGAGCCGAAAACGAAATATTCGTTCAAATATGTAAAAAAAAGGAAAAGGACGATTTAAATGCTCCGTAAAATGAAAAGCGATCTTCAACTGAAGCTTTAGTTATAATTCTATACGACTCTTGATGCCATTTATCATAGCTTCCATCTATCAATAAGCCTTAGTTTAAATTATGTGTGGCATATATATATATATATAGAGAGAGAGATCATGCTATGTATGTGTGTGTGTGTGTGTGTGTGTGTGTGTGTGTGTGTGTGTGTGTGTGTGTGTGTACATATATATATAGGGCCTATATATATATAAACAGAGAGAGAGACCATGCTATATATGAAAAGCAGGCACACAGCACAAACAGTGCTTAAAGTGTGCACTATCTTGCTATCTGTGATTGAAAACTCCGCCGGGCCTGGTCCTGTCTTGTGCAAACACAGCAGTACGAGGTCAAACAAGCCCTAAATCAAGGTGACTGGTTTACACCAAGCAGAAACCCGGAACAAACACTCGATCACTTTTAAATACAAATGAATGATTGGTTGCAAACACGGGTACATCATAAATATCAAGATTCGTCTGCTTTTATGCGAATCCTCGAGTCTACAAGAACACATACCAAAAGAAGAATTTATTATTTATTTTATTGCATTTTTATGTTTAATTGTTTCCTTTCTTTGTAATCTTGTGTCTTTGGTATTATTGAAATGTTATCATTTTGTGATTGTTCTGGTAGATGACTTTTATTTGCTAATTTCGAGGTGGCTTTGCATTTTACTTTATTTTTTGAGTGCTGCTGTATTCTTCTCTTGTTTCTTGGGCGACTGTGTTTTTGTTTAAATGTTTTTCCTTCCTTAACCCTGTTAAGTAACTGATCTTATTGTTTGACTGTTACTGGCTTGTTTGAGTTCAGAAATCTGGCTGTGTCAACTTCCAAGGGAAACACGGAAGCTTTCGTTGTCTTCGTTGTCCAAAACAATAAATAATTCTCCTATTTTCAGACTGAAAAATACTAAACACGTCCGCCCTAAAACCTAAACACTAGCGGCGACACACGCCCGCTTCAACATTAAAACTTAACGGTGAAACACGCCTACAATATTTGTTGTTGTTGTTGTTGTTGTCTTTGAAAGGGAAAGTGCTTCCACCGAAATGCGATTTCGCACTGTGGAGGGGGGGGGCAAGGGGGAGCAGAGGGGGAAGCTGGAGGTGGTGGTGGTAAGGAAGGAAGGGACCGGGAGAAGGGTTGTCGTTCTCTTTCGCCGCAGGTGTTGTTTACTGGTGTTGGTGCCCTCTGCCATCTGTAGTGCCGTGCTCTTATGTCCTGTAGGCCTGCCAAGTCCGCAGAGGTGGCGTACTCTCCAGGTTGCCGGATCTCTTAGGTTGCCCTATTTCTATATCCTAGACTTAGTTTGAGGACTTATTGAGATTTATGCTTGGCCTTTTTTTTTTTTAAAGCTCTGGTTATGAGAGACCATTGTTTCAAGTTGTTTTTATACTGATTTGAAGAATAATGTTATGCTAGCAAGCTCATTTGTTCAGTTATATCCTAACCTATGGGTTTTTGTTTCAGTTATCAGAGTTTCCCAGGGGGAGGAGCTATTTAGTCATACCCTTTTATCTGTTTATATGAGCTTAGCATGAGGGTGGCTTGTTACCATTGTTACTACTAATGACAGTATAGTATGCCACTGCTCTTTTGGTGGGTTAAGACAGTTGTTAATGTTCAGTGCCAGCCTATGTTTATTTAAGACCTGTCTTAATTCTTCTCTTTCTTCTTTGTTTTCATGACACTCCAAAAGCACATGTGGGGTGCTAAGCCTGTCCCCACATATGCATGTTATAGGGTCTTTGTATTTAATTAAATATTCTCCACTTAGCCTCATTCTAGTTATCTTAGACTGGCGGGGCCTACTTGAATTAAAAAAAAGTAGCGTATTACTGGGTTGGTCATCTACCAGTCTCCTAGTTCCTTTCCCTTCAGTTTTATATTTCTCCTGCCATCTTGTTTGTATTGCTGGTTTTATGGCTATTCTTCTCTCAGTTGGTGAAATAGAGATGTTTAGGGTGGTGACTTTAGGACTGCTACTCTGCTTTACAGCCAGTTTTGCTAGTTTGTCAGCTTTCTCGTTTCCTTTAATCCCAATATGGGAGGGGATCCAAAGGAACCTGACGTCTCCGTTTTCCTTGTTAATTTTATTTATGAGGGACAGTATCTCATATACAATGTCTATTCTGTTGGATGATTGGTTTTTAAGTGCCTGGAGTGCTGACAGGGAGTCCGATAGTATAAGGAATTGTCGTTGTTCAGTGTCTCTCAGTTTGAGTTGTGTCGTCTCAAGAGCTGTCTGTATAGCAGTCATCTCGGCTGTGAAGATTGACGTGTGGGTTGGGAGTTTGATTGAAAGGGTCATGTTGTCAGGAGAATAGATTCCCAGCCCGGTTGCTTGCGCTTCAGGGTCGTGGGAGCCATCCGTATATATTTGTGTAAAGTCCTTGTAGGTGGTGCTCAGTTTGAGTTTGATCTCTGAGGTGATTTGGTATTGGTGGCTGCCTTTGTTGTATTTGGTGAGGTCAGTGTCTATTTGTGGTCGCGGAAGTGTCCAAGGTGGAGTTTGCATGTTGGTGTGTGGGTAGGGTGCTGTAATTGCCGTTTCTGCTCCTTTTGTGTTTTCTATATGTTGGGTGTGTTGTTGAATAGTGGGTTGTGGGGTGGGGCGGCCTGTTCTGTGTCTGTGGGGTTGTATGTGGATCTGTCGGACTGGGTGGTCGGTAGGGAGACACTGCGTCTTATAGTAGTAGGTGGCTGTCCTCTCCTTGATAATCAGGTCTATTGGTTTTTGTCCCGTCTCTGCCAATATCGACAGGTTTGGAGTGTGCGAAGGTACACCCAACACTACTTTTAATGCTCGGGCCTGGACTGACTGGAGTTTAGCTATGTGGTTTGACCTCAGGTGAACTAGGAGTGGGGCTGCATAAAGCAGCTTTGACATTACATGGGCTTGGTATAGGTTAAGAAGGGATTTTGGGTGGGTGCCCCAGTTGTTACCACTTACTACTCTCATTAGGTTAATTCCCTTTTTGGCAGCTTTCGTTATTTTATCTACATAGGGGGACCAGTTTGTTTTATCCGAGAAAATTACTCCTAAGAATTGTACCTGGGAGCTATAGGTAATGGTTGTTTGGTTTAGTTTTAGTTTGGGATATTCCATCTTTTGGTTTGGTTTTTTAAATATTATCGCCTGGGTTTTGGGGGCTGATAATTTAAAGCCATTATATTTTAACCAGTTTGCTACTTCATGGAGGTCCTCTTGGATCTTGTCAATTCCTATGATTTTAGGTATCTCGGGGTTGTTTGTTTTACGTATTTCTACTTTTCCTAGGAGGGAGGTGTCGTCTGCAAACTGTTTGACTTTTACGTGCTTTACACATTTGGGGAGGTCTGCGATCATTATGTTAAACAATAATGGACTGAGGACGCTCCCCTGGGGCACTCCATTATCAAGCAGCACCTCTTTAGACGTCTGGTTTTCCACTCTTATTGCTATTTTCCTGTTTGACAGGAAGGATCGAACTAATTGGACGATTTTGTTTGGAGTGCCTATGCGGTAGAGTTTCTGGAGCAGACCTTCATGCCAGAGCATGTCGAAGGCTTTCTCAATGTCCAAGAACACTCCACACAGGTTCACTCTTTTTTCGGTATGAGCGTTAATTATTTCCTGCTGTAAGGCTGTTATATGATCCATCGTACTACGTTTTTCCCTAAACCCACTCTGTTCTGGGGGTAGAATGTTGTTTACTTCGCAGTAGTAGTTTAATCTGCATTTGATTATTGTTTCAAACGTCTTGCCTAACTGCGAGGTGAGCGCTATTGGTCTGTAGCTAGCAGGGGATGTCTTTTCCTTACCTGGTTTGGGGATTGGGACCACTGTAGCCATTTTCCACATGCTGGGGAGTGAGCTTTTATCGAGAATTTCATTAAAAAGCTCTAAAATATGAAGTTTAGTTTTATGATGACATTTTTGCAGCATTTCGTAGGTGATGAGGTCTGGGCCTGGAGCTGATCCCGGCCTTTTAGTTGTTAGGGCCTGCTCAAGCTCTTCCTGAGTTATTTTTTCTGCTAATTTAAAAGGGTCCTGTTGGTTTAAAGGGGGTAGAAAGTCTCGTTCGGCCTGTTCCCTATGTAATTTGAAGTCCGGGTCTAGATTATAGTCTGCGCTAGCATCTTGGAATTGTTGCGCTAAGAGGTTAGCTTTTTCTTGGTTTGTTTCATACTTTAAACCATCTTTCAACAAGGTTGGCATTGTGGACCTGGGGCCCTGATTAAGATATTTTACCTTTTTCCAGCTGTCATTTAGGTTTGAATTTAAATCTAGAGATTCTGTAAACCTATGCCAGTCATCTTTTTTAGCTTGTAGGATAGTGTTTTTTTGCTAAGGACCGTGACTTTTTGTATTCTAGTCTGTTTTCGATAGTTTTATTTTTCTTCCATATCTTTAGTTTATATTTTCTATTTCTAATTACCTTTTCACAGTCTTTATTCCACCATGCTTGGCCAGCATATTTATACTTGCTACCGTTGCCGTTTGGTGTTGCCGATTGGATAGCTTTCATGATACTGTTTGTCAGTTTGGCTGTCTTCGTATCTATGTCATCATCAGGGAGCCATACCTCACTCAGTAATGTTAGTGACTGGTATAGGTTCCAGTTAGTTTTTTTAGTATTAATTCTGAAGGTTTGAGGGTTTGGGTGATTTAGTTTGGTTTCTGGCATGGCAATCATGATTGGGAAGTGGTCACTCCCTAGGGTGTATTCTTCATAAACTTCCCATTTCAAGATATTTGCTAGTTCTGGGGTACATATTGATAGGTCTATGGCTGAGGTTGAGTCTGTAACGCCTTGGCAATAAACATGAGTGGGCTGACCATTATTTAATAAACACATATTCGAATTATCCATTGCTTCTTCTAACATTTTGCCTCCTTTGTCTGCTTTTGGTTTATCCCTATCCCAGAGTGGGTTTTTAGCATTAAAGTCCCCTAGGATTAGAATGGCTGATAGGAAAACATTTGTTAGATCATCTACTGTGATTTTGCTGTATTTGTACATGTTAGGGATGTATATGTTGGCTATTTTTAATTTTTTACCTGATGGTAAAGTGATTTCAGCTATGATTATCTCTAGTTCGGGGTTTAGTTGGTGGTTTACTTCTGTGACTATTAATTCGGTTTTAACATAGATAGCTACTCCTCCTGTGAGTGGTTTAGGTCTCGACTTGTAGATAGGGGGGAATTTATAGCCTGGAATTGGAATTGGTTCTCGGGCGAAGTTTACTTCCTGTAGGGCTATTACATCTGGCAAACTATTTTTAATGAAGTTTAATAGCTCGTGTTTGTTACTATTTAGTGTCCTGCAGTTCCACTGCATAAACTTCACCTGTTTGTTATCCATTTTAATATAGTAGTAAGTTCATCAGTCCTGACAGGGTTTGAAGCATAGTTATTAACACTGGCATTTCTTTTTCTTTTAGGTCTTCATTTCTTATAATCTTGCTGCTATATTCATTTATTTTCCCCATTAATGACATGACAACTGCGGAAAGATTGTCACAGGTCTCTGTGGTTTTTGTCGGGTCTGTTGTCGTTGGTGGGTGACTGTCTTGATCGGTGGTCATTGTATTTTCCGTTATTGTCTGGTTTTCTATGTTGTGGTCATTTACTAGCTCTGACGCGGCTTCTTCTATGGTCTGTGAGGCTGGGACAGGGTTTTCTGACCGGGAAGCTGTCTGAGGGGCCGGCGGAGGTGGGGTTTGTTGTTCTTTGAGGGGCTCCCTAGTGGGTGCTGTGTCCTTTCTGGACCAGTACTTTTCTTTTGACGTGTTTAGCGCTTCCCTGTATGACATTTGGCCAGTTGCGCTGATCTGGCTGGCTTGCCTATGAATGACCCTACAAGGGCAGCCTCCATATCGAGCACTGTGGCCAGTGGTGCCACAGTTTATGCAGGCAAAGTCCTTGTTGTTTTGGATTGTGCACGCTCTGGTGTCATGCCCTTCGCCGCATCGCCCACAAACCGCCTTGAGTTTGCAGTTAGTTGCAACGTGACCAAAGCCGTTACAGTTGTAACACTGCCGTTCGGTCTGATGAAACTGTTCAACTCTGTAAGTTTGGTAACCTATTTTTACTGATGTAGGCGTCTCGCTGTTTTGGAATTCGAGGAGGATCGCCTTACTTGGGGCAGATTTGTTGTCTTTGGTTCTAAAACTGAATCTTTTTAGCGCTCTAACTTTGGGGCCTTTGTCGCTCGCTAATAATTCGTTTATTTCGTCCAGGCTTTCGTCAAGTGGGATATTCTTCACTACACCTAGTCCTTTTTGTTGTCAGACTTTACAGAGATGTTTTGTCCTGGTTGATAACATGTTATTGCTAGACCTAGGAATATTTTAAGATTTGCTGCCTCTTCCTGTTGGCTTTTATTTGAGCAGCCAATGATTAGTTTGTTGGTCCTGGGATTTGGCCGTATCTCTGCGACCTCACCTATTTTTTTTTTAACTTCTGTGGTTAACTTGACAGGGCCAGCTGTTACGATTGCCCTGTTTTCTTTTTGAACTGGGGCAATTACTATGGGAAATCGTAGCTCAGGCACGTTCCCTTGTCCTTTGGGAGATTTTGTGGGAGAAGTTTCCTTCTCCGATTTTTACTTACTACGACTTGGAAGTCATCGTCCGAGTCTATATCAATGTGGTTGTCAAGATTTTGTTCGTCAGTCACGGTTGATAGTGAGTCGCTGCTTGTCTCACTGAGTAAAAAATCGTCTTCAAACTTCATGCTTTTTTTGGACAGGCTTCTGGTAATGATTTTTTCACTAGGTTTAGCTTTCCCTCTTTTGGTTTTCCGAGGGTGGTCCCCCATTGTGAACGCGTGCTGAGAAACAGCGGTCTTTTGGTTTAAAAAAAAAAAAAAAAAAAAAAAAACTTTTTAGCTTATTTAGTGGAAGAAAAGTTTATCTTTTGGGGAGTACTATGTATGGAATTTGGCTAAAATTGGAGTTGATTTTACTCTGAAACTTATTTATTTAATTAGTATTTAGTTTTACTCAGAGGTAGTAAATAAAAAATGGTAGGGCAACGATAGAGATCACTTACCGGTTCGTCCGCCACCCGACTGTGCCTTGGAGCCGTCGACTATGGCGGAACAATACCACGTGGCGATAGTTCACACGTTGCTTTCACCCACGATGCGTACACCTCGCTGGTTGAGCCTCGAATCGTTGGTGTGGTTGCCCACGACGTGTGACTCTCACTCCCTGTCTTTCAATCACTTCGTCCAAGATGTCTACGTATACGTATTTTTTCCAATTGCTCCCTACGCACGATATCTAATGCAGAACTGTGATTTAGAATATCCTTGAATATGCAGTATCCAGTATATATCCAGTATATATCTTGAATCAGCCAAGCAGCGCTTCATGCTCTTGATGCTCAATCAAATGCGATGCTCCTTGTTCAGTGATGATCCGAGTCGCTAACGGTTTTCTGTGAATCCTCCAGTACTTGCACAAACTTCTCCCCTTTTTATTCTCTGACCATGTCTCAGAGATGAGTGTTCACGCCTACAATACCTCTTCCAACTTGCTTTTAACTTACTCAACGCCCTCCAAAAGGTTACGCATGCGCTCTCTTGCTCGAACGTTTCAGACGTCAAAGCTTGCGTCATTCATCAAGACTTACGTCATTCATCAAGGTTCACGTCATTCACACTCGCTCACGCGCTCGCTAGGATGACCTACACCCACTAAAACATTTCATTCGTGACAAAGCCCTACGACTGATGAATCAATAAGTTGTGATTGTGTGTTCACATCAAGGTAAGCTGTAAGTGATTATATGTTCACACCAGGTTTTGTTCAAGTCGTCAGCTGCAGGCGTCAACCCAGGGGACGTGCTGACCAGGCATGGCTTATTTTTTAAAACCCCAGTGTTTCCATACATTCTCGGCTGGGACGCTGCCGGGGTGGTGGAGGCTGTTGGGAAGAGCGTGAAGAGGTTCAAGGTAAAGATTCTCCCTGTGTAGCCGTATGTGCGTACCTGTGGATATTCCTTCACTACAACCCCACCCTTCCCCTTGCCATTCCCGGCCCCCTTCCCTCTACCCTGCGACTACCTGGCGTCAGAACCAGTTCTCATCACGGCTTTCAGTGCGGGGGCGTTGTTATGTCTTACGTGGGTGTGTGTGTTTAAAGGTTGGCAGTTTAAAAAAAAGTTTAATTAACACGCTTTGTTCAGTCTTCGCTAATGCAGACGAATTGGTTTTTTATCTCTCTCTTTGCTTTTAGAAGCCTGTTATTTCGTCTCTGTCTTGCAGCTTACCTCCTACTCTACCCTTAATCCTCTCTACGGTGTTCTCACATGTAGCCTGTCATTGCAATGTCCGCCTTTCAAACTGTTCTTGTCACACCGATCCTGCTAGCGTGCATGTCGAGGCTGTTCTTTTCGCACGAAATCCTGGTGACACTATTGTCTCTGATGTCACGGCGTCTAGAAAGGTGACCGCGTGTACTGTGCTGGCAACGTGTCCGGGGGGTATGCGGAGTTCGTGGTGTCCGAGGAGCGCCAGACTGGACATCTCGGGGACAAACTGACTTTCGCACAGGGCGCCGCCGTGGGGGTACCCTACTATACAGCTTACAATGCTTTAGTCTTCAAGTAAGTTGTCAGTCACATCTCCAGAAGTCGTCAGGTCGATTGATTATTGAATAGTGCGGTGAACCTAGCTTTGACTGGGGTAACTCACTATTTTAAAAAAAATCATCATCATCATCATCGTCGTCGTCGTCGTCGAGCGCTGCGCTTAGATGTATTTACTAAAGCCTTATCATTAATCCACACGTGGAGGATCTCCGTAAAGTTTGGGAATATCTTTTCGCAAGTCGTATGTGTATTTTTTATATTTATATTTAATGTATATTTTTTCTGAAGGGCACACGCCAAACCAGGCGAAACAGTGCTTATTCACGGAGCAAGTGGAGCTGTAAGTGTCTGAAAACATGCGTGAAGAAAATTTCATATTCTATCTCCTTTTCTCTCTTATTTCCCTTTCTTTCTTATGCATACTCATGAAACACATTCCAGCCCCCACCCCCTTTTTCACGCACGCACGCACGCACGCACACAGACAAAAAGTCACTCACAGAATACAATTGTTGTGTTGAGAAATGAATGTCGAACGTCATTCAAGGATTTCTAGTTTCATTTTTTTATTCTTCTTTTGTTATCAATATCAGAACTGATATAAATCACTTATCTTGGACAGGTGGGACTTGCCGCCGTGCAGCAATGCAAGGCCCTCGGTCTGCGGGTGCTGGGGACCGCAGGGACTAAGAAAGGTCTGGATCTGGTCAAGCGCTACGGCGCCGAGGTAGTGTTTAACCACCGAGAGAAGGGTTACACAGAGAAAATACAGGTAAACACATAACGTGATAAGACAGCATATCGCAGTAGTCATGATGTGTTATATGATAACTTATATTAAGACGTCGAAAGAAAGTGCGGGAGAGTGAACGAATGAATGCATGAATAAATAAAGGAGTGGATCAAGGGATGAATGAACAAATGTGTGAAGGTGTAAACAATAAAAGCAACAAATCCCGTTCCCCTTCCCTGCAAAAAAAAATAATAATAATAATAAGGATAATAAATATATGAATGATTGACATTTTAAGGTAACTGAAAGATTTTCTTTAAATAAAAAGAAATCAAAGTGTGTTCATGAATTATTCATTTTCGTGAGAAAAAGGGTAACGGTTGAAAGAATAGTTTGCCAGCTTGGTGATAAATTTTTATACTTAACATTTAATTCCATAACCATTTCAAAAGATCTGTGTGTGTGTCTGTGTGTGTGTGTGTGTGTGTGTGTGTGTGTGTGTGTGTGTGTGTCAGGAAGCTACAAAAACAAGCGGGCTGAACATCATCCTGGAAATGACGGCCGGAACCAATTTCCAGCTGGACCTTGAACTCATTTCCTTCAGGGGTCGCATTGTGGTAAGTCTTTTCACTCGACATGCTAGACTTGAGACGAGTACACGAGGCAGCTACGAGAGATGGGAGGTAAGGGGGACGATGGGAAAGACTGGGTCATGCTGTGGGGCATGGGATGGCGGAAGGTGGGTGGGGTACCCTTTGACCTTCACTTCTGACGACGCTTCAGTGATTGCCCTTTGACCTGATACAGTGACGTGGATAATGCCAACGATAAGATGACATTACTGTAAACGTACAGACACGGTGGCAGAAAAACTAACGGATTTGCTTGATCGTCCGCAGGTGTGTCTGATTAAAAGTGTTTCCTTGGGCGCCAACTTGGATCATTTCCATGGCAACCGATTGCGTCACATGTCAAAAACCATTTTTTTCAATCATCGGTAAACCTAACGATATCAAAACAATAGCGATGTCTTGTAAATCTCTGATTTGTAATTTTCGAGCCCTGACTGACAGATTGTGATAAAAGCTACGTACGTTTTTAATGTACGACATTTGTACTGGATTGTCTTTAATTAACTGATCACCGCTGCTATTCGTCTCCAGTTGATTGGATCAAAACAAGAAGCCACCATCAACCCTGGCTTGTTCCTCGCAAAGGAACCCAACGTCGTTGGTGTGGCCTTGCTTTACTCCACCAAAGTAAGAAACATCAGTCTCGCGAATATGCTTATTTATTTATTTATTTTCTTTTGGTCTTTGTTCTTTGCCTCTTTATTTCTTCCACATTGCATTCACTGTTCTGACTACCTCTTTGTTAACACCAAAGGCACACACTAGCCACTCTGTACGACACTATAGTGATCTCGGCTGACTTTCTGCTTTTGTTTTATGTAATGTCTCACTCCCTGCGATCATCTCTCTGTACTTCAACCATGCAGACAGCCATTTATTCAGCCATATAGTCGATTCTCGCACATCCCGGAAACGTACTACTTTTGTATCCTTTGTCTCTAATTCAGGAGGAATGGGAGGAAATGACTGCGGCCATAGAGGCGGGTATTGTTAACGGATGGGTGCAGCCTGTCGTCGCGCGCGAGTACCCGCTGGCTGAGGCCAAGCAAGCACAGCTCGACATCGTGGACAGCTCCACGGGGGCATCCGGGAATCTTATTCTAAAGATCTAACGAGATTTGATGACACAGAACTAGAATACTGCCATCTGCACAAGACGCCATCCGAGGTTCAAGCAGTGGACCCGGGTGGTTTAACAGTGCCAGATAATAAGGAGCACAAAATGGCAGCTCCCAACAGACGATCAGATTATGATGAACAAATAAGTTAGTTATTTGATTATTCCAGATGTGAAATGAAATCTAAATCAACTGAAAATGCTTGATTGGCTGACAAAGTGTTTCTTTCTCTGTTATAATGCGCTTGATTACAACGACTGGTGATGCATTTTCTTTTGATAATTTTATCACTATGTGTTTGCACGCGTGTATGCTCTTGGCATCCTTGATTTCTCTCTATACGTGCACTTAACAGATTCAGGATGGAAGTCTGTACGTGACTAAACTAATGCAACACCACCACCATCATACATTTTCTAAATGACCATATACTTGCGTCTACATCTTTCACTTAAAATGACTGAACTACTGCATACTGCAACATACCTTAAATATTTTCCGCTACCTGCTCTGTGTCATATCAGCCTTCTCTAAGTTTCTTTCTCTGTGTGTCTCTGCAGTCCCACTAAGTAAGAAAAAAGACGTCCTGACCATAAGAGCGCATAATGTGTCTGTATTTACTTAGTATAATTATGAGTGGGTGTGTCTGTTGTAGAAGTGCGCAGGTCTGTTACATGTGAATATCGGTGCATGGCTGTTGGTTATTCTGTTAACTTCAGTATATCATTTCTGGAAAGCGCTCTGAGCATATTATTGGAAAAGCACTTCATTATTATAATTACACTTGGCCTGCCCCTTTAGACACAGTCGTCAGAGTTGTCACCCCTGACGTTGCAGATAATCTGTTCGGGCGACAACGTACACCGGAGTCGTTGCTGTAGTCTGTTACTGAAGTATGTGCGGAAGAAACCAACCCTTTCTCAGCCTGCTTATTACTGAACTCCAGACGGACAAATGAACTCTAGCAAACCCACACCTTCACCCCGGATCGTAAAGTTTATCCCCGTGGTGGTAGTGGCTGAGCGAGAGTGGGTGTAAGCGGGTTGGTAATATCTCTTTACGGTTTCGATACATTTCTTTGTACTGCTTCTTCTACAAGCAAGAGGACGCTAAATTTCGCGTTCTTTGACCCCTCGACCGACAAGGGGGGGGGGGGGCTGGCCTCATAACTTCAGACAAACTTCACCGACATACCTTGTGTCACACCCTCAAGGCGTGATCCAACTTCCCCTGCCAGTGACAGCCGTTTCACTATCTCTCACCCGCACGATCTCTACTCTCATGTCGCGGCAGTGTCCGCTAGGCGTTACCATGGTAAACATGGGGGATCAACTATTCTGATATACGACGGCCCGGGGCATCCGTTGTTTGAAAGCAGCCCACGTGAGCGGGAGTTTTACCTGCGGCGGCCGGACGTGAAATCGACACCCCGTACAGGTAAACGTTTCCTGTATTTTTCTCAGGCAAACGTTCTTTGCTAGGCATTAGACAAAGTTCCTGTGATTTAGGCAAAGTACTGTGTTGCGGGTAACCTGGTGTGTCTGCTGTGGGTCATAAACTACATGCATCTGGGACGCGCTGTCCTTTAAATACCTGGGACAAAGCGAGGGTCGCGGCAGTCTTGATTAGGCGAAGGTACGTGTCGCCATTTCTTTGCCGCGCTGCACGGCGGGGTTTTTAGATCCACTCACTTGCGTTTCTTTCGATGAGATGAAGCTTCGAGTGTCCTATGCGATGTCAGATTGTACTTTAAAATAATATCTCACATGGAACGTTATTACAACTTCATTACACCCACGTTTCCACGCACACTAACACACACATCCATGCATACACACTATCTTTCCCTTCCTCTCTGTCTAATCTCTCCCTTCCTCTCTGTCTAATCTCTCCCTTCCTCTTTGTCTCCACTCTTTTCTCTCTCTCTCTCTCACACACACACACACGCTGTCTTAGAGTGAGAATTCACTCATCGGTTTACTTTCCGAATCAGTCATCCGGATAATACAAACAGACGATAGAATGTGAAATTGACACCTTTGTGTGGTCACGAGTGCTCATAAGGCTAAAATTACACTGAGGCAGAGGTCTCCATCTGTAGACGTTGCGTTGCAGAGGCCGTCTGAGTTCAGGCTCGAGTTGGGCGAAGGAAATTGTCGAGAACTTCTCGCCACTACTCTGACGTCACTCTTGTTTACTCGACAGCCGTGCGTGTCCTTTCTCCTCCTCGCCAGCTTGCAAGTGTCGAGTGTGCTCCAGACCTGCGACCCCAAAATATGATGCCCGCTGATAAAATATACTCCTGGTAGTCCCCGGCCGGCAAGGTATCTCAGAACACCTGCAGGTGTTCTCTCCTCTTTGTGTCCCGCTGTGCTAGCAGCGACTTTCCTGTTTAGAAAATGACGAACGTCACGTGACGTCTTCTTCCTGCTGCTGCCATTGATAACGTCTCTCTATATCTACCTTCTTGTCATCGGTCACACATGCGCAGTCCTGCGTGCGTCACCAACACGGGCTCTGGAGGACAAAGACTGCTTGGGGCGGGATAAGGGAAGATAATTTATTAGATGTGTTGGACATGTCCACGGCCTACTGACGGCTACATGAATCTAGTAGGCAGCTCACAATACATAGATTGCACACAGCTAATTAATTGCAAAGGGCTTTCTTTATAACAAATGTGAAAAAAAGAGACTAACGCGTCTTTTCTGTCACTTATTGGGGGTGTCACGTGAACAGAGATAATTAGTTTAACATCTGTGTCAAAAAATGTTATATTTGTTGACTCGACAGGGATGTTGCTCGAGATAATAATAATAATAGTGAAGATTTTTATAGCGCATATTCACACTCATAGAGAGCATGCTCTTAGCGCTTAAAACGAGGAAGAGACGTGGACTAAGTAGATACAAAACAAAGGGGACGAAAGAAAACGACAGTACTGACGAAACAGAAAACAAAAGGCATCAAGTAACAGGAACAGAAAAATATAGTGATTCTGCAAGAAAGATGGGTAA
The DNA here is from genome assembly GCA_004794655.1 of Marisa cornuarietis. NCBI lineage: Eukaryota > Metazoa > Mollusca > Gastropoda > Architaenioglossa > Ampullariidae > Marisa > Marisa cornuarietis. Next base: position 6,083,789 of record SMMW01000617.1, on the reverse strand, counting down.
AGTAGCAAGAGGGAAGGGGGGTTAAGAAGGACTAGCATTGTGTGGACTGTGTTAGGAGTAATGCTCAAGGAAGAGGTGCGATAAGAAAAAATAAATAAGAGATAAGAAAAACAAAGGACAGCAGGTTCTAACTGATTATCTCATTTGATGCTGAAAGCTGAGAGAGTGAAGAATAACGAAGAGATTAGAGCCTCGAAGTAAATGCTAGCATGTCCGACAACGGCTGGCTACCCGTTTAAGAATTAATCTCAGTCCCGAAAAAATGTGTTTTCTTGAGAATGAGTTTTAGAACTCATAGATGTGGTAAACTATTTAACAACCGTTGTTACTGAGAATCTTTTCACTAACATGTTTCCATACCTAGTCACCACACTAAATGTGGTTAATAGTTGAAATCACAGATCATGCTGAACAAACGTAGTAGACTAATCGCAGACTTTGTGCTTTAGAAATAACTTTTTTTTTGGCAGACTAATACCACTGGAGGCTCAGATTTCAAGGTCGATGTGATTCACGATGAAGGCAGTCAGGATCCATAATTTCGGAGGTCCAGAAGTTCTGCAGTATGAGGTTAACGTGCCCCTGCCGACGCTTGGCGACACGCAAGTAAACGATTGTTTACTTATTTATTTTGTTAATTTTATAGCCAAGTAGCTAGTTCGGTCAGTTTACTTAGTTTAAGGTTCATTTACGGTTCCCCTCATTCATCGTATGGACAGAACGTCATAATATTGTAAGGCCACTGTTAGTGGGGTCACCAATATGTTAGGCATGATAGGAAACAATATATTCCATAATTTTTATAATCCGTTGCCGCGTAGCTGGCTGCTAGCCCTAACAGTCAAAGACCAACCTGAATGGTTTGCGGTTTTTGCAGATATCGGTAGATACAGGCGATATAAACCTAACCTGTAAATTACAGCCTCCAAAACCCATCCGTTCATTAATTATCCGCTAGCAAAGTACGCGATTCGCACCTGCGATCAACGAGCGCCGTTAACAGTGTACTACGTCACACTAGTGCACCATTCACAACATTGACAGCCGTCAACATCAAACAGAGAGAGAGAGAGCGACAGCTGGGATTATTCGGAGGTTAAAGTCTGCTTTTCTCGTGCTAAAGTAGCAGTTTTTCAAAACCACGAGAAATACAGACTTTCAGCTTCCGAATAACCCGAGCTGTCGCTCATTCTCTCTCTCTGTTTGGTGTTGACTGCTGGCAGTGCTGTGAATGGTGCACTAGTGTGACGTAGTACACTGTTAGCGACGCTTGTTGGTCGTAAGTACGAATATTAGCGGATAATTAATTAACGGATGGGTATTGGAAGCTAACATTTGCAGGTTAGGTTTATTTCGCCTGTATCTACCGATATATGAAAACTTCGAAAACCATTCAGGTTGGTCTTTAAGCTGTTACTTTAAACAGCAAGATAATATTCAGCTTTTGACATCAGTGCACCCAACCCCAGGGATTTGCTTGACTTCAGAGGTGATGGGAAGACGTTTCAAGCTAACATTTATTGTAGGGTGTTAGTACATTCTTCACTATAATAGGTGCCTCCCAGTCTATGGCAAGGGTAACCACGTGACTTGTAACGCACCCGTCTGAATTTCTGACAAATGATAAGTACCTCGGCATTCTGTGTGTGTGTGTGTGTGTGTGTGTGTGTGTGTGTGTGTGTGTGTGTGTGTGTGTGTGTGTGTAGGTGATGATCAGAACGTCAGCAGCAAGCGTTAGCCCTGTTGACGTCATGACCGTCAGCGGCAAATTTCTCGTAAAGCCCAAGTTGCCATGGATACCGGGAACTGACGCCGCTGGGATTGTCGAGGCCGTTGGGTCACAGGTCATGAAGTTCAAGGTTAGCACTGCGCTTTGAATGTCTGGCTGTGCAGCACGCCTCCATAAAACTGCATGATAGTCTGTCTAGGTACACTGAGTAAATCTGTGACGTAACACTTTTTTTTTTACTGCGGTCTATAGGAACTCACGAGAAAATGAAACCAAAGATAAATGTTGATTATTTTCTAAATTTTCGATTTTCATCCTCAAGGTAGGAGACCGGGTATTTTGTGCTAGTGCCAAGTCCGGAGCATATGCAGAAATGGTTGTTGCGGAAGAATTCCAAACCGGTTACCTGGGACCGGATATGTCTTTTAACGAAGGAGCTGCCATCGGGGTGCCCTATTGCACCGCTTATAGGGCCGTCTTGCAGAAGTGGGTACCGGTCTTGCTGACATTGTCGCCAGCTGTAGAAGACATTCTTCTTTTTTATTTTTATTTTTTTTTTATTTTTATTTTTTTTTTTTTGAAAGCATTAGACAAAATCTGTTGTACGTAAAGGACTGAAAGATCTAATGTAACTCAGCTAAGGATGATTTTTATTGGGACAAAGAGACGAGTTTTTAAAAAAAGCGTCTATCCCTCAGAATGGAAGCTCCAGTAGATGCACCTTCTGATGCTAATGGTGTTTGTATGTTGTCTATAAACAGAGCTAAGGCGAGAGCTGGAGAGACTGTTCTCATCCCTCACGTAGCGAGCAGCGCGGTGAGTTTCTCCATCTTGAACAACGCACCTGTTCAGCTAACCATAACATTTCTCTAGTACAAGAAAGGAATTCTGCACTTCAATGTTCTAGTTTTTTTTCATCTGTTTTTCTTCTTTTCTTGCCTTCGCTTCTTCTCTTTATATCTCTTTCCATCTCAAAGATTTCTATCTATTTTTCTTCGAGCGCTTTATGACTAAATTAACATAATTCAGAATTATAACAAAGGCCAGACATTCGTGCTGACGTCCTCTTATTAAAGCAGGCTGTTATTACATTTTCATACAAAGGTTAATGACATTTCTTGAAGATCTCATGACATCGGCAAAAAAGTAAAGAGATGCACTGGGGATGTTGTCTTTGTTTTGTTTTTTTTACCTGGGCATAAATTATCTATCTGGCAATCAATAACTGACTTCCAGGAAATATCTTTGAAAGGACAACAGAGAGAACGAGAGAGCATGAAAGCAGATTGTAGTTCTACGCGGTTTTAGAACCAGCGCAGAGGTGACTGTAAGATTACAAAGATTACATAACCGGTAATATATATGGTGTGAGTCGCTCAATATAATGCTATATTCAACAGGTAGGCTTGGCGGCCATGCAGATCTGTAAGTCTCTTGGTCTGAAAATCCTGGTCACAGCCGGAACAGAGACTGGCCTGGCACTGGCCAAACAGCACGGCGCTGACGTGGCGGTCAACCACAGAGAAAAAGGATACGAAGACCTCATCTTAGTGCGTATCCTTTTCGGCAGATACTCATTATTGTGGGTATCTTCATTGACAGATACTCATACTCATGCGTATCTTTATCGGCAGATACTCATTATTGTGGGTATCTTTATTGACAGATAATCTTGTATCTTCACTGGCGGATTTGTTTGTTACAATGTGATGATACTACTAGACTAGTCACCTAACTTACAGAGGGTAGAAGACAACATGAAATTTTCAAAATTATCATTACACTAATGTTTATTCACATAAAGGGTTACTTGGTGACAGGAAGTAGCAATGAACTGCTGGTTTCAATTCCACCCAGTTTGGGCAGGTAACTCTGGAAGAAGCATTGTTTATAAAGACTCTTACAGAGTTGTAGGATTTGGATCCTAATGGTGTCGCTGTGTATTTGCTGCAGGATGAAACAGACGGCACAGGCCCCGACATTATTCTCGAAATGGCCGGACACAGCAACCTACAGCGCGACCTTCAGCTTCTCTCCGTTGGGGGGCGAATAATGGTCAGTCTTACTGCCGTATGTTGTGAAAAGCGCACCCATTAGTAATTACTTGGGTGGATATGCATGGAGATGTGTCAGTACGTGCATACACTGGCAATCCAGGTGCATGTGTGTATGCGCGCGCGTGCATGTGTGCGTGTGTGTGTTTGCGTACTTGCGGGGCAATACTCCTTCACTTTTGTTATGGACATCGTTTTTTTTTGTTGACAAAGTATATTTAATCGAGAGAAGAAATAAACTACCTTCGTGAAGATATATGTCGCCTGAGTTAATGAGTAGTGTTTGTCAATGCAGATCATTGGAGGAGGTGGCGAGACGAAGGTTTGCCCGACCACCTTCATGGTAAAGGAGGCAACCGTGAAAGGTGTCACACTATCACACGCTACAGACGTGAGTTGTTTCCCCTTTTTTAAAAAAAAATAGCTTGGTCTTCACATTGTTATCACACTCTCCTTGCCTTCCTCTGGACACATAAAGACCAAACCCTGTCAACCTTTTCCTGACACTATTCTTACAAATTCAGGCTGATACCACGTTTCAAACATTAAAAAACACACAAAATATTCTTTAGCGACCCTGACTCAATCCCCAAGTCTTACAGGTGAAGGGAGGTGTATTTTCCTTAATAATTTTCATTATTCTAGTATATTTTAGCCAGTAGCTGCAGCTTGTATTCCGTTAAACACATGTTTAACTGATAACTTTCATGTTCTGTTGACAGTAGATGAAGGGTATACTTATAGCGATTTCTACTATTTGGTCCTTCTTTATACCTGTTGGTAGAAAAGTATAGATTTCAAAGGCCCAGGCTGTATCATCTGTCCGTTGAATATTTAATGTTCATCTCAGCTGGCCTTTAATATCTGTGTCAGAATGTTTATAAGGAACGAGCATAAGTATTCTCGCGTGATATTATTTACACCATATTTTTATAACTAAGCAATATCGTTTATTCATAATGTATTTATTGGCTATAAATCGTAATGGGATTTTAAACTGTCTCAATTTTTCTCAGCCCTCGCACATTTTCATGCACTTGTTGAGCAGTTTCATGTATGGTTGTCTCAATTTTTTTTCCATTTCATCTAGTTTTTTCTGTTACTCATTTTGTACCAGTTTTCTCATTTTGTCCCACATTACATCACTTTGTCTGGTTAGTTGCTTTTTCATTTTGCTGTGACAGGATGAATGGACCGAGATTACAGCAGGTTTAGAAGCAGGTGTCCAGTACAAGTGGGTGAAGCCTGTGGTGGTCAAGACATACCCCTTGTACCAAGCGGCCGTAGCTCACGAGGACATCATTGTCAACACCAGCGCCGGCTTGGGGAACCTGGTGCTGGATATACAAGAGGCGATAGTGTGAAACAAAACTGGTTTTGCCACTGAACTGCCTCAGATCCACTGAACGTTCCACCGATTGGTATGGAAACATTCCATGTGTACTCCAGACCTTGCTTGTACCGCTGTCATATCACCACCAACACCACCGCGACGACTACACCAGTAGGACTCCAGGTTATCCAAAACCTTTCTTGCCAGGGGCGTCTCCTTCGTTGAGATGTCTTGCCTGGGAGCTTCATGCAGCGAACAATTTTGCTTCAGATGGGCATGTTGTCCGGCTGCCCGTCTAGCAGAGAAGCACTGGTCTGAGTGATTCATGGGGAGCCTGGTTATCGCCTGCTGTTATGAAGATGGTCATGACGATTAAAACGAAAATCAAACTGAAATTCAAGCTCTTTTTTTACCACAACTACCACAGTTTTTCGTCGACCATCAATATCTTCATCGCCTGCTCCGTCGCTGGTTTTTAATCAAGCAATCATTGCGACTTCTTTAACTCGTCTTTATCATATTCTGGATCCTGCTCCAACTACTGATGGGGTGGTCAGTTCATTGCCTTTCCCACATCCCATCAAAAACCATCTACTTTTATCTACAAGTGTCTGCGCCTGCAATGTATTCGGAGTGTAGACTAGGAAACCGATATTTATACAAGCACAAGGGACTGCATCACAGCGAGGAAGTACATCACGAGACTTGAGCGCAATAATCTTTCGATGTTGTTTCTGTACACTTAGCATCTGGAGTGGTAATGGGCAACGGGAAAATTAAAAAGAACATCAACAGCTTTACGTAAAATGTGTATTATTTCCGTTTCGCAAATGCCAAAGTTATACAAATAATTTTAATTTCACTAACCCTGAAGGTGTTAAATCCTTGTGTGGGTAGCTTCAGTTCTGTGTCGGGCCTTAACACAGTTGTGGATATAGGTAAGCGTTGAGCAAAATCATGCGCCGGTTACAAATATTTGCTCATTCATTTCAGTTGTGATAAGCACGGATTTACTCACCAATTTGTGATTTTTTAAAAAGTATCTAAATAGGTAATAGCTTAAAAATGAACATTTCTGTTCATGAAGAAAAAAATCAGAGACCCCTGAAAGTAAACCCTAACCCCTCTATCAATATGATGGGACGCTCCACCAGGCACCGGGATTGTTCCCCAAGATATCTACCAGCAAATTATCTGGGGACCACTCGACCTGTCCTACCGGGAGAACACACCGCTGCTACAGAATAAAAAAGAACGAAAGAGAGAATAAGAAAAAGTGTAACTGTGCACCTCGCTACCCGATATACACAGTCGCTCCCTTTTCACCCGATAAGCTGGAAGCAGCAGGACTTTATTTCATAAGACAGAGCGGATAGACAAGGACGAGAAGACAGCAGCGGATAAACAATACCAGACAATAATTCAAAACCTACAACACTTTATTCATTTTACTACAACAATTAAACACAAATGTTTGCTCTCCAAGCTAAAACTCTGCTTCCACACTCTGTATATTCTGAAGTCCACCTTGCAGCTCACCTCTCAACCCTTCTGGACGTGTGTGGCTGTTGTCGCTACATCTCTGTCTCTCTGAAGTGCAAGCGTAAAAAAGCGAGAGCCACGTGTTTCCTCAGTTTTCAATCTATGCGTTCCGGGTGTCGTTTTTGGGGTGCTCACCCGTTCTGCCGCTAACCGACATGTCAACACGTGGCCACGTGGTCGGCCCTAGGTTGCTAAAACCCTACCCTGTGATACCTCTTTTGGAGCAAAACTTAATATAAGACACGGTATTATTTTCGGGAAAATGTGATAGAAACGAACACATTTCTAACTGTATCGTACAAAAGACAAATTACATAATGTGAACAATCATTGTGTCAAGGGCCGTGCGTTCAGTTTGATCCGAATGCCCAGAATTTTTGAGAGGGGATCTCTAAGTGCCTTACTAGTCTGGTTTTTTTCGTAGGGTCTAGAACTTACTGTATGTTATCTTCGTTCTTTTCACCCTCCTTGACCCACAAGATTCAAGAAACTGTTTACTGTTTACATTTGACTTTCGGACTCGGGCAGACGCAAAAGTGGTACATGTATTATAACAGGTTGTTTACCAAATGACTTTTCACATGATTCATTGAAGACACTGCACTCTTCGTTTTAGACTATCGAGATGGACAAACAATAGTACAGCTATGCTACTTTACTATATTACTCTACTACTGTACACATAATACTGGTTGTTACTATAAAACAAAACAAAGAAAAAATAGAAGTCAACGCCGTGTAGCAGAGTGTTTAAGAGAACAATTTAAAGATTGATTTCCTCTTGATTGACTGTAAAAATGCACGCACTTGTCGTCAAGTTACAATGTTGTGGGTTGTCGCTGTAGGCGCCAGAGATTTTTCTAACAGCGATCAAGTGAGACAAGTGTGCAACAAAGCGAACGAGAAAATATCCGGACGGCAAACAGTCACAAACGAAGCGGCGCTTCAACGCATCTCGCAAAATGCATCTTTCGGTTCAAATCTTTCTCTAACCTTGGCTGCAGTAACGACCATAGCAGTACCTGGGGGCTCCGCAGGTGTAGGCTATATACCGTATATACCGTACCATAAGAAGCTCCTATCGCGGGGCCCCCTCAGGCGGGGGGGGGGGGCTGGGCGGTTGCCCCAGTGTCCACTCCCTAAGGCCCCCTCTGCTTGGCTGCACGTGCGTCATGTAACTCTTGGACACTGTGAGTACGGACGTGTATTACAAGTTCGTGAGCTGACAGCTGCCGAGTCTTGAGCTCGTTACTGTGTTTCTCACAGCTTCCTAGTCCCTTATCGACCTGGCAGTAATCCAGACGTTTCAATACATCAGTCAGTTTTACCACCCTCAATGCGCACGTTGGTGTCGTGGTGCCAGTATAAAGTCCTCTCCACCTCCTGAACACTTTCATAGGAATTACAAATGCAGGACACACACACACACACACACACACACACACACACACACACACATGTGCGCACTGAGAGAGAGAGAGAGAGAGAGGAAATTACAACACTTAAACACGACTGTGACATGTCCGGCCCCCTGATCCCAGTCAGTAAAAAATCAGTATGAAGTATTCTCTTACTGTAAAAAGATTTTTGTACGGAATAAAAATTCAGGATACACATATTCCTCCCCCTTCCCCCCCCCCGACAAGCGGCGCGTGCACACAAATGCGCACAATCACGCACACACGTGTCTGACACTTCAACAATCGGTTGACATCTCAATTTGAAAACATTTTTGCGTTATTGTACTGCACCCGCAGGGACTAGCCAACTACCGTACATTTCGGTCTATTGAGCTCACCTGTATATAAGCCGCACCCACTATTTTTTTTAATTTCTACTTTATTCACAAATAAACAGCACTGGTTTATATTATAAACCATAAATATATACAAGTTTTTCAATGGCCACGTCGACCTGTCAACTTGAAAGCTGCATCATAGGCATTCCGCCTCGGTTTCGGCATGATGAGACTGTGTGCTTGAGCAAATGATCTGAATGCTTCAATGGTATGCGACTTTAATTTTTTAAAAATGTAAACAGTTATCACTAACAACGTGAACAGTTAACACTTTAACATGGAGATCATGAAAAAATTAATGGGAATCTGAAAAATCTGGAAACAAGCCGCATCGCTGTTTAAGCCCCAGGGTTTAAAGCGGGGTTAGGGGGGCGGTGGGGGAAGACGGCTTATAGTCCCAAATTCACGGTAATTATTTGCTTAATTAAGCTTCGTGTGTTTACTTTACGCTGTCAAGCCGAGACTGACTTATTAGTGTCGACACTTGTGTACGAAATCAATGACAGTCTGCTGGGCAGGTGGTAGGCCGCTTCAACCACCTTTTTTTTTCTCTCATTTGATAACGAATATGAAAGTTGCTTTTAAGGTCCAATGCCGTATGACATGAAGTAAAATTCAATAAAAACTCGAGGGCTAGTGTTGCCGAGTGAAAATTTTATCGTGAGACGAGGAAAAACGGGCTTTTGTGATTCGATGAGAAGCTGTTCTCGTAAAAATTGGCAAAAGGGTGATGCTGCTTTGGTGGATGGACATTTTGCTACGATGAACGGAATACTTTTATGATTTACGAAAGCTTAAGCTTGTAGTTTGTGCTTACAACTGCACTTATCCACAAAACAAAAGCAAAAAAACATAAAAAAAAGAAAAAGAGAAAAAAACCGGAGATGCTCTTATTATATTCTCACACGGTCTAATGTTTCCAGTCACACTGCGTTCTCTTGGCAAAGTCTACAGACAAGCTGGACAAAACCAGACAAGTCTGTCACAGTTATGAATCGCAAGATATTGAGAGAGAGAGAGAGGTGGTAAATGGAAGACACGTGTCATCCTTGTAACTGTGGTACTCAACCTTTCATCGTACAACCCCCCCCCCCCCGATGTTTCCAGCGCATGTTTTAGTGAGGATATTTGCACTTCTTATATTAGACACTTACATAAACATGCCCGGTTGTAGCACATCTTTCTCGTGCCGTGTCATGTCACGATGAGATGACGCATGATGACACAGCATCTCTCTCACAACAATGACAATGACCAACTCTATTGTGCTTGCGACATATTAAACTTATTGTGTCCGGGAGACTCCACTCAACTCTTCCTTTTGCTGTTCACTCCACTTCCCCCAACAATTCTACTGCCCTTGGCTTAATTATCTTGTTTTCCAGTTTGCTATCCACCATTTCTCCCCCATTCACTATCTCCCGTCGCCTGCTAAGTCTTGAAAAGTGCGCTTTGTCTGGAAAAAAGGTAAAAGTAAAGGATCGTATTTGCTTTAAACCCGCCCCCTTCTCCTATAAATATGTGACAATGACTCAGCTGAAGGAGTGTTCACATGACATGTTGATATTTACAAACAAGAGCAAACACTGTAAGTGATGTTATGTTATGTCCCCCCTGAGCATGAGCTCCATACTGTCTTTGTTCGAGAGTATTTCACACATCGGACCACCACACGTTACAGCGTAGAAAGACACTGGTAAACAGTTCATATCCATATGGCACCAGTCAAGGGTAAAACATCAGCTTCTCCTATATTCTGTAACTGTCAAAACGATAAGAAAGCAATCAACGTAAGTGTATTCATCAATTACAACGCAAAGAGATAAGCTTCACTTTGCTAAGAGATAAGAAACACAATAATGGCAGAAATAAAATAGATTTAACCATCTGTTGAAAAAGTAAAGAAAACCGCTTATAACTTAATGGGAGCATTTGTTAAACATTTGTTATTTAACGAAAACTTATTAATGGTGATGCACATTTCTTCGTTCGAGACTTTAGGTATTTAACATCGGGGAAGCAGATGTGACGGTTTATAACACATCAGTGATCGTTATTCACCAGTCTTCTTGCGTTCGTATGTCTCGGTAAAGACAGCTGAGTGACGGACAGACTAAACCCCTGCTTCCGTTTTAACCACCCAGGAGTGTGTACTGCGCATGCGCTGAATGATTGACGAAATACCTACACTGCTCGGTTGCATCAGGGAACATACGAGCAGCCGACACAAGTCCGACATTATTCTTTCTTTCAGTACCTCTTAACAGTCGCCGTTTTCTTCGGATTTCCATCGGCTGAGGTCCAGAAGACGTCTATGACGTCACAAGCCGCCGTGCCTATATAACCGTGGCGAGCGGTTTGCTCAGACAGTTGTCGTTTGCTTTGCTGCGTCAGGGAACGTACGTGCAGCCGACACCAGTCCACCATTTTCTTCTTTTACATTCGTCTTTTTTTACACTAGTCGTTAACTTCTGATTTCCATCGGCTGAGGTCCAAAAGAGATCGTCTGATCGCTTTAACAAACGGCTGGAAAGAAGCTTCAAGCGTCCACTTCAACCGTCAAAGATGTCTCTGATCCGCCAGAACTACCACTCCGACAACGAGGCAGGCGTCAACCGCCAAATCAACATGGAGCTGTATGCCAGCTATTGCTACATGTCCATGGTAACTACTTTTAGCTCGGAGCAACAAACTACTTTGTCGGTTGTACACGAAAGGTGTACACTTTGCCAGTTTCTTTTATTAACTGCGTAAACATTCCGTAAGGTCTTCTTAATTAAGACCGCTTAAGGTGCAAGATCGTTGTTAACACAAAAAAGCTGCTGGCAGTAGAAAGAACATGTAGAAATTATTGAACGGCAAGTTTTACCTACGCAAAAGGTCGATCTGATTAAAAATAGGAAACGTCTGAAGCTGCCATATTTTGATATAAAACTATTCGTCTTAAGCCAATGAAATAAGAATTGAATCTTAACAACTTTTCATTTTATTAAAATAACTTCTCTCTCCTCGTGACGTTTTTCAATAACATCCATTCTTCAAGATCTTTGCCACTTTGCTCTCGCAAATAACACAGCACATTATCTGAATTACGCCATCTAAAAACTTTTCATGCTGATGCGTACAAACCAGCTTCAGTAAACTAATTTTTCATGCAGCAATGATACTCGAACAGATTTTCATCTCAACACAAATGCCACAACTTCCACGGCGATTGAGCCCGAACTACAAAAGTCGTCTACAAGGCGTAGTTTGGTCGAGTGCGGTTTCTGAAACATGCTACAGCATAAATTAGTCTGGTTTGGCACGACACCTTGTCGAAAGTACCTTCTGCGTGTCACAGATGAGAGAAATATGCAAATATTCCGTTTTACTAAATTCTGGGGTGTAGGAGAAGGAGTAATGTGTATGAATGTAGCGTTGATTTCCACCCCTAAGATAAACCCTATAGACAAACAACAGTCCGTAGAAATCATCAGTTTCCTTGAAAGAATTTAGATGTAAACACGGTAAAAACAACCTTAACTGGTCGAAACGTGTTGCAAGAATTGTTTTCCAAAACGTGGCAATATAATGGAAAGAAAGCAGATGTTTGTTCTTCTTCCCAGGACATCGCTTGATCCACAGAGGTATAGGAAGCGTTTGGTAGGAGAAAAAAACCATGACTGGTCTGCCTCATGAAATCCGCTCGTTATGGAGCAAGTGACTTTGGATCGTACCATTCAATAGAATGATACAGAAATTGCACATCGTGTTAGGTGGTGGGTACTGGGTGGAGATTGTCCTTGCATTCTTCAAACTGTAGGAACTTTAAAATTCTCGTACTTTACGGAGGGTCCATGTTGACAGCTGAAAATCAATCACGTGACAGAGTCTATAAAACTGTGCAGAATCGCAAACATACAGCGTGCTTAATGTCCATGTGTGGTTTACAACTTGAATAGAGACTAACACTTTCCAACTGGCAATTTTACAGGCCTACTACTTTAACCGTGACGATGTGGCTCTAAATGGCTTCCACAAGTACTTCAAGAAAATGTCTGAGGAGGAACGTGAGCATGCTGAGAAGCTGATGGAGTTCCAGAACAAGCGGGGCGGCAGCATCGTGCTTCAGAACATTAAGGTAGCCATGGCTTTCGTTGTAGCGACTTTGGATATGTAGCAAATGCATAACATGTTAAGACTCCTTTTCCAAGGATGCGCAGAAATATCTGGTCTGTCAGTATTGGGCACTTAAAAATTATGGCGCGCACCAATATGTGCTTACTATCAACAGGTGTTTGTGGCAGCATGACATTTTGCAAGTAATTTTTTTGTTGCGGCCTTTCATGTTAGCTTACGGTAGCTTATTATATAAGCCCATGGGGTATCTTGGGTAAATAGAATTTGAGCCAAAACTCATTCTAGGCACGAGCGTGCAGTACTAACTAGTGATCGTGATAATGCAATGGAACCACCTGGTGAACATTTTACTTCGTTAGATCACATACAAATAGATTTGCACTTTGCAGAAACCTGACAAAGATGAGTGGGGAACTGGACTAGAAGCCATGCAGGTGGCCCTTTCGCTGGAGAAAAGCGTAAACCAGGCTTTGCTGGATCTGCACAACATCGCCAGAAAAAACAAGGACTTCCAGGCATGTGTCGGAAACGTTCGACAAAATATTTGATTAGTCTCCATGAATTTCCATCCTATTAGGTTAATTTTTAAGCTCGTGTGAAAACACTCGTTATATGAAAATCTGTAATTGTTTTGTAACAGATGACCAACTTCTTGGAGGGAGAGTTCCTGCAGGAACAGGTCAAATCTATCAAGGAGATTGGTGACCACATCACCAACCTCAGGCGTGCTGGCCCTGGCCTCGGAGAGTACATGTTCGACAAGAAAACCCTGGAGTAGCCTGTGGCCGCAACTGCGACACAAGGGACGTAACTGCGACGTAACTGTCCAGCAGATTAAAACAAGAATTCTTCAACACACTCCATAACTTATTTGGGCCTATAAATAATTAAAGTAGTCACCACAATTACTTTACTAATAAAGAGTTCCTGCTTGACAAGTTTACAGTGTCGAATTTTGATTTGATCAAACTACAGTATTGTTAATTTTTACATCCCTAAAAATCAATGAAATTAAGTTTAGAAGCACAAATGTGGTGAAAGGTTTAATTCCATGATAACATGTAATGGAAGAAGCAGACGAACAATTTTCATGTCCTGTACCATGTAACTGCATTTTCTCCTTAGCCTTCGTAAAATGTTTCCCGTTGACAAACTTTAGTGTACAAGAGGACGATACCACTCATATACGTTCTTAATCCATAAGGGGAACCGGGTATGAGAGTAACAACCTGCACTTGTCACTTTTTAATGGAACGATTGGCGTAAAACGTTCAAAATACGCATTGGGGTATTAAACGTACAGCAAACTGCAAATGATTTTATTTTTCTGTCCACCACATCAAATGATTACAGCTTGTAAGGGTATGAGGAAATGGTGACAGCTGTTACCTTCACGATGAGTGAGTCTGAACTGATAAAGAGTTTCGAGCCATGTGCCATAGTTACGAAGCGAGAGGAAGTCGTTTCCCCGGGGGGCCAAAATGAAGAACTAAAGGAAAAGCGTCTTGTTTCCGAAGTTATAGAGGAGTGTCAAGACCCCACGGACACTACTTCATGATTTGTTCTCCTGACGCCTTTGCCACCGCTTTATAACTACGCCCCAAGGGGTAAAACGCTGCTTTATAGCTTCAGAAACAAGACGCTTGTCCTCGCGTTCTTCACGTTGCCCCCAGGGCAATGGCTTGCCCTCATTTCATAACTACCGCCTTCTTGTGTTTTCTATCTTTTTTTCTGTTTATCGTCAGTACTGTCATTTATTCTTCCGTCCCTCGTGTTCTATCCATTTAGTCCACGTCTCTTCCCCGTTTTAAGTGCTAAGAGCATGCTCTCTATGAGTGTGAATATGCGCTATAAAAATCTTCTTTATTATTATCATCATCACAGTGAGGAACACAGCAATGTCAACGATAGTTTCCTTTTATTTTAAGAACCGACATGGTAGTAGAACGCTACACGTATCAACAGCCGACATGGGTTGGTGGTCACATGCATTCATAATTCTCCAAAATCGTTCGTATGAGGCCTGTAAGGTTGACGTCATCACCTGCGAGTGACTTCCCTTAGTTGGGGGTAAACAAACCCGCCCACGAAGCCGCCAGCTTCGTGAGATTCGAAAACTATAAGACCAAGACATTATTGAGCTAGTGTTAAAAAATCTGAATGCGCCATATGCTAAATATGGAAATAAAGTAGTAAGTCATTCGCATTTTTTTTCATTGTTAAAAGTCCATGTGTGCTAGTTCTGTTACTTATCCAAGTGCAAAACTATGTCAGTTATGTTTAAAACAGGTGACGGATGAGTCGCCTATACCGAAATCACTGGATCAATTCTTTAACAACGCCTTTGCACCATGGGTCCTCATTAAGCTCATATTCATATTAGTCTAACTCTGTGGTATATAAAGATGATAATATTTTATACTATGATATAAATATCGTACTTAAAAGATGTATATTATCCATCCTGTTTTGTGGAAAAATATGTGGTGACAAAAATCTATGAACTGAATTTTAGATGTAAGGTCTATAACTTTGTGTGTTCTTGTTTTGTACTTTTAACAAACATTGATAATCAATATAAATTTAATATAGGATTATTTATAGTTCATCACAGTTTAGATTGTCATATATATATATATATGCATACAAATCAAGATATATATATATATACACAGGGAGACACTAAGATAGAACCCTGACTTTTAACCTACTGTAATTAAAACTGACCCATGGATTCCAGAAGTTTGTAAGTGGTGGATGAACATTCAATTATAATATTCTAATCTTAAAATTAATTGTAAAAATGATATGATATAAGACAGGAGTACAAATTTTCTCTAAAAGTAACTGGTGATTTTAATAGTCCTAAAGCTTAACTTTAAGGAAGAAAAATTCATAAGCCTTATCAAAACCAAAAACAAAATGGTTAGTTTATCCTAACTGCAGGATTCAAACAGATGGGAACTAAGTTCCAGGCTTCTTTCCAAACATCTTTTAACATTTCCTAGACATCTATACTTTTACAATAGAACATAAAAACAGCACATGGACGATATATGATTTAAAGGAGATCTGTAGCACCATGAGATGCTGCTCTTTCTGTCAAACAATACTAGTGATAATTAAAAAAAAACTGACAAACATCTATACGTGTAAATGAATATCTTGATGAAGATCTATGTGTTTCTATCAACCAGTGTGTGTGTGTTGCGCTCTGTGTGTGTGTGTGTGTGTGTGTGTGTGTGTGTGTGTTGCGCTGAGTGACGTGTGTGTGCATACGCAAAAGTAAGAGACAAGCAGCATAAAAGTGCTAAGTAAAAACAAGCTAAAAATATCTTTTCAGAAGTAACCATAAAATTAAATTTAGCTTGATAGTTTGCATATAAGCATTGAACCCGTGCACTGCAAACTGTCCAAGTTTATGACCTTTTTAGACTTAACAAAACTCTCCTTGAATCTTGTGTTAGTTATCTCTTTGCCTTGATTCATTTTCAAAAGTCACCAAAGTGTTTTATTTAACAATAGTGATTTAACATTCTTAAAATAATTGACTATCACACGATTCGTACCCAAACAGACAAAAAGAAACTAAGCTTATGACTTTAAGGATAAATGTAGGATTTCGTAACTTTAGAGAAGTAGTGCGAATGAAAGGACCACCTATCAAAATTAATTAAACTGATATGTTAGTATTTTATATTACCAGTTTTTACTAGATCTTGCAGTCAGAAAAATTACTAAATTTGGGGTACTGCATGATGCAGTCTGTATTTAGTTTTTTTCTCTTTTGTTTTTCTATTTCCTTTCTATGAAATATTTTATGCTTATTTTGAACAAACTGTACAAAATGAACAGCCCTTCCATGAAATAAAATTTCACAGAATAAGTATTTTTTCGACTGTTATTGCTATTAAATAACAGGCACATACAGCTGGTGTGGCCAACATTTTGACTAACCTACATAAAAGAATTGAAGGCAATGAGACGGTATTCTTTGAGTTGGCGCCACTTACTATCAGTAACTACGTAAGCGAATTACAACTGTGACAGTAGAGGGACTTTTAGTAAGTTGTGTTGATTTATTAGCCAGCTAAAAAAAACCCAAAACAAATTATATTATTATTAGTAGATTATCCCACAGAATATGACCATGTATTTTTCACAGAAAAAAATCGTGTGAAAACAGCTTTTAAATGCTTAAAAATGCGATGCTGTCTCACTGTCTTGATCGTGTTTGTTTACCTCAAGTAAGGGCAAGTAACTCTCGCTCACATCAAACCTTACAGGCCTAATAGGCCGAGGGCAGCCGAAGAGAACCATACGTGTCTGTCCCGTCATAGGCTCGTCTTGTGTCCTGACTATCCTCTTCTTGCTTGTCCCTAAAAATTTACATTTTCATTGTGATTCACAATATAAATTTCTGTGTCTATGAGAAAAGCTCATAGATTTACTTAACTTCGAGCCTCACCTGCGGTTGCCTTGCCGGGCCGGATCAAATGATTTTGCGGGCTGGACATTCCCCACCCCTGCCCTAGAAGGCTGGTGAAGGTGAGGTAGGGAGAAGAGATGGACACCTCCCTCACACAAAGCTTGCCTCAAGAAAAGTGAGATCTTGAACACCTCGCTCTTTAACAACCTGAAAAGTTCATTGGACGACCTTCACTTTTTTTTTTTTACTTGTCCAGAAGAAGACTTGTTGCTATTACTGTACGCTTATTGATGTATATCTTGCAACAGTGCTAATTCTCATACTTGCTATATTCTATCCGCCACCTGTTAATTTTGATGTCAATGCCAGATGTTACAACAAGCATCTATTGCGCTACTTTTCTCCAAGCCTGGAAACATTTTCGGGTTTACACTATAAACGGTTGTTTTGCTCGTCACGGCGACGCTTGTTTGTCTTCACTGGGATCAAACTTATTCAACAGATGTCATGTATTTGAAAAATCCTGATACGAAATGCCGATTGCACACTGTGCAGTTTGGTGTTAGCACGAAGTTCTCTCTTCGTATTCTTTAAAAACACAATTTCCGTATTTAAAAGACATACAAGCGCGCATGCCACCCGTTTCTATATTCCTGTGATGCAGGTATTTCCCACAGTTGACTCAACTATGGAGTTGGGTAAAAGGTATGAGAGGAGGAGGATTGGTGTTTTACGCCGAAACAGCAACTTTAAAAGGCTATATCACGGCAAGGCAGCCAGCCCTGTAACCAGATGTCACATGCGAAGAACAGCGTGCCCGAGACGAGAGTTGAACCCAGGACGGCCAACCTTCACTGTATTGGTAAAAGGTATGGGAAGGTAGCAAGGGAGAGAAGACGGGTATCATCCTCACAAAATATTACCCCTGGGTTAGTAAAGGTTCTAACACCACATTCAGCTCCCACTGTAAGATCATGGGACTGCCTTTACAATATCTTACTATTGTTTGCCATGATGACTGTAGGCTGTTGGGATTTCGCAACAAGCCGAGACAGATCGAAAAACTACTTTCTGAGGCAGCACTCGACAAAAGCACACAAATTTCTAGAAATTTTGCTGGTACTTATAGCTCTGGCATTGACTTTATTGCACTGAAGACACAGCTCCTATTTCCGCCAAGTGCAATTTCTCTGAGCCCAGACAGTCAGTCGTCAGAAGTATTTCGTCTGGATGAGAAGTGTCAGAGAACGTGAGAGAAATGCTAAATGAGATCGATAAGTTTTGTGTAACTGTATCCTACGATCCCAGTTACCATGGCAACTGCAGAACACAGTTTTTCTTCCTTAAAATGAATAAAAACATATTTGAGAAGTTCCACGGTAAACTCGCGCTTAAATGACTGTCTCATTATGCATGTGCTTAAAGAGAGAGTTGATCTGTTAAATGGATGAAATTACAATTGAGTTCATTAACAGAAATAAAAGAGACGCAGTTTTTGGCACACCGGTCTGCAAACCTTAAATATGATTATCAAGTTTATCTAAACGGTACACATTCATTCGTTAGATTGCGTCAGCAAGGTAGTCATTTTTCGATGATTTTTTTTTTATCGTTTGGTGCTGCGTTTTTTGACATTAAAAGCTGCATGTGTTCTGATGCTATTACTCTGTGCGTGCGTGCGTGTGTGTGTGTGTGTGTGTCTGTGTTTCGCGGCTATCCTCCTTTAACAATGTTCTTAACACATTTCTGACAGAGTATACTTCATCGACAGAAGAAATCAACAACTTCAGTGAATGTATGTGTCATCTGAGTTAATGAGTAGTGTTTGGCAATGCAGATCGTTTAGGGAGGTGCGAGACGAAGGTTTTGCCCGACCACCTTCATGGTAAAGGAGGGACCCGTGAAAGGTGTCTCGCTATCTCAACCTACAAACGTGAGTTGTTCCCTCCTTTTTTAAAAAAAAACAACCAAACTTTGGTTCACTTTAATTACACACTCCAAAGGGCACATAGAGACCAAACTATGCAAACCTTTAATCAGCTTGCTGACACCACTCTTACAACATTAGGCTGACAGCACGTTATAAACTGTATTTTTTTAAAAAGCCTATAAAATGTAGACTGATTTTCTTCGACGCTAGCGACCAAGTCTCAATGATAAACTTTCAAGGTTATTTTCCTCGTGCTATATACCTGGCACAGTATTTTTTGTAACTAAGAAATATCATACCTTTTTAATGTCTGTATTAGCTATAAATCGTAATGCATGTCATGGTTAGCTAAAGCTGTCTCTAGTTTTCTCAGTTTTGCACATTTTTATGCACTTGTGCAGCAATGTCAAGCAGTGTGGTTTTTTTTCTTATTTTGTCTACTGATTATTTTTTCAACATTTTTCTCATATTGTCTCAAATTATTTATGCACCAGTTTTTTCTTATTTTGTCCAAAATTACATCACTTTGTCTCACTTTTTTGCTTTTGCTTGTTTATAAGCAGGTGTCGAGTACACGTGAGTGATGCCTGTAGTAATCAAGACATATCTCTTGCACCAGGTGGCCGTGGCTCACGAGGATATCATTGTCAACACCAGTGGGGAATCTAGTGCCTGAGATATAAGAGCCGATGGTGTAAAACAAAACGTGCTTAATGAGGTCTTTTTGGTTTTGTTTTGTTTTGGGTTTTTTTTTACAGCTGGACTGTCTCATATCCGCGAAACCTTCCACTGACTGGAAATAGAGACACTCCATGTGTACTACAAACCTTCCTTGTACCGCTGTCGTTACCACCATCACCACCACGACGGCTACCACCACCAGGACTTCTCATGATGATGAATGTGTTCACTTATTTCAGTGGTAATAAGAACTGATGAATACATGTTCACCAAACGTTGATTTAAAAAAATAGGTTTTTAATAGCTGGTAGCTTGAAAACCTTTGTTAAATCTAACAGGTGTTACGAGTTGCGCTGGTTAAGAGACTTGAATTTTTTTTTTTTTTTTTTTTAGTAGAATCATTCTGCGCTGGTATCTGGGATTTCTAATGCTTTCCAAAGACAACCATATAAATCATTGAAATAAACTAACATTAGAGATGAAGGTGACAATAAAGACGCAACAGTATAGAATATATTCAAATGTATCCTCTTGCCAACAAAAGCTTCAGACATTTAAATTCTTTCTTTCTGTCTTTTTATCCCCCTCCCGTCCTCTTTACATTTGTCCTTTCTTCTGTTGTTAATTAAAAATATTACACAGCTGTCAGTGATCAGCCAAAGTCTTCTGCCCGCTTACAAACACAACACTCGCCTGACACAGACAGTCATAGTCGAGGTGGCAGACTGACAGCCTGTGTGTCATGTGACACCACTTGCTTACAGCCCACTGTCGCTCACACACCGTCAGTGATAGTAAACGTTCGCGCACAGTCCTCTCTGAATCAGTCACCGAGACCTGCCACGCATGTCTACGATGAAACCGGGTCAACGACACACATAAATGAGACTGCAAAGAAAAAAAAATAAAAGCTCGCAGCTGCAAAATTTGAACTCAGGCTTTTTTTGTGTATGAATCTGGGAGGCGAGTGAAACTGTGAAAGGGATTGCAACATATCAACACTTGCTGAATCACTGCTGGTTTGGAGAAACCAAAGTCCGATTCTGGTAGCAACGGAATGTCTTGCTGGTATGTTGACCCGGCCCTGACGTGCGAACCCAGTTACAACGCCAAACACCATCTACTGGTTCTTAGGCTATAGTTTTGTAGTACAAACATGTAGTTCCTTCACTCGATCAACACAAAGCCTCACACAGTGAAAGCCTCCACTGTCAGTCTAGAACCGGTGTTAGCACGTTTTGCTGTTTCTATTCATTTTGGACATTAATAATTTACAGGAGTTTATAACGGGTTTCGTTTTATCTGGTCAATTTTTGTTTATATCTCTCGTTTTTTTGCGCTGAGAAGTTTGAATAGTGCCCGTTGATCATTTTACAGGTCGCTATCTTTACGATAATGACATCCCAAAGGAAGAGAAACACAGAAAGCCAGAATAAAAGGAAGAAAAAGAGAAAAAGCTGCACATCTTCTTTTCGTTTCTTTATTTTAGAAAAACAACCCATCGTATCGTAAAAAAAAAGAAAAATAACGGTCGTCTCCTAACCTTTTCAGCACGTCACGTGTCGAGCTTCTGGCGTGACGCAAGTCGTGTCGCACGATTCGTCAGAAAAGAAACGTCACACCTCGTGCCGATAAGAGGTAGGAGATATCCGGGTGGAAAGGGACCAGTTGGCAAACTATGTAACTTATACCCATTCAAGACAGAACGTACAAGGGGACTCCGATTAAACATGGGGGGGGGGTAGGTAGGAATAGTCAATGGTAAGGTAAGACCATCAGGTAAAACAAGGAAATTTAAGTCAAAACTTTCATTTGCTATTTTGTGCTGTGTACTTGTTTAATTCTGCGTTGTCGTAAACAATTCCATGCGCTTCGTGAAATCTCATCCCATCGACAGAAATATTAACGATAATTTTCAAAATGATGTAAAATTTAATATTCTTTCTACATTTGATATGTTGATCTCGATGTTTAGACTACCATCAGTCTGGCCTACACTGATATGTTTCCGCAGTGAAGTTACGGCCTCTCACCTCAGTTTGAGTGAATCGCCTTCGGCCAAATAATTTCTTTCTTTCTGTGTGTGTGTGTGTGTGTGTGTGTGTGTGTGTGTGTGTGGAGGGGGGGGGGTACGCGTGCTGCAGAAATTTACGGGGCTGGATCGATATCGCGTCAGCTGCTAACTTGCCGCAAAATATCTTAAACCAGCCTAGAACTTCGCTCCATCCATCAAGTTCTCCCTGTTACTCCTTTTTTTCGTTCGTGCGTACACGGGTAAAATGAACATGTAACATCAAGTATGCAAACGCACGAGCCGTATTAATTAAAGTAAACGTACAACCACAATATAGTGACTGTTAGCCTGAGGCAGCTTGCTTTCTGTACGATACAGATCGAAATGCTTCTTTCATCTCTGACGTTTTTTTTTCTTCCTCTACGATACAAATCGAGATGTTATCAGGGTGCTCGTCATCGTGTGACATCAGTTGGTGGTCACGACCAAAGGCAAGCAAACGATTGAAAAACATTAACAAACAGTAGGTGGTATGAAGGGACTGCTGCCGATCGATAAACTTAATTAAGAGCTGTCCAAGTCACTCGCACACGCCAACGCCCTTTTCACTCAAATGATTAAACCAGTAACTGCCGGATTTAATTTCCCCCTTAGCGGCAAAGAGAAATTGACATCTTGTCAGTTTCGCCACCCTTTGACGATTAATTATGAAACTACACACTATGCTGTAGCTTCATCAGTGCGCGTGAACGGGTTTGTGACAAGTTGTCAGGTGACTTTATGGTCCGCCCGAGCTTGTCATGTACGTAGCATCTCTCGATCGTTGGTGGCCTTTCCACCTGAGACAACCTCTGACACTGTGTTCCGCGTGACTCTTGTGCTCGGCCACGCAATCTGGGACACGCAGTCAGCCACAGTCTCTGTCACCACATGATGAGAGCTTCCACCCCTGTTTATTGCCGTGCATTTAATGCTAAATAGAAACAGTAATTTTTTATATTGGTTGAGAGGAGGGAAGAAAGAAAGATGTACTGTGTATAGTGGGTGCGCGAGGATGAAATAATAATAATAATAATAATAATAATATAAAGCAATGTGGTCTGTAAGTGACGCTGACAAGGTGAAGGCTGATGGGAAGGTGGGATTGTATAACTGTACGACAATAGCGCTAGAGTACATATGTCGGTCTCTGCGTAGAACCTGATCGCGTCGTGTCGACTGTCGCACAAAAAAAGGAGTGCGCTAGTCCGGTTCAAAGACTAATCGTTGTCCTCGTAAAACTTACTTTTAACATCTGTTCTACTGTCTGTCATACTTCGGAAAGGCCTGCAAGCAAACTGTCCCCCACCCTACACACACCGTCTACCCAGTCTTTAAGTATCTTATTCATCATGGAATGTAGAAGTAGTCAGCCTTCCACGAGCTGTGTTCTGGACACGGTGACCTACCTGCAGTTTACTATAATTATAGGCTCAATGGGCCTTTTTCCGACTTCAGAAGATGGGCTGTGGATCACAGGGATAGCTGGTGTAAAACTACAAGGGAAAAGCGCTATGTGTGGCGCCACAGACATAAAATGCACGTGAAGAATATCAACGTAGACACGTGACGTTTGGATTTACTTGTAATGATTGCAGCATGTTAATATGCAATAAACATTTCTCCTGTTTTAAAATGCACACGCGTGATTATGATCACTAAGAATAGATTGTATTGGTTAGCAGGTTAGCAGATCGAACTAACGAGACTACGGCGCAGGTGACTGAAAACCTCTCGCAAGTAAAATTTCCGACCTCAGAAAACATACAGTCGATCCTGTAAGATGAGCTGTGTTCATCGCTTTGCTGAACTGTACGCAGAGTTTACGAGTATTTTGCACAATATGGCAAGAGGCCAGTTCCCAGCAAAGACAATGGTAAGAAAAAGACCCTGAAGCAATTAGTGCCCTTTGATGCTTGTTTTATATTTAAAGAAAGAGTAGACGCTTCTGCCTTTTAGCAGAGGTGTTTGAGAGAATCATACACGAGAACCTCTTCTGGTAATTTCTAGTAATCGCCCGTAGAAATGAACGTAATAGAACTTCGTGATAATATTACAGCAATGGCCGAGTTACAGTCCTGAGACTATTTTAACGAAGTGAACGAGTAAATGTCTGGACAGGAAACAGTCACAAAGGAACAGACACTCCAGAATGCATCTCTCAGTTCAAAACTATTAGTACTTCTGGCCTTGACGGCACTCGTATGTCTATTTTCCCCCTCATACTCCAAGCCCGTTGTCGATCTGGCGGTGATCGAGACGTTTCACTAAGTCAGACAGTTTTACGACATCCAGTCCGCACGTTGGCTTCATGGTGCCAACACACACACACACACACACACATACAAACACACAGGTACGCACACAGAGACGTGATATTGCAGGACTTTAAGGTCACTGTGGCATGTCTGGCACCCTAACCACAGTCAGTAAAAGTATGAAGTATTTGCTACATAGCGTGAAAAGCTTGTTATAAGGAATAGAAGAACAGGATGCACATACCACCCGGCAATCGGTTGATATCTGACTCCCTCAATTCAGCTTTGGTTTTTTTTTTTTGCTGGATAGTACCGCACCACTGCACCCAGTGGACTAGCCAACTAATTGTCTGCTGTATTTAGCCTCTTCTGTTTACTTTACCCTGAGTTGCTAGTGCTGCACGTTTTGTACAAAATCAATGACAATGCGCTGGGCGACATTTTAACAAGACCCCAAGAAGGATCGATGTCTCTCTCACACACACACACACATGGATACAATCTACAGAACAATTTGATGGTATATTCTGGGAACGTTGCGTGCTAGAAATATAAAATGATTGCCTCCATCAAGTCTGTGTTGTTTTTCCCCGAGACTGAGTGACCTGCAAAGACTGTAGCTATATTTAACCACGAGGAGCGGTTGCCATTTTGTCGATGACAGGCAGACGATCGCCGCTACAGCCTGAATGATGTCATGCGATGAACAGTAGTTAAACTCTCATGGTCTAGCAGGAAACAAATGGTGGTCAGCCTCCACGACCTAGTTTCTTATTTGCTGAACAATATGAAAGTTTCCTTCAGGGCCCAATGCCTCATGACATGAAGTAAAATTCAAAATAAATTGGAGAGCTTTTGTGACGCACTGGAAAATTTACTATTAGACACGAAAAGAGAGCTACTGTGATTCAGTGACAAGCTGGGTTTTTTAAAATAAAAAGACTAACGTGGCGTGGGGATGATTTTTGGAAGCACTGATCATAAGAGCTTGTAGTCTCTGCTTACAGTTGCCCTTAATCCACAAAAAAACGAGATGCCCCTATAATATTCTCTATAATAATGCTTCCTGTACACTGTGTATCTTTGGTAAAGTCAAGAAACAAACTAGACAAAACCAGAATGGCCTGTCACAGTTATTACATGTAAGAGATTGAGAAGGAAGAGCCAAATGAACGACACGTGACCTCCAAGTGCCTATAGTACTCAACCCTTCATCGTACAAATCCTCCGATGTTTCGGGGTACTGTTTAAGTGAGAATATTTGCTGGGATTGTGGATTTCTTACTTACATAGACGTAGCTGGTTGTAGCACATCGTCTTCGTGCCATGTCGTTTCTCACGAGAAGCTGAGGAAGTCAGACAAATGATGATACAGCGTGTCTCTCACAACTCAAGTGTTTGCCACATGTTAACCTTAGCTTGGTGTGTTCGGGAGACGCTTCCCAACGCTTCCATCTGTTGCTCACTCCATCACCCCCACCACCCCCATCACCCCCACCACCACTATCCTTTCGCCTCTCCTCACTTTTGGCTTAGTCATCTTGTTTTCCTGCTTGTTATCTATGTCAAGCGCTTTAGCTGGCAAACTGGGGAATATTTCACGTTAATATGGCACCAGTTAGGTCAAGGGTCAAACCACATCTATAGCTATGAAAGCGATAAGAACACAATTCACCTAATACAATGCAAAAAGATAAAGCTCACTTCAGTGTTTGCTGAGAGATAAGAAACACATTTCAGACGGTTAAATCTATCTATTGGGAAAAGGGGAATGGGAACATTAAACATTTGTGATTTGATTACGACTTATTAATAGTGCTGCATATTTCTTCATCTACGAGTAAAGGCATTACTATGTCATTGCTTATTTAACGATTTTTAAAATGTAGGTCGCGGACTGTTTTCATGCTGCGTTCCTAAACATGCAACGCATACATATTGCCATTTTGCACGTGACGGCCGAGCCGGCTAAGAGGCGTGACGGGCTGAAAATAAATACAAACATTTTATTAAAACGTCTTCCACTCGTCCTTGTTGTGGACGACACAGGCTGGGCTCGCCGAGCGTGATAAGCGAGCGAAAACACGCCACCAGCGCCAGCGATGACTAACGTGAAGTGGTTCGAAAGGGAAACGTGTAGGCAAGCTCTTCCACTTCGTACTTCTCATGCGCCACGTGATCGGTCTATGACGTCACAAGCCGCTGTGCCTATATAACCGCGGCGAGCGGCTTGCTCAGACAGTTGTCGTTTGCTTTGCTGCGTCAGGGAACGTACGGGCAGCCGACACCAATCCGCCATTTTCTTCTTCTTGTGCTTTTTTACGCTCGTCGTTAACTTCTGATTTCCATCGGCTGAGGTCCAAAAGAGATCGTCTGATCGCATCAACAACCGGCTGGAAAGATTCTTCAAGCGTCCACTTAAAAAATGTCTCAGGTCCGCCAGAACTACCACTCCGAGAGCGAGGCAGGCATCAACCGCCAAATCAACATGGAGCTGTATGCCAGCTATTGCTACATGTCTATGGTGAGTATTTTTAGCTCAGATCAACCAACTACGTTTTAGGTTTTTTTTATTCCTTTTTCCAGTTTCTTAACAGTGTAAAAATTCTGTAGGTTCATAGTCAAGACCGCTTAAAGTGTAAGATTGCCACACATTAAAAACCCAGTGGCAGCAGGTAGCACCTGTAGAAATTGAACAGCAAGTTTAAACATTTATAACTTTGATTAAAAATACGAAATAAGCTGTTGGAAGGGGTCGGCTTATAAACAGCCTTGCTAAAGCTCTGCTTCGGGAAATTTTGTTGGGGTAAAAGCTCTTGACTACATTAAAATCCTCGGGTTTTTTTTTTCTTATCACCAACTGTAGTAACTTCCTGCGTGTCAAAGTGGAAGGAAATTGCAGTGGATAGATTTCACTAGATTCCGGGACTGTAAGGAAGGCGTTTAATATAGCGTTTGCTTTCCACCCCTAAAATAAACCACAAATGGATCTAGAAACACAAGTTTCCTTCAATTTAGACGCAAGAATGTTTTTGCCTAAACATGGCAAATGGAAAGAAAGCAGTCTGCTTCTATCGCCTGACCTACTTTACACAAACTAGGAAGTGTTTGGCAAAGCTCAAACCTCAAACATACTGCGTGCTAAAGTCCACGTGTGTTTTAGGAATTGCACAGATAGTAATGCCTTCCAATTACTGTTCCATAGGCCTACTACTTCGACCGTGACGATGTGGCTCTGAAAGGCTTCCACAAGTACTTCAAGAAAATGTCTGAGGAGGAACGTGAGCATGCCGAGAAGCTGATGGAGTTCCAGAACAAGCGGGGCGGCCGCATTGTGCTTCAAGACGTTAAGGTACCCATAATTTTCGTTATCGTGTAGCAGCGATCATCTTGCATTAAGACCTATTTGTCATGCCAATAAACTAAAAAAAAAGGCATTTGCTCAAACAGTTGTAGGTGGCAACATAACATTTGAAAAGTCATCCCTTTCAGCCATTTTATGCTAGCTTTAGATAACTTATTACATAAGCCTATGAGAGTATCTGTTTTCAATAAATAGCAGCTGAGCCAAAACAATTCTAGACACGATTATGCTGTGATCGATCGTGATAATGCAATAGAACCACCTGCATGGCGTTGAAAAAAGTCAGGACAGACATTTTTTTTAAATCAGTATTTTACTTCGTTCGTGAGGAGAATCTATTATGAAATACTAATTGTTCTGTCTTACAGAAACCTGATAGAGATGAGTGGGGAACTGGACTAGAAGCCATGCAGGTGGCTCTCTCGCTGGAGAAAAGCGTGAACCAGGCTTTGCTGGATCTGCACGAAGTCGCCAGCAGCCACAAGGACGCCCAGGTGAGTGTCAGAATTGAATTTTCATTAATCGTTAATCTAGATAATTAAACACTTTTTTAAATTTGTGAAAAAGATGCAGGCGTAGGAAAATGCTCAAGTCTTTTTTTGGATGGGGGAGGGGCGCTCCATGCTGACGGTGAACTATGTTCACATTCTTACCCTCTCAGTATGAGGGGGCGGCTGACCCCCTCCCGCCACTTGCTCGTACGCCACTAGTCTACTTGTCTTGCATTTTCCTGGCTTTATTTAATCAAAGCGGTCGTTAAAGATTTTATTTCTTTTTGACAGATGACCGACTTCTTGGAGGGTGAGTTCCTGCAGGAACAGGTCAAGTCGATCAAGGAGATTGGTGACCACATCACCAACCTCAAGCGTGTGGGCCCTGGCCTCGGAGAGTACATGTTCGACAAGGAAACCCTGGAGTAACCTGTCGACGCAACAGCGACACAGGGGTCGTAACTGCGACCTGGCTGTCCAGCAGATTATAGCAAGAGTTCTCTGCACGCTCTTGTTATCGGCGTAGTCTCGAAAATTGCTTCACGAATGCAAAATTCCTGCTTGACAAGTTTTCTCTGCCGATTTTTGATTTGATCAGACTAATTTTTTTTAAAAATTCCTTAAAAGTTAAAATCGAAACGTTGAAGCAAATAAAGTTTAGAAGCACAAATGCGCTGTTGCATGAATGTGTCGGTAGAGCATGCTGTAGTGACTACATACCTGCTTTATTCTTGGAGGGGAATCGGAACAAATCTAGGTTGGTTTGGTTATTTTTTTGTTTTGTTTTGTTTTTTTTTTACTTATCTGAAAGATTCGCATACTTGCAAATACACATGCGCTACGCTATCGATCGTACAGTAACGGAAATTTTCTTTTCACTACACTAAACACATTAAGCTCTATGCTTGTGATTTCTAATTTCTAAATCGTCAGCTCGTTGCAGTTACGCTCTTTAATCTAAGTCTTAGCAAACGGCTCCCTCTCCCAACCCCACTCCCTCACACACACACACACACACTTTATAGTTTTATACTATGCAGCTATATTTTATTTGAGGTGACTGCATTACAAAATGCATTGGGCAATAAAAAAATTAATAACTGCATATTTCTCACGAGAACCGCTCTGTTGAATTCTTGCCCTTGTCTACGGAATTTCAACCATTTCTATCGATTATTTCTCAAGATAGTAGGGTAAAGGAAACATATATCTTTCATCCCACCCTCGCCCCACAAATCACAGCGGAGTCGGGAGGAAAGATGTGACTCCGCTGTCGTGAGTGAAAAAGACAAGACTTCATCGCACATACTAGCGTGACTAGAACCCGCGCACGCACATTTATCAAACCCAACAAGTTCTCTCCTTGGTTTTATTTATGATCACAGTACACACAACGATCAGATGTAACCGATCCGGAACTATTTGCATATTTTTCAAACAAGTGACAATGCTTTTTTTCTAACAAGAGTAAACTCTTCTGCATGTACACAGAGAATTGTCATATTCCCGTACTTTTAACAACCCTTCATCAGACGCACGTTTTGTGACCCAAAGTAAAAGATATACCAGTGATAAAGTGATACAATATCACACTTACTAAATTAAACATTACAAAATGAGAACTGAGCAGAACATCGCCTTGTCATGCACAACAGACAGTTTGTGACGACACATGTAGAGACAGCCATGCCACAACTGCTGTCAGCGATATCGTTATCACAGCCAAAAGCTAAAAGACACATTAAATAATTACAATGTTAGGAGGTTCGTATAATGAACATTATGTACTATGAGCCAGTTCACTAGCAGGGACAGATAATGCTGATGTAGACATGTAGTACTCGCTGATTGGTTGGTCTTGACGTGACAAGCGCACGGATGAGATGGAAAGATAATCGTAGAAACACAGACACACGCTGGGATGTTGATGAGGTTCGGGAAGGAAGACTAATAAGCAACGGGAGAGGGGATACAACTCTAATCAGAGGCGACCTTAGCAGTACGCGGAGCCTACGGGGCCCAGGGTGAGTGTCATATGCGGGGCCCGAGAGCCGTAAGTGTAGTCTGTATACCGTACACTATATACCATTACACAAGAATCTCCTATCGCGGGACCGCCCTCTGGCACGGGGCTTGCCCCAAATGCCACCCCCAAAGGATGCCTCTGACTTTAATGTCAAACAGTTAAATGCAGGGTTAGGATGTGGCATAATTTGGCTAAGTAGTCGATATTGTACTCATTCCCATGCTCCTCCGCCACTGTAACCCGTCTTTTTGTGACCCAGTCTGGGAAAGGGGAGGCAACACATCTGAAAAAAAAGAAAGCTTCGGATATGTTGCTGTGTTCAGGGTGTACGGAGTGTCCTTTCGTGGTTTACCATGTAGACCACAATGCAAAGTCGAGGCAAATCGATCCGACATTGAAAAAGTCTCTTTTAGTGCCCGTGGCCTAGCCTTACGGTTCATTTCCTTCCTGTGGACAAACCTCGACACACATATAGTGACGAGCCCTCGAACATTATTTACTATTCGCTACTTTTTTATATGGCGTCAACAACCACATGAAAACCAAACTCTCTCTCCTTCCTTCTCTCCCTCCCTCCTTTCCTCCCTCCCCGTCTCTCTCTCTCTCTCTCTGCCTTCCTTAAATTCTCAATAGAATAAATTCAGGTTTTTTCTCCACCTGATTCCCTGCCTTACTTATCTTTTGCACATTCTCTCCTTTTTTCCTTTCCATCTCCTGTCAGTGGCAGTTCAGTCCGTGATGCGCTGGCTTTTGAAATGCTATATACAAAGAGCAGAAACAGCGATCCATGCTTAAAAAAAAGATCATTACAAAAGAGTATAAAGGATTTCGCTTGATCATTTTGTTTCGCTAAAATATTTATAGTATAAAGCGGCAATTCCTTTATGATATTTCACAACCGTGCTTAGCACCCACCTAGAGATACACTGTCTGCAGAGGAAGAGTTCAGTCCCATCTTTACAGTGAATCAGCAAGATCGCTAACTGCCTCATCATTCACAGTAAAGGTGAGTGTCCACACAGGCTGTCTACTGTCCCGGAGTCCCACCACTACCTTCCGATGCGTAGAAACACGGCGACCTTGAGTTCGACTGGCTAACCAGGGATTTACCAGGACATAAGAATCATATTTCTTCATTCGTCATACAGTGAGCTATTCCATGTGCCTGAATCGTATATCCGCCATTGATGATGCAGTCGTGTGACTGTAACGCCGGGGTATGTATGCAAACACGTATGAATGTTCGCAGTATATATGCTCAGTGAAGCAAACAGGTGCACCACATAAACTAGTACCCCCCAAAAAACACTCTCGCCCTGTCTCTCTACACACAAAATAGACAGTCTTTTCCTAATGTTCTCCTTCAGACATTGGACCCGGGATATTTACTGAGTAATTGTGACCGCTACTGTGTAAAAGGGGTCCAGTGTCCACATGTGAAAAATAAATACGTTCCCTTCCTTGTCGGTCAATGGGGAGTGAGGTGTTAGAGATCTCATTATTCTTGGCGCCAGTTTTTTTTTTTTTTTTTTTTTTTGGTGAGGGCGGTGCCCATCTCTCTCCCTCAGCTTTATCTTTTCCAGTCTTCTGTGGCGTCAGGTACCCAGCTGGGGGATTGCGGCCCACGGGTATCAAACTGAAGGGCAAAGCTGGATCCACTTTGTTAGACATAGCATGTCAGTGCAGCTCTTGCTCAAAGATTTATTTCAGTGGTTAAAACGCGAAACCAAGCCCAATGTTAAGCAATGTGGACCGTTTAACGCAGTATCTCCTCAACTACAATCTCAACATGGTCGACTTACTGCTGTAACTGGTCTATAAATATATCAGTTCACTGCTCTGACTCAAAATATACAGAAATTCTATGGACTTTTGATAATAATAATGTGCTTGAGTCTTTTACGACTGCTTGCTTAGTACAAAAGAACCGAAGAGGTCATTTATATAAATAATCAAGTCCAAAGCGGAAGCCCTGTGATAAGAGTAATGCTGCTTTCGGCCACCCGGACATCGTCGATGGAGGTGGGGGGTGGGTTTGAAAAGTAATGTTTTCAGGTGTTTTCAGATCCTATTATTGAAAGCTTTCACCTGCAACTTAGCAATAGGGATTTAGCAGCAAGCATGCACTTCACTGCCATGCGTGATTCTAATCTTGACTACACGTGCAGAAACGCGAAGAGCTTTTTGTCGAGATTATCTAGGATCTCACTCGATCTTTGAGATTGTCTGCAAGCATTGTATTACAATACAGCTAAAGCTTATCAGGCATCCCCCATACCCGCTTCCCCACAAAAAAAGAAAAAGAGAAGAAAGAGAAGAAATAAAATCCCCAGCCGCTACCAAACAACAGCTCACAGAGCTTGACACCATATGTGCAGTGAGAGCTGACAGGCAGGATTCGGCGGCGTAGAAACGGGTGGGTGTCTGGCTCGGATAGTTCACCTTCGTCTTCAGGTTCAAAGGTTCGTAGAAACGTGACGGAGAATAAGACGTGGTGGTGCTGTGACGTCAGACTCACAAGCGCTGGATTTTGCTGACAGTGACGTCACCGTCAATGTGTAGGCTGTCGCTGCAGTCGTCAAACTCGTTTTCCAGCTCGCTGATCAGGTGACCGCCAATCCATACCTGGCAACAAAGCAATGGATAATATTTTCGTGTTCAGTTTAAGCAAAGTGTTCTGTAAGGCTTTAGTAATCTACTCAAGCACAATGTTTTGTAATGTTCTAGTGATCTACTCAAGCACAATGTTCTGTAATGTTCAAGTGATCTACTCAAGCACAATGTTTTGTAATGTTCTAGTGATCTACTCAAGCACAATGTTTTGTAATGTTCTAGTGATCTACTCAACCACAATGTTCTGTAATGTTCTAGTGATCTACTCAAGCACAATGTTTTGTAATGTTCTAGTGATCTACTCAAGCACAATGTTTTGTAATGTTCTAGTGATCTACTCAGGCACAATGTTCTGTAATGTTCTACTGATCTGCCCAAGCATAATGTTGTGTAATGTGTTAGTGATCTACTCAAGCACAATTTTCTGTAATGTTCTAATGCTTTACTCAAGCACAATGTTCTGTAATGTTCTAGTGATCGACTCAAGCACAATGTTCTGTAATGTTATAGTGATCTACTCAAGCACAATATTCTGTAATGTTCTAATGCTTTACTTATGCTGTGGCAGATCACTGGACATTACAGAACACTGTGGTCGAACAAATCACTAGAACACTACAGAACATTGTGCCTGAGCAGATCACTAAAGCATTACACAACATTATGCTTGGGCAGATCACTAGAACATTACAGAACATTGTGCTTAATGTTGTGTAATGTTCTAGATAGTGCTTTGCTCAAGCACAATGCTTTGTAAAGTTCTAGTGATCTGCTCAAGCACAATATTCTGTAATGTTCTAGTGATCTGCTCAAGCACAATATTCTGTAATGTTCTAGTGATCTGCTCAAGCACAATATTCTGTAATGTTCTAGTGATCTGCTCAAGCACAATATTCTGTAATGTTCTAGTGGTATTTTCTTAATATGTCGACGGAAACGACCAGCGGCAATCATATGTGACTGATTTAGTGCCCTGCTTCAACCATCCAAACCTCTCTTCATTCTTTAACCCCGTACTACTGTCACCTAAGATGAGTATTTCTAATTTTTTTATTGCTTATGTTAGGAGAAATAGAGTGAGAGAGCGAGAGGTGGTAAGAAATGTTTGGTGAGAGGAGATAAGAGAGAAGAGGGCCTGCCGGTAGATGAATCTTGGAGTTATTTTAAATCACGTCCCATATAAACATAACTTATACATCATAAAAGCCAAGGTGAATTAGGTCGCTTGAGCCTACTATAGGGCGACA
This sequence comes from Marisa cornuarietis, assembly GCA_004794655.1. NCBI lineage: Eukaryota > Metazoa > Mollusca > Gastropoda > Architaenioglossa > Ampullariidae > Marisa > Marisa cornuarietis. The sequence goes on along the minus strand of SMMW01000617.1, from coordinate 6,050,119 downwards.
ACTCAACATTAAGCAGGAATAAGGTTCACAGGCAAAGAACAAGACTGTGTGAGTGTGCATGGGTTTGTGTATTTATTAATTTCCACGAGTTCTAATTTTATGCCCATATTGTTTCCGTCGCTTACTATATATATATATAACCGCTGCAAGACCTTGGCGTGCAACGATCTGCTCTCCTGTCTCCTGGGCAAAAATAATTATGCCACTTCTTTGATTTCACGGACGCCGATTTGTTTCAAGCAACGCTTTGGCTAATTGGTAATTGGATAAAAACAAGCTCTGCAGCTACAGTGGACTGCACTGCAATAAAGCTTAGCTAACGAGCCGCAATGCTGCCTCCCATGGTTGTGCATAAACTCGAGTAAAGCCTAGCTTAGTAAAGGGAGGCATTGCCGGCTTCTTTGGATGCAACCTCTGAAAAGATCTCAAATAGCAGAACTTCTGGCAGCTATTTCTGACAGGCAAGATGAGAAAAACTGTATTCATCAAGAGTCTTGAGTAAAACTTCAAATTATTGTTCCTAGAGGCTAGAAACAACTTTTCCCAGTCCTGCTAGCATTGTGCAAAAACAGGATAGAGGCTTTTATTAACTTGGAGTCAGGTTGTTAATTTTCTTTTTTGACAAAACTACTTTAAAGAGGGTGATAACGTTCTCAGCCTTGGACAGTCCGTTTCTACAAGTCACAACTGATCCTTGTGCAAGCAATAACCCTTTTTCCAACTGCTGAAGCTTCGCCATGTAAGCAGAAGAATGTCTGTGACCTCCTAAGCCCTGCAATTAATAATTATTTTCAAAATCTTTCAGCGAACTGAGGTAGGATGATACAAGTACTTCATTAGGAGTACGAAATGGGGTGAACAGTGTGTAGGACACAGCATGCAGATGGCATCCACTCGTTGTCATGACATTACAAAAACTCTACGTCATGGTGCACCTGACAGTTATCCGTTTATCCTCTTGTGGGAGAGTGAATCCCCATGCACGTGCGTGAGTTTTCACCCTTATACACGTACACCACTGAGACGCAATAGAAAGCTTGAAATTACTGCACGCGGTACTGGGGAAGCAGCTGGATGGCGCAGAGGTAAACCTCTCGTTTCTCACTTTGGCTGGAGGCAAATTATGTGACATCTGTTCACAGGGCTGGCTGTAGAGGTAATCTCTCCGGATACTCCAGTTTCCTCCATTTTCATCACCCTCTTTTCCACAGTGTGAAATTACCAGTCTAGGAGCTACTTTTCCTGTCAACTAAAGCTGCATACCGCTGCAGTGCACTGCTTTTGTAACGCTTATGAACTCCTAGCGTATTGCTTTGTGTAAGTCTATAGTCAGCACTTATCAGTAGTAAATGGTGGAAGGGGGAATAAGGAGAGAAAATAGCACAGTCTCTTGGCACACTTGTCCGCTGATATGTTTAACTTGTGGCGCTTATCTGCTGCAAACAGGTTAAGGTGTATCCCACTTTTTCTGTTTCCCTGTCGAAAGTAGTTTACGCCTCCCTTCACCATACTGAGCTGTTTGGTTTTTTTTTTAAGAGCGGGGAGAGGGCGGGGGGAGAGGGGTCGTCACGTGCCAGACTCTGGTGAATAGTAACAGGGGCGCACTTTTGATCGCTTACAGCCATCATATCCGCTGAGTGTCTCTGGCAGACAATGGGACTTACGTAAGTGCCTGTTTGTTGTATATGCATTCCGCTGCTTTACAGATGTTCTTGCCAGTGTTGCTCTTGGCATTTTTCCAGTTACTTTCTAAAGCTCCTAGTACACATTTCCCATCCCAAACCTTAAGAAGACAAAAATTCCTGTTTGTGGGGCTTAACAGTGTGCGGAGGGACAAGAGCGTTGTTGTTGTTGTTGTTTTTTTGTTTTTTTTTTTACTAAGTCGTCGTATTCATTCGTTTTTGTAAATCATCTGTCGATATGCCTGTCGCTTCTTAAAGCTCAGAACGCATTTAGATGTAACCATTTTAAAGGTCCCTAGTTAATAGTGCGATGTTCATTATGCAATTCATGTTTGTTATGTATGCGTAGTTCAAAATATCAGACAGATAAAGTATGGAATTAAATGTTGCCTTATGAACTCGGATTATTATAAGTCAAACACACTTAGCCATGCCGCCAAAGTAAGGAGCTTATGCCTCTTCTCAAGCTCGAGTCTGACATACACAGCTCGTGTCACTTCGCTGAAGACATCTCCCGTCCTCTTGTGCAGAACCATACAATACTTGAGCGGTCAAGCGTGAACACGGCAAAACGGTGACGGGATTGAAGAGTAGAGGTGGGAAAGAAAGGGTGTTGCGTAGACATCGGGTTACAGGTGTCTGATGTATTCAATCTAGCACAAAGTTGCACGCATACACAAACAGATATACCTCAAACACGTGCACACAATCATACACACACGCACACACATTTACTCACACGCTTTCTTCCTTTCCCCGCCTCTCTCTCTCTCTCTCTTTCACACACTCACCCACTACTGGGACTCCAGAAAGATGCCTGCAGACACTGCCCCTGAAAGATTCCTTTAGCTTAAGAAAGTTGATTCCAGGAATGCAGTAGAAAAGCCTGCACTGCAAGTAACTCTGGATAGCAGTTGCCATGCGCACGTTTTGCCGGGACTTAGAGCTTACAGGTGATCCCCTGTGTGCTGTTCTGTCATGGCGACTGTTACTGCTGTACCGACACCGACCCTTACACAGCACATGCACAAAGCTAGCGACACACCCAAGTGTGTCTCATTGACGACACTGAGCTATTTAGTCATCTCTTTTGTATTAATATGATTAGTCAGTGCAAACTTAAATGTAGTAAGATTTTACTTTGAAGAATGTGTGTGTGTGTGTGTGTGTGTGTGTGTGTGTGTGTGTGTGTGTGTGTGTGTGTGTGTGTGTGCGCGCGCGCGAGTCCAGGTGTGAGAATAAAAGGTGTGTAATGGCTTGTCGAAGCGTGTTTAGAGTGAAAGCTATGAAAGCTACACAAATAATAATAATAATAAATATTTCTACGGACATACACCTCTCGCAAACAGAAGACCTCATTGCTCTTGTATATCAGACGGGAAGACAGGGAGTTAAAACAGCCGTTAAAATGAAGTTAAAAGATCAGTGCCTACCTCGAAAAATCTGGAGTGTATTCGCCTGATCTCCAAGGAAAAGGTTCTTTTCTGCTGAAAGTTGAAAGGACTGGCGCTGACCAACTCCTCAGACCACCTGCCATTCCTCCTGCTGCTACAGGCGACACACTCGCCCACATCACTTTGGCCGCTGGTCTGCAGACGGACTTCTACTCGCGCTGTCACTGCGGTCCCCGCCGTGTTGCCGTTCATGTACTGCACGGCAAAGCTGACAGAGAAACCGGCAGGAACAACCATTTACTGACGTCAAACACCGCTAAACTGACGTCATACACAACTAAGCTGATGTCAAATGCCACTAAACTGACGTCATACACAACTAAACTGATGTCAAATGCCACTAAACTGACGTCATACACAACTAAAGTCACGTCATACACAAGTAATGTTAAATACCCCTAAACTGACATCCTATCCCATTAAACTGACGACATACTGTATGACTCATATACAATTAAACTGATGTTAAATGAACCTAAACTGACGTACTAACGATAAACTGTCACTTAAGTCTGTACTAAACATAAACGCCCACGGACAGCTGAATGATGTGCACTCGCTGACTTCACCAGCAATGAATAGAGAAACGCACAGTAATAATTAACTCCAGTCTGTTCCTAACTTGAACAACATTCAACTCTAATTCACAAACCCCCTGGTTTTTTATTATAATTAGAGTCAACGATGCATGAAAGCAAAACGCAGAGGAACGCACATACCAGGGCTTTCTATCAGAGTGCGTTGTTGCATAACATGTTTTAGGGGAGGGATATTAGCGAAACCAGAAGGTCGTTGCAAAGAAATGGTGCGCCAGGAGAGCTCTTCAGACAATCTTGATCCCACCTCAGAGTATTGATTTTGTCACGTCGAACCAATATCTCCGAAGGACAAATGAAATCGTCACTCCAACTGATTTATCGACCGATCAGATCTGCTGGTGTCGGACAAAATGAGTCTTTGCAAGGAAAATATTGCAACAAACGGGTGGGAGACAGCAAAGAAGGAATTAATTTGGAAAGAAAGAAAGTAAAGAAATAATGAAAATAAGAAAGAAAGAGAAAGGATGGTTGGACGAGAGAAACGATGAGTCCAGCATGGATAAAAGTGTATTCACCTCGATGCCTTTTCCTGCACCACTCCACTGATCAGTATACGCTGTCCATCATTCAACCCTCCTTCCGGAAATCTGTAGTTGTATGATGTCTTCTGTAAGCAGACAGGACAGAGTGGTAGGGGCACATAGCTCATTCGTCTTCTCTGGTCAGTGTTGCTACTACAACTACTTTTACCTCTTCAGTTAAATACATTGTATATCATCTTCTGATCTGGCTTTATATTGTTTTAACGGTTCACTTTAATACGATTAATACTGAAGCAGTTAAATTATTGTTTCTTAGGCAAATTTTCAAGGCAACCTGTGCTCCTTAAAAGAAGTAAAAGTAAATTAAATGAAAATGTTTCAAAAACGCATGCTTTGACACATCTTTCAACACGCGTACTGACGCACCGCACAAACATGAAAATTAAGTAGTCTGTTATAAAACAAACACAGTAATGAAGATAAAGAAAAAATATTTTCAAACATAGGTAATAATAATAATAATAACAGTGACTTGTAATACCACATTTATCCCTCTAAGGTGTGATAAATGCACCACAGAATACAATACAATATACATGCTGTGAGGCAAAGAAAGAAACAGAAATGAAAGGTGGAAGGCAGATGATGATGATGATGATGATGATGATGACGACGACGACAGGAGATCCCCAAGTAAACGAAAACTTTTTTTGAGCCACATGTGATGTGCAGAAAATGTGACGACGACAGCTGGTCGATAAGAAGAATGAAGTGACGGCTCGAGTCCTTGTCCAGGCGACCTCTCATTCGCAAGAGATCGATTTTCGCGCCCTATGGGAACACACACACACACACACACACACATACCACACACACACCGTTAGTATGTTTTGGACTCACGCCTGCTGATGTACGGCAAACACAGGTCAGACTAGTTGAAAATCCTCGCTGCATGCAGACCCTTTCGCTGACTGCGGTCTGTAATCTCTATCAGCACGCTCACAGCTCTCGCTAGCAAGGCTTTGTGGTGGTCGTTAACCTGGCGGGTACCATCCAGCGGAAAGTGGAGCGCGCTGGCCGTGTTCTTTTGGAAGCTGGCACGTACGCGCGAGCACTCATGGCGTAAGACCGGGCAAAACAAGCGAAAGAAACTTACCGATGAAGACATGTTGAGCAATTTTCAGTGAATGCTGTGTGGCTTGAGTTTGAGATTTCGAGGTGAACCTCAATGGAAGGCTGGCAGTCTGTGCCGCGGAACCATCTCTCTCGCTCGGTTGTGTCGTCTGCTGGTTACCCCTGACCTAAGCCTGCTACAGGTCACGTGACCAAATCATGGCCGGTGTCGCGCTTTGTTAAGCTCCCTAGCGTAAGGCTACCCCGGGCGACTTTTTTTGTTCTTTTGCGACATTGTGGCAAACGGTTCTTTTTATGACGCCTTCAAACAAATCAGAAAACTATTCTTTATGTACTCTGAATCTTTTCGAAAGAGAATGTATCCTGTTGGCATCTTCGTTTGATTTTCAAATCTGCACTGAAAACGCACCTCTTCCTTGAGCATTTCTCCTAACACAGTCCGCACAATGCTCGTCCTTCTTAACCCCGCCCCCTTCCCTCTTGCTACTTTACCCATCTTTCTCGCAGAATCACTATATTTTTCTGTTCCTGTTACTTGATGCCTTTTGTTTTCTGTTTCGTCAGTACTGTCGTTTTCTTTCGTCCCCTTTGTTCTGTGTCTACTTAGTCCATGTCTCTTCCTCGTTTTAAGCGCTAAGAGCATGCTCTCTATGAGCGTGAATATGCGCTATAAAAATCTTCACTATTATTATTATTATTATTATTTGTATGCTATGCTATTTTTTAAAAAAAATACGTGGAAACAAGAACATTTTCATCGCAGTGAAATTGCCGTCAAAATTGAGTCTTACTTAATTTAGCATTTTCTAGAATGCTCGAATTCCGATCTGCTTATTTGATAAGTGGCTTAGGATCAGAGCTACTTCCTCCTAAGTACAGTCAGTGAAGTTATACAACGGCATGCAAGCTAACAACAGCCGCACATTTTCGTGTTTATCTTAAAAATCTTTTATCGTCTTTCTTCCTTTATGCATATAAACCTATTCTTCTTCCTTTTCTTTCAGAGACAGAGAGAAAAGATAATAGAGAAACAGAGTGTGTCTCCTTGCGTACTGTTGAAAATTTATAATTGATTAAAATTACTGCATCGTGTAAACATGAATTGTACATTTTATATGACAACTAATGAACGAATAATATTGTTGCACGGAATACATCTCAGCTGATGAGGAATGTTTTCTGTTTACTGGAGGGTAGCAATCGCTATGGCCGTCCAGACAGACGTGGTCGTTACAAAAATCGTTGAGGAAAGTATCCAAGGGAGGTAAATATGTTTATTTCGTCACTGTCTTTAGTATTTATGTCCCTTCATCAATGCAACGACGCCTTTACCCACAGACTTCTATGATTCTGTGCCTTTACCTGGCTCATGAGGTAACGGTTTCAGGCTGTACACCAATATTACGTCTTTTATGCCTCATGCAGTTCACGGACAAAGGCGACTAATAGACTGAGACTTCTTTCCTGCTTCTAAGTTTTTCGATAGCATACCGAGAATAAGAAGGAAAAAGGAAAAAAAAATAGAGAGGAGAAGAGAAATTAGAAAGAGGAATGAGAATAGAAGAGAGAGAGAGAGAGTTACAAATCTTTATTTATGAGGGTAATACAATAAGCAGAGTTATGCTTTTTACATCTAGCCTTCGATGAAAGGGAAGGAAACCGAAGCACTACTTAACTATAAAACAAATGAGAGAGTAAAGAAGACGGAGAATAAGGCTTCATAGATGAAATGAAGAAACAAAAATGCAATTCCACATAAACACACACACACACACACACACACACACACACACACACACACACACACACACACAGAGAAAGAGAGAGAGAAATAAAGGAAATTGGATCCAACATATTTTGATCATTATTTATTGATCATATTATTATTAGGTATTATTATATATTTGGTACATATTATTATTTAACAATGGAAATATGTAGCTATATTTACAATGACTAGAAAATACCAAACTACAAAAGGAATCCTTTTCGCGTGGGAAAATAAAAATATAACGTCCCTTTTAAGAATGGTGAACGTTAAAATAGTTCTTGCCAAACAGAAAATCCTCTTAAATCAAAATTTAAAAAATATCATTGATTAGTTTAGAAGAAATTAACATTTTGCTGCCTATTAAATTGTGACAAACGTATCATTCTTGTTAAAACAAAAGCTAAAAATCCATATATCTCCAAATCAATCATTTGTCTAGATCCTGTTAAAAGATGTCGTTTCGCTACCGAAAGTTTGGCCAAAATACATCCATAAGACCATAAGAACACAGAATGTGTGCTTGTCGATTGTATGACAAGGCAAAATATTCCAAATACAACTATTTGCATTTCTCTAAAATAATTTCTAAAATAATAAAAGAATTTCAGGGGCCATTTGCACAACATGTTTCTAAACGTTCAAACTGTTTCTAAAGAAGAAAAATCTCTTCTCTGCCATTTTAATGCATTGCACAATAACATACAAAATAAAATTGTAATGACAGGACTGAAAGTGAGACTTAAACAACTTTATCTTACTTAAAGCAGTTTTAGTTTTAAAAATTCTAAAATTGTGGTGTGCACTTTAAACTGATTATCTAAATAGAGTTATGTCCTAAAAGTGTTTAAAACTAATGAAGATAGTAAAAGAAAAAAATGAGATATATGGTTATGTGATCTTTAAGAGACGAGGTATTGCCTATATGCAGACTTGGAAAAGAACTGGTAAAGATTCTGTAAAATAATGATTTGAGAAGTAAGTGTGTGTTACGGTTGCTAAAGAATGACTGTGTGAGAAAGGCACTGAGACAAGAAAGAGACCGTAAAGGCACCGAGTTAGGAAGACAGTCGGTAAGGTCAGTAAAGAGTTGGAGCGTCAGAAAGGCACTATGGAAAAATCACGTCCACAATTTAACAAAAATGTTGATAACACTTGATATCTCTTTCTGCTTTGTTCCTCTCCAGGAAAGAAATTTATATTATGCATTTGAGCGAAAGAAAAAAATGAGACGTGACTGTCTACTAATTTCACTCCACCTCCACCCCACCCCATTGTCCTATGCCACGTCAGCACGCGTGCCACTATTAAGGCTGCTGTCTCGTAAACAGACTCATTCTTCAGATCACCCAGCACGTGTGGTTGGCAGTTGTAGTATTATGCAGGACAAACCCTAAAAATGCTGTGACGTTTATTTTTCTCAGTAAGGTTAGCAGCGAGCTGCATTTTCGTGCCTGTCTTTTCTGGTCATGGATTTCCGCTACACAAGGACAGCATCCTTACTGTCTTCACCATCTTTGTCTTAAACGTCATTTCTCTAAAGCATAAGAAGAAAAACAGGCGTAACAGCAAATATAACAACAGATACGTATTATTGTTCTGAAGGTAAATATAAAGAACTAATATTATCTTAAAATAAGCTTCCTCTCAAGCACGAGGCAACACTGGTTTATCTACATAAAAAAGTAGATAACAAAGTTTACATGGATGCAAAGGAAAGTGGTTATGAGTGCTAAAATGCAAAGTAGGTCAGAATTTTGTAATTTGAAAATAAAATACAACAAAACAGAACAAGAACAGGGAAGATCATTGGCAGTACCAAACTGGTTGTTTGGACAGCTTAACAGCTACCCCCATGGTCCTTGCCTAAGACAAATCAAAACGTTGTGTGATGTTATCCTAAAAACTTAGCCAATAAGTGCAGTTATTTTAGAAATATGTTTAAATCAAAAGTAGTGGTCTGTTGAGAAAATATGGCGGTTCACAAAAACTAAAAATATAAACTTGTTTTCTTTCGGAATTTTGTTGCACTAAAACAACGTTCCACCACTGTGATTCGGTCCACTTCTTTACCCTAAAATTTATTTACTCATTCTGTTTCATTTTATCTGATGCAAACATAGATTTTGTTTTTCACAAAGATATGTGCGCGAATAGTCAAATTTGAGCGTTCCTTATTTATTTTATTATTTTAATTTGAGCGTTTAAGATTTAACCTGACCTTATAAGAAATGCTGTCATACTGGTTTGTTTTACTAGCAAACACATTAAATACAACGTTTATCAAACAGGCAGGACTGTACAGTGTACACTTGACATGCACGCTGCTGAACTCCTTTTTACAGGGGAGACAACAAGCAATGCGCAAAAGGTCAAAGAACGGTCAGATGATGGATACTTCCCCTTACGTTATTAATATAATATTTTTTTAATTAAAACAAATAAGCAAACAAAAAACTTGGGTGACTCGGCCGTCTCCGGCAATCTTCCACAAGGTATGTTTGCATAAGACTTCACAAGCAGCATGTACTCTGGTAGTAAAGTACACCACTGAATATGTGACTGTGAAATAGTGAAATGCAAGTATACAGTAAGTTCATCAAAGATGCAGGGAAACTCCAGAAAAGACAATGGTCCGGGTAATCATCCTAAGTGCCTGACTTTTTACAGCAGTGTTTCCACAGTTTCTTCGATGTCAGCATGGCAGCGAGGGCAGGTCCCGATCCCCCGGGAACATGGCGCGCACAGCACAAGATGGCGACACGGCTGCAGCAGGACAATGGCCGGGCGGCTTACACAGAGGAGGCAGGGGTTGCCTTCCCTGATACTCGTTCTGCGGTAGTACTGGTGCATCTGAAACCAACATAATTTGTCATCATTAGCGTGTATTACTAAGCCCATCGACTTTTCCAGCTTTATCTGATCTCTCTGAACCTCACACGTAACTATTTTATAAAACGTTTTTTTTTTAAATTGATGCTGTGGTTAAAACATTTGTGAGGTAAGACTACTATAAGACTACTAGACATTCATTTATAAATGCAAAAATGTATTAGAATCGAAGAGATTGACCAGGATGAATCAAGGAAAGGAAAGAGACAAAAGAAGAGATCGATAGACAAAAGAAAAAACTTTCTATGGTTTCTACGTTCGTTGCTAGCTGGAGGCCGTGGAAGTGGTGGCGGCGGTGATGGTGGTGGTAATACGAAACGAACGAACGAAAAAAAATTCTTTATCGCTTATGCCATATGGCCTCAACATAACGGAAAGCGAGCACAGTTCACACAAATTTAAGGATTAAATTTTACAATTCAAGACCTGTTAGCATAAACAATTGCATCAACAGGGATTACAAATACAGTGTAACAGGTTGGACATGTCTTTCTTCGTTTAGCTACTGACAGTTTAACGTCGTTTAAAACAGTGGAAAGGATATCTGGCTAGGGAAGTGATATATGGTGTGCCATTGATCAGAGCTGAGAATGTCAAGACAGATTGATGGGTTGAATATTTCGAAAGCAAGAATCTACATCTAAAGTCTTTAAGCTGAGTGCACTGGAAAAGTAAGTGTATTTCATCGTCTTGTAAAATATTGCAAAGAGGACATTCCAAATTTGGCGTTAGTGCTGTTGTGTACCTGTATTTGTGGGTTTTAAAATCAGAGATTCTCTGGTGGTAGTAGTAGTGATGGTAGAGGTTGTGGTGGTGATGATGATGATGAAGATGATTATAATGATGATATGCACCATTAGATTATAAGCTGTTCCCTGGCCACAAAACGGACAAAAATCTTGCAAAGGGCGACATGTCTCGCACGTCCGTTCTCTGTGCCGGCAGGAATACACCACGTCGTTCGCTGGGTTATTTTCGCATGTGGGGCACACTACCTGTCGTGTGGAAACAAACGTTTGAGCGGAAATTATGATACGAATCAACACGATTCAAACTATTTTAACATCGATAAGAACATTGCAAAGTTATGACTGAAAGCGTTTCACAAGTCAAAGAACAACTTTTCCCCAACGATTCCCAAAATTTTAAGTGCTGAATATTAATTTTCTTTTTTTCTCTCTCTTGCTTATACATTTTCTGGCTCAGTGATTGGTGATTTTGGTGACTCTTGGAATGTGTAATATATTGTTCTATTCTGAATATTGGTAAACAAACCAATAGGTATGAGCTTGAGATAAATACAGTAGTCCAAATTTAATCACAACTTTTCTCATCACGCTCTCCCCCCAACCCCATACCGCGATAAATATTAGGCAATAAAAAAACTAAAATACTGAAAATATTTGATAGAAAACGCCGATAAGATCTTGTCCACAGGTTACCAAGACAGGTAATTTTTGTCACAATTTGTTCATGTTTTATTTTCGGCTAAGAGGGGAGGGGAAAAAATGGGTGTTTTAAGCAGAGCCAGCAAATAAAGCTATATCACGGCAAGGCAGCCAGCCCTGTAAACAGATGCCACGTGGAGAAAAAGAACAGCTTGCCCGAAGTGGGGGCTGAACCCAGGACAGCCAACCCTCACTGTATCAGTGACAGGCGCTAATCGGACCGCTCGTTCCTGAATGCTATATCAGTTCTAGATGGGTGAGACATTTTTTCTCTCTCGTATTTTACTCTTTACGATGTTCACTGTCAACATGGAGTTCCCCCTCTCCTCCCCTGTCTTAATGCCGAGCATCTCTCTGTCACCAAGACAGTGAAGGTTGGCTGTCCTGGGCTCAGCTCTCACTTCGGGCACGCTGTTCTTTCTCTGCATGTGGCATCTGTTTACAGGGCTGGCTGCCTTGCCATGATATAGCCTAAGCTTCTGACGGCGTAAAACACCAAAATCCCCCCCCCCACACACACACACAACCATTATCAGTAACATACAAAAGCGGTTAAAGGCGACTTCATGATTCAAGAACTCTTACTGGTGGGAGACGAAACCCCGCCCTAGATCTCTCTCGTACGGACCCTCTTCTAACATTTCCATCTCTCAGACTGAACCCGCGAGAGTTGACAATCATGTGTAAATCGAGGTTCTGTTCCACTTGATGTTGATGGTGTAGTAAGCATAGGTTCAAAGGAATGTTGCACTGTGCTCGCTTTCCTTCACAGTCCTGAGAGTGACCTTGACCGAAGCTTCGCCCACAGCAGAAGCACCGCGTGTCCTCGAAAATGACATCGTGATAATATCCACTGAGCACCAGACTTGGGACAGGCTGACCAACAGGGATGGTGCTAGCGCTGAAGAACGAAGACAGTCGCAGATCTTCGAAGCGCATTCTGGGAAACACGCACCCCAAGTCCGGTGTCTGTGGCACCGTGTTGCTGAAGACTGGAGTTGCCGGCAGTACTGTGACCGTCGTCAAATGCGAGTGAAATATTCCATAGAATCGTCTTGCAAAATCCCACTTCCTGCTGTCCACTATACGACGAATGTTCAGATTTTCTCCTTTTTTCGCATAATCTGGTAGAAGAATCCCTGTTAGTGAAGCTTTAAAATCAACAACATTCACTTTGAACATCCCCACGACTAGAGCTGTCTTGATTCTGAGACGGAAAAAGCTACACTGCTTCTGATGAGCAATTTTCTCCAAAGTGCAAATTATTTCCCAGAAGATATAGAGCTTTAAAATCTTGAACATTGTTTCTAAACTTTCTGCGGCACACATCCTGTTCTTTATGTGTCCAACAAAAGCTTGTGAAGTTTGTGTGAATACGCAGACAGATGTCTGTGGGAGTCGGAGCTGGACACACCGTAAGACTGAAAATGAAGTAAAAGAGAGCTATTTAAGAAAATGTATTAAGAAAGGATCCAGTCCAGAGAGAGAGAGAGAGTAGGGGGAGGAGGGAAACAACAACAGCGGGAGAGATGAATTTTTTTCTGAATTAACTTCCGTCTTAGACTCTGTTTAAGACATGGGGGTTGTTATGTGATAACAGTTGTTTCTTTGAAAAATTCCTTTTAAAAATCAAACAGCACATTTTTGATTGAAGAAAAAAAACCCACAGGCTCTCACAGACAAACAGCTTTATTGGAAACTATATAAAATGTAGAGACAATAATCTTAATTTAATCTAAAAACAAATATTCTCTCTCTCTCTCTCAACGTGTCTTTTCTTTTGTTACTCCCTTATTCGTTCGCTCTATACGTTATCTATCTCGTTTCACGGTAGCATCTTTCAAGTTTTGTGCGCCATACCTTCTTTAACGGTAGAGATAATACAAGCACAGTCATTGTAATTATATGTTACTAATTTAATCAGTAATATACCTACTCACGGTTGCTATCAACTTACCTTTCTCCTATAATCTATGCTAGAATGCAGAAGACACTCACCTACATGTTTCCTAGAACTCTTTGCGACAGCTTACGGCTTGGCCTTGAATTAAATTTATTTTTTAACCATTTCCAGGGAGACAATCCGTAGCATTTTCTTTTCAATGGTTGGAAGAGTAATAACCCATTTTTAAATCCGTGTGTTTTTCAGGACTAAAGCTGCAGTTTGACCAATTTCTGACTTTTCAATTTATTGTTCATAATGTTCTAAATGTCACGAATGTGTCTGCATCAACAGACTTAACACAGTTTTGTGAATAGTTAAGACACTAGCATGCTTATACAAAGGGAAATTATTTTCAGACACTCGCAACACATATAAAAGTATTGACTTAATGGGTAAGATTTTTGTAGTCACATTTTATTCACTTATTAAGTCAGTAAGTTATTTATATGCTTATTTTCTTTATTAGTGGGTCATTTATATTGTTAGTTAATTCATTATTATTCATTTGTTCATCTTTATTTAGTAAATGAGTCCCATATCATTATTTAGTTAGTCAGTTGCTTCGCTATTTCTTTTATACTCATCTCGTATAATAATATTGATTTTCTTTCTTTCTTTCTTTCTTTCTTTCTTTCTTTCTTTCTTTCTTTCTTTCTTTCTTTCTTTCTAATAACTCAAACTTCTAGGTCATACTTCTGAAAAGCAGTCTCTCTTGGCATCAGGCTGTGCTTCAAACGAGGAAAAAGCCAGGCAGACTAGAAATCTTTAGTGGAATCTGAAAACAAAAATTCACGTCTTTCACACGATCATTTGTGAGCGACGTCCATTACTTTCAGTCCCACTACTGCCTCCTAATAATCTACCGAAGAACAGACAATAGGAGGGTGGAGATCTGAGTCGCAGTGCGCATTGTAGCTCTTCTTCTTTTTTGTTTCTTGGCACCGAGGTTAATTGTATTTGACTTCTATGGAATAATATTTTGTATCAGTGAAGTGTCTCAACGTTGCTGTTCGGGTAATTCAGTTGTCCAGTCGCAGTCACTGGGATTTAACAGGTCATGTCATTTTCACTCATTAGTGATTTTAAATAAATCAAAATTATAATCTTAAATTCTCAAGAAATTTATGTCTTTAAACATTTGTGTCCACTAACTGCACAAGACAAAGAATCGGGAATTCCCGCACATACATAGCAGATGAAAATAAATATAAAGATACTAGCTCTTCATAGCCACATCACATTAGAAAAAAATTTGAGACATTTGACAAAAACAAAGAAAAAAACTGGAACCACTTTCGATAAAGGTGTAATTGCCTTGTCAGCTCCACTGACAAATGTATGCTTATGCAGGAATTCCTGTCAACCCATGTACACAAAGCTACATTTATTTAGAAATCTACAAATAAACCAAGATGATTACCAATTTACAGTCTAACACATCCTTATTTATGGTATGATTTATACTAAAGTATACGATTATTTTTCTCCTTCTTCTTCTTCTTCTTGCCATAATATTAAAACTACAGACCTTGCATATCTTGTGGATGATGATGATGTTTAAAGACCCTAATGCCTAGAAATCTCAACGACGCCCATCTATTAGAAACAATTCACGATTAATGAAGAAAATAGAATGTAAAAAAATCTAATAAGTAAATTACAAATAAATCAAAGATGACACCGTACTTTTTCTCACTTTTTCTCATTCTCTTTTTGGATATTGTTTTATATTTTTATTTAACAATGTATTAAAATTTTTAAAGGCCTTTGCCTTGGAAAGTGTTGATTCAAGAGGTAGATTATCTATTATATTTTCCCTCTTTACGGTTGTTAGAATGTGTAGACACGAAACTGCGCACATGCTATTGTCAGAAGCTAGGTCGTTGTCATTAGGTATTTAAATAATTTAAATTTGGCTGCTTGCTCACTATTTGATGACTCTTTTTTTCTCGCGGATGCATATCCTTTGCAACGTGCACGGCTGAGCTTTGCAGACAGCGAATGAACACACTGTGCTGTGCTGGTGTCTGAACTGACCCACACACACACCAGCCACCAGCAGTTTCTGAGAAACAAACGGTTGCGAACTTTGTGCTGCTAGTGATTCATGCAACATTTTGATCAGGGAACGAAATTTGTTGTCTCGCGTTATGTGGATATTACATTTCGGTGAGTAGTCCCCCAAGCGTGTTTCTTGTGGTTGTAGTTAAGGCGAGAGCTAAAGATAAACGCTACCCTAACCAGACGAACTGCTGCAATCATATCCGCCATTTAGGTTAGTAGCACAGCACAAGGACTGGCTACAGGAAGACTAGGACACGTATGGACTCCATGTTTTTTTATGGATGCTTAAATAACCACTTTCTTTCATTATCCTTTCCTTTTGTCTTGGGCTGTGACAGAAGTTCTCGTTTCTGATTCATTTACCCAAATACCCTTCAATAATTTTTCGAGACACATCCGTCTACATCCGTTCTATATTTTCGCGTTACTATATTTAGATTTCACTCATAACCGGTGCTTAGTACAGCACAAATCACGAATATCGTAATAACCCTCTTACTTCTTTAATCATTAAATAGTTAGATACGCACTTGAGTTTAGTCTCTGAGCATATTAACTCGTATTTAAGCATATAATATAATATTTATACAAAACAGCGAAGAAAGTCTTAAAGCGAGCATGTAAATAACTCAACTGCAGCTTCGCGTAAGTTCTTTCAAATATTCGTGTTTTTAGTGCTTCTTTTCCTTCTTAGCCTTTCAAGCTATGTCTACTTCAAATGAATTTGATCATCCAAACCTTCTCACATCGGAGAGCGATGGATTCCTCCAGTCTGTAATTTCTAGTAGTGAGTGCTGTGACATGCAGTGTTTCTCGTCTCTCCGTAGTCTCGTGTTTGTGAACCCAAGTGAGTCAGGACCTATCCGGCCAATCCGTATTATCAGCTTCCTGATTGGTCTTCAATAGCACGTGACATTTCCTATGTAACTAAACGCGAATGAGAATTTCCTTTCTATTTATTGCACAGCAGAAGACTTTAGTGAATAAGAAAACAAGCATTTGAGTAGGGGTGGATCATGGTCAAAATAGTATATTAATACACCGAATTCACAGACACAAAATGTATGATCGGTGGAACATAGCGGTGATAAAACGATATATTCACTAAACTTGCATATACGCTAATACTTACTTTCTTACCGAGGTGGTACATAAGGCATCCAATAGAAAACTCCATTTTTCTGTTATCAGCAAGTTTAGCCATGCTGTTCTAGGACAGTTTCTAGTCCTTTAGTTCTTTATCAGAACTGACCATCGCCATGTTTCCTTTGGCCGGCCGAGCTTCCTCTTGCCAGTAGCTGTCCAATCAGTGGCTATTTTGGGTGGTGCCTCTGGTTTCATTCTGTACACATGCTCTAGCCATTTCCATCTTCATTTTTGGATTATAGCTGTCATACTTGTACATCAGTCTCTTGTAACGATTTCTTCACTACGTATTATGTTAGCCCAGAATATCTTTGAAAAGTTTCTGCAGACATTTTGTTTGAAAGGTTTCTAATTTTCGTCTGATTTTGCTGTCGTCTTAAAACACTCAATTCCACAGAGTAAGGCCGAAAGAACATTGCTTCTAAAGATTCTTAATTCTGTGTTTCTCTTTAGAGCTTGTGTTCTTCACATTCTTTTCTGCATCTCCATCTGTTGTTAACAGATTGCCAAGGCATGTAAATTCCTGGACTTTCTCTACTCCATTGTTATCAATTGTAATGGGTTCTGTTCACTTAGCATTTTGTCTATTTGTCTTTTTTCTTGTTTGTTTTTTTGTTTGTTTTTTGTTTGCCTGTGCTTACTTTAAGTCCTATTTTTGGTGCAGTTTTGGTCAGATTGTTGATCTTTTCCTGCACATTTTGTGTTGGCTGGAAAAAGTCACAGTGTCATAATGTAAGCCTTCCAGTACAGACGTAAGTGTCCAACGGATTTGTTTTATTGTCCTCTGTTGATTGGTTCATAAGCCAGTCTATGGCCATAATCAACAGGAACGGGGAGAGAATGCATACCTGTTTGACACCAGTGGTAATGTTGAAGTTGTCCGTTAGCCTGCTGCTGCTACAAACCACCTGGCAGTGAAAGTCTGTATTTAGTTTTATTACATTTACTAGTTTCTGTGGTATTTCATAGCGACACACGATTTTCCGCAATGACGCACTGTGTATTCTGTCAAATGCGTTCTCAAAGTCTATGAATACAGCATAGAGAGTTCTGTTCCATTCTGTGCTTTGTTCTATAATCTGTCTTAAGGTAAAGATTTCACTGCATGAAATTTATCTTCTAAAGCCTGCTTGTTCTTCCCTGATGATGTTAAGAACAGTAGGAAGCCTTTTCAAAATGATTCCACTACAGATTTTGCTTGTTTTTGATAGCAAGGTTATGCCCCGACAGTTCTTGCAGTCACCTAAGTGACTTTTTGGCAGTTTGTAGATTACCACTTTTTTCCTTTCGTCTGGTGTTTCTTCAGTATCCCATATTTTATGGAAGATCTTGAAAAACAGCTTTGGTATTTCTTCTGCTTCCAACTAACATTTCAGTGCAAATCCCGTCAAACTCTGGGGCTTTGCCATTTTCTATTGTTCCATTTCTTCGGTAATCGTGATGTCCAGGTTTATGTCCAAGTATTCTTCACTTTCAAGGATATTGCCTTATATTTGAGGGCCTAGTTGGTTGAGCAGCTGTTTGAAGTGCTCCTTCCATCTCTCCACTTTCTTCCTTGCTTCAGTGATGATGTTCCCGTCTTGAGTTTTTAAAGTTAGTTCTTGAGTACCACTTCTACATCCTGTCAGCCTTTTTGTGATTTTTTAAACCACGTTCAGGTCTTGTCTTCCTGAAGCTTTTTCTGCTGTTATAGCTAGGTTTTCTACAAACTTTCGCTTATCTCTTCTAGAACTCCTTTTCACGTCATTGTTCTGGGAATATTCTTTCAACAACTTCTCTTATAGGCGTGGAGACTTTGTGCGGAGCAACTGGCGTTTTAACTCTTTCCTCTGCTTTATTGTTTTGCATGTTTCCAGGTAGATCCAGGTATCTTTTGCTGTTTTCTATAGTTGATGTTCTCCTTTGCTGCTTTGTGAAAGTTGACGATTGTCATTTTAGAGTACTCTGTTAGAGCAATGAACTTATTTTTTAACGCTATGATAAATTTTCGCTGAGGCTTTAATTTGATTCATGTCAAAGCGTGGATGTCTTTGTTCTCCCACCTTTGTTTTTCTGAGCTGTAGAGAAAGTTTGCCGATGAGCAAGTTATGGTCCCTACCTATGCCTGCCTCCCCTTTTGACTTTTGAAGTGTGTGCCACCATTTGTTATTTAAGATAATGGGATCCATCTAATACTTTATTAATCTTCTTATGTTGAAAAAATGTTTCTCCAATTTTTCTTCCCCCAAAACACAAAATCTGCTGCCATTGTATGTTATATACCCTATACCTTCTTTTCCCATAATTCTTTCTCTTCCTTTGTTCTTGTTGGCTACTCTAGTATTGAAATCTTCCTGTACTATTATTACATGATGGATAGGGATTTTTCAAAAGCTGCACATAAGCATCTGTAGAAATCTTATTTGTCTTCTTCCTCTTCCTCATCTGTGGGTGCATAGCAGGTCAGGATGGAAAGCTTGATGAATCTGGAGTTGTCTCCGGTATACAGCAGGCGTTTGCTGATGGGATTCCATTCTAATAGGGAGTTATTGGTTTGTTTTGAGATAATAATTTCAACCCCTTCTCTGTGGTGGTTGTCGTTCCTTCCAGACCACAAAATAGTATCATCATTTGCAAGTTCTCCCTCCATTCTGTAATTCCAAGACGACTAACTAGTTTAGATGCATTTTTCAAAGGAGCTGTGCCAACCTTTCCTTTCTGTTTTAGTGTTCTCACATTCCAGCAACCAATAGTAATGAGTTTTGTGAGGGAAAGCAGGTCGGCTGCCAAGATGGGAACGTCCTTGCGTATTTGGTCCCCAGCCATCCAAGCTCCAGTAACTTGGCCTGCCACTGCCACCGTTTGTTGAGGTGTCTCTAGTTTCAGTTTCCTTAACTATATCTTTTTTACATGAATAAATTATTAGTCCATTGCCCAGCCTCTTGTAGCCTGGAGGACTGGTGGACTACTTTTAGTCTGATCTCCACCCTCTGATCTGTCCCACATGGGTGAACCTGCCAGGATCTAGTGCAAAACCACGACAAGGTGGGGGTCCAGCAAGAGGACACTACACAAACACTACAGAAGAATTTTGCATCTACATATTTTAGCTAAAATGGCTTTATCAGCGTAAAGTACATTTAAAGTATGTAGAATATGACTGAAACAAGCAATAAATGAAACAGAAGCTTTTTGCAAAAAGAAGCTACACAAACTAAATGTGGGCATTTATAGCTAGGGAAGTGTTATCAGTTACATTAAGTTATACATTAATACAGATTTTGAAAAAGATACAGAACAAGTGATTATTAAAGATAAGGTAGTTAGAGATAGGGATTTCAATTTTAATATAGATAGTAAATAAACCAAAGGAATTAATTTTGCAGACTGCAGACACAATTATCATCATACTTGTTGGAAACAACACTTTTTGAAAGTGCAGTAATACCTCTGTAGACTTAAGAAAGTAACAACAAAACCAAGTCTTTAACAACTGTTTGTTCATGAAACATAAATGGAAATATTAAAATAAGCAGAACATTCATTTTAATTATTTGATGGTTTATATGGTCTCAGTTTGCTGACAGGTTGATACAAAAGCTTCTTAAAGCATACCGAGTAGTGTTAATTGTACAGTCTGTTTGTTTATTAAGTATATGTATTATTTTACATTTCGTTTTGAAGCTATTGCTCATGAAATGATGAAATAAAGGAACCACCATTGTCTGAATTATATTTACATGTACTACCTTTGAAACTATGTTGTCTGCTGATTCTATTTCACCAATTTAATGTATTGGACTGTCTATAATTTTAATTGATCGTGATGTATTTCTCTCAAATAAGAAAAAAGGAATTGTAGAAATAAGCACACATTACAAAAATCAAACAGCCTGTCTGTAAGCAAGACCTTTTAAGATTGCACTCAGACACATACTATAGAACATAAAAGTTATGTTTGTATTTGTATCTGAAAATGCTAAAGGTATTATGATCAAAGTAGTATTTTCTCACTTTATTAACCTGTTATTAAAACTAACTTTCACAATAAAAAGGAAAAGTTAGGGGTCCAACCTATAAGCTACTTAATGATCATTTGCAGTTGGATGAACGTGTTGTGCAGTTTATCGCCGGAATCAATTTCCCTAGAGACAATTTCCAATAGATACGAGAAGCAAAGTAAAGAGTAGTATTTAAAAAAAATGATCACTTACAGCATGGAAGGAACTGCTAGCTTTCTCCGGTGAAATTAGTGCTCGAAGAGTCAACGATGATCCAAACTCTAATATGGCTGCACCGCCTAGGCCCTTTGCCGTTAACGGGAAAATCCGAAGTTTTTAAGATTCCGATTAATTTTTCGATGAATTCCATGTTCACATTTCTAAATCCAAGCCGCATACAATTGAAGAATTCAGATCAGCTGCTGAACACACACCCTCATCATGCCGAAAACGATCGAGAAAAAGATGATATCGATGCAGCTTTCAAGTTGTATATATTTGCTGCTTATAAACCCGTGCGACTTATTTGTGAAAAAATAGAGATTAAAAAAAAATTAGTGAGTGTGTCCTATATACAGGTGTGCTCAGTGGGCCGAAATTTACTCTGTGTGTGTGTGTGTGTGCGCGCGCGCGCGCGCGCGCACTAAATATGAGGTTCTCCCTTGATGCACAGCGATCAAACCTGAAATATCCTCTCTGTTCTGGAATGTCGTGCATAGTGATTATAGAGCCAGTCGGGGCATTTCTCTCCTCTCTAGGCCTGTGAGGGGATGGAGAGATAAATAGAAAGATAGTAGAGGTTTATGAGATCCAATTCCACATCCAGATTGTTCTTTTGCTTCGTGTACAGGTAATTGGTTCTTTCACACACTGACAATATTTAACAGCATTTAATATTTGTCAAACGACTGGGATATATAGTAGCGATAGTTGTAAGTCAAACGCACAACATGAATCTCTAGGGCATGTGAATGTGTGTTTAGCGCCCGGAACTGGACCCGGCGTGCACTTGTACAACCAGAACATAGTCTGGGACCAACCGATGTTGTGTTTATAAGTAATTGTAACAAATAAGAGCATTAGGGAAAGCATTCATTTAAATTCAACATTCCAGTATTTATCCTATTCGGGATTCTAGTTTCTAAAAAAAATCTTTGGCAGTAAACGATCTTGTTAATGATAATCTCTGTGTGAAGTAACCCTTATCTTCTCGAATGCTAGACTAAGAGTAAGACTAAGTGCTTTAATTTGGTCTCTGGAAACACACAACCGTGTAACTGCGTTATGAAAAGGAAGATGTCAACCTTACAAAACTGTTGACAGAAAGAGAAGAAAAAAAATAACCTGTTGTCATTTTGCTTTGTAATTTACGCACACTAACCATCGAGAGTAAAATAGACCAAATGAGTACTCACCAGCAGGAAAAACTGTCATCGAGTATCACTTGGATAAATCTGTCGATTCTTGACGAAGTGGTTCTTGATGGAAGAGCGGCGTTAGAAATGCGCGTGAGAAGAGGTAGAGGACTATCTGGACACAAACCGTTCACAGGGTTGCTTTTTATCCACGGTTGCGTATGAATACAACAGCATAGATACCGCGGAAAATAATATCTGGAAATAATATCTTAATTAACGTTGTTGATCACTTAGATACATGCATAGCATGCGCAAGACCAACTTTAGTGCAGGGACCTATATATTTCATCGCAGTGCCATGGTGTGGCTTCACTACCTGGACTAGTTAGTTGTGCGTCAAAACGTCATAACAGTTATCCAGTCAACCGGAACTTCTTTTCTTCAGCGCTATGACTCACGCACGCGCATGAGGTGTACGAAGGAAAATCTGCCCGTAACGATACAGACTTGTTTTTGCACCGTTGGTTCGATTTTGTTTAACGCTTCGTGTGTGTCTTGGCTTGAATAGTTGACATATTGAAAGAAACTGCTTTTAATGCTTTCTGATGATGTGTGTGCTCGTGTATGTTGGTGCGTGTTTGCATATATAGGTAAAGTGATTTGAACATGCCTTCGATAAAGTGGTAAACAAACATTATTACTGTAAACAGAAAGAACAATATTGGGTATGCTGTGCAGTTGTACACCCTTGTCTGATATCACGAGAGAACAGAAACAAACATGCGAGTTCACTACTCATCCGAATACGTTCTTTTAATGAATCACACACTGCTCAGAAATTAATCGAGGTTGATATCAAAATTACATACTCCACAGAGTCAAACCTTTAGGTCTACAAAGCGAGCATACTTTTTTGTGCAGGTTTACAAACAAAAAGAGAGAAATGAATGAAATGAAATAGTGTGGTGCGATAATCGCCTATCTTCCATTTCAAAACCTTTTGATCTTATTGTATTATTCAAATAAAAGTGTCGTGAAGGTACATACAAGGCAAAATAAAATGGTTTAAAATCTCATTAAGAGTATGATCATTTTGAGTCTCATTCACTTTTGTGCCTGTTCATGTGAAAAAGGTTATGCAGGCTTTTGTGTTCAAGAAGGAAAATATCAGGTGACTCTTTCGCGGCATTTCGTCTGCTGGAACAAAATCTCATTCTCTATCACACGATCATATGAAGTCTGCCTGTAACTGTTTACCAAGCACAACAAAAACCTACTCCGAGCAAGAGTGCTAACCCCGATAACCGAAAAAACGTAGGAGAGAGCTCAAAACATAGTTTTCATAAGTTTCGAAATGACAGAAACTCGAGAAGATAGTAGGCCATAACTACTAAAAGATTCGACCCCCTAATCTGAACAGCTCTGGGAGCCTAAAGACTCCGACACCTTGCACTCAAATTAAACACGTTGTAATGTAAGAAGTGCAGTAACAACTCAGAATTCATCCATGTGTGCAAAGTTGAGTTGAAGGGAGGAGAAGGGCGAGAGAAACTACCGCAAGGACTGAGTTAAGCGCGCGTGGCTCGAACAAATTCTTTCTTACACCCGGCGCGCCAGGTCCACGCGACCCGGTCACAGTGTGCGCAGCCCGGACCCGGCCGCGCCCATACCACACCGACCACGCTCGCCCCGCGGTCTCTCTTTCAGCCGCCGCCCATTCCACGCAACCCGGTCCACGCGTCCCGGTCACGTGACTCAACCATAGCGTGCGCGGCCCGGCCCTGCCGCGAATTCTTTTTCTGCAAAGGCGTTCACAGAAGGAACGAGCTTCGGGCCTGTTCGGTACTGTCCGGCGGATTCCGAGCGCTGTATTCGTCCTACTTCTGCATGCAAACAGTTGGGAGTCATAAATGCACAGGGCCGGTTCTACCTATTAGGCCAACTAGGCACTCGCCTAGGGGCGCAGCGACCGACAGGGGCGGAAAAAAATGGCCAGGTTTTTTTTTTTTTTAAGATGAATAACTTTAGGGAAAAATATCATTTTCACAGAATGACATTAGCAGGACACCTTTCCTCTGCTTGTAGACTGACCACCACCCTAGTTTATCTGTACATGTATTACAGGAAAAAACCCTTTATCCCAGGGCGCACTTGAAGTGACCAGCTAACCAGCAGGGAAGTAGAGGGCGGATGGGGGCGGCGAAGGGCGGCGAGAGGGGCGGCGTTGGTGAGTGGCAAAGGGGGTGGTAGCATAGTCATGGAGGGGGGGGCGCAAAAATGGCCTGCTTTTTTGTTTTTAAGTGATGAAAAGTGTTAGAGAAAAAGATAATTTTCATAGAATGACATGAGCAGGACGCCTTTCCTCTGCTTGTAGGTTGACTTCACCACGCGAGTTTCTCAGTTCATGTATTACAGGAAAACCCCATCATTACAGGGCGCACTTGAAGTGACCACCTAACCAGCAGGGAAGAAGAGGGCGGAGGGGTGGAGGATAGACAGCAGAGGGGTAGGAGGGGCGGGTTGGTGGATGGGGCCTGGTCAGGGCGGACATTTACGATGGATGGGACCACATTCCACTAATACCAACCTCACCTTTCTCTCTTCTATCTTACTTTGAAAGACGTTCCACACTTATGCATTGAAAACACTGCAGCTGAGATCAGGGACAACAACACCGACTTAAGTTTGCTACGCGAGTCTCTTTTTGGTTATGACAACTGTTTATGTTCAATATTTTTTATACTTACGAACTTTGAACCCGAAGGAACTTAGCTAATGTCACGATCGCGTTCTTAGTTAATAAGAGTATTAAAGTCTTTAGCAGACAAACATCAAGGTAGTCACTTGAAGTTTATAGTATATCTATTTGTATTGTCAAATTTCAGATCAATTTATTTAATTCACTGTCACAAACCTGTTTTCTCCCTAGTGCTCTGCACAGCGGTGACACTGATGGCCTAAAGTCTTGTACTTACTGTTGTAACTCACGGTTGTGAATAGTTAACTTTCTTATTAATTATTAGATTTCGGTTCGATGAGTGTATTACACTTAATTTAGTTGTCAATTGTAATGTTTGTTTATTTTTATTATCTAAGAGTGCGTCTGTCTGTCTACAGTTTGAACCGATAGCTTGTTGTTATGCTCCATTGACAGAATAGTTGAAATTGGTTATTAAGTGATAGTGCGTACTAAGACCTATAGTCTACTCTACATACTTCTCTTGTTTTCAACAAACCCTATGCCGGACACCAAGCAGCGCTGACCATTGGAAAGTGTTTGGGCAGCTGCCTTGACACCATGATTTACAACTTTGTATTGTTAGCGTCTAGAAGACTCTCCCTTGACAGACCTCGTACTGCCCCGCCCACCTGTCAGGTGTGACTTTGGATGGGAACGCGATAGCTGCGATGCTAATAGCTGTGATACATGTAGCTTGAGTTTTAGACCACACAGCAAACTAAGAGCAAGGTGCTACAGAGCAAGGTGCTACAGATTTCTTGTCTCCATCAGCGTGCAGTCAGTGGCCACTCCATAAAACCTTTTACACCAGTGTTTGAACTCCCCCTACTCATAAGTGTAGGTCTGATTTGGTAGGCATGCAAGTATCCTTGTGTGTATGATGCACGCCTGACATTGAAAAACAGACGTAGTTTTTCTTAACAAAAATAGTTCTTACTTATAAGTTATTGATCAAATCGGAGAGCAAATTCTCGAAAATGATTTAATTTTAATAAGCCATTCTTTGACACTTCTGGGTTCTATGACTTCTGGTCATAATCAGTTCTTGTAGAAAACCACTTTTCCACTATTTTCAAGCAGCAAACATGTAGTCAGTGCGGTTTTACTTGTTAGTTCGTCTGTAAGATGAGAAAGAAGAGAACGATTGAAAGCATGCCGTAGGTGCTAGGTGGAAAGGCCCAAAGGGTTGCGATAAATCTGTCACAGTTAATGACCAGTCGGATCAGATTAGAAGACTGGACAAAGAAGGTGGTGCGATGTTACTTGATAGTTGTCCGCGAGATGAGAAAGAGAGAGGAGAGAAAGACTGACAGGACCTAAGTGGGGTGGCTTAGTGGAGAAGGGTAGAGATAAATCTTTACCACTTAAAGAAAATCAGATCACATGAACAGGGCTGGACAACCAAGATCGGGGAGGGGAGGTAGTCTTAAATTTAAACTTAAAACCCACAGGATGTTGTAAAAACCTCACTTTACTGAGCGGCTGCCGGCATCTCGTGCTGCTGTTTGCTGTGTAATGGTCTGTTCGGGTGATTGGAGCTATCATCCTTCCAAAGCTAAATCAGTAAAAGATGTAACAGAAGATCTGTGAACTGAACTGTTCTATAAGACTTTATCTGTGAACTGAACTGTTCTATAAGACTTTATCTGTAAACTGAACTGTTCTATAAGACTTTATTTGTGAACTGGATTTAGCAGTACAAGAGTGAACAGTGCATACTGTCCTACATCCCCGACATCATGAGAGTTTGTAAAGATAAGTTCGCATGATTTTTATACACTTTGATAGAACGATTTGTCTCTTTCTTTACCTTCATTTTATTTTCTCATTTCTTATAATGCTTAATTTGCTTGTGTGGTGTTACAACTTTTTGCAAAACTTTTAATTGCACAAACGGGTCCCTCGTCACAGCCTTGTGATCTTTAATTAATGTAAGTCTATGATAGTTGTTAAAAATTTCAGTTAAGAAAACAGAGTTAAGCCTAAACGTGTATATATATATATATATTTGATAACTGGTTCATTTTTGGGAGGGGGAAGGGGGGCGCAGTATTTGTCTTTCGCCTAGGGCGCAACACAGCCTTGCGCCGGCCCTGTAAATGCAACATGCCGTTTCGAATTTTCCCATGACTTTTAAGAAAGCCATTTTTTATCAACATTTTATTAAACTGTTGGAAATACTTGCAGTCTCTGTGTTTGTTTGACATACAAGCTGCTACAGTTAGGATTCGACGATGCGACTTGTCGCTTCGAGTCTTACCTGCCATGAATTTCACGAAAGTCATTATTTATCAAGAGTTTAGTAAAAATACCTGAAACGTTTGATGAGTCTCAGGCAGTCATTATACGTTTATTGATCCTTAAGCAACACACACATATCAAAATAGAAGACAAGTGTACAGCTATTGGCAAATCAACTGGGGGGGGGGGGCCTCCTTCAGAAGAAGCATTTGTGGCTTAGGTGATTAGCGTCGTGCTGATAGATCGAAAAGGGGAGGTTCAGTTTTCACATGCTCCGGAGATAATTACTAGTTTGTTTGTTTGTTTGTTTTGACATCACATTTTTATTTATGACTAACTTAACTAATTAAAGCAACATTACTGCAAAGCATGACCGCAAGTAAACTTTTGCTCATTTTATGCTAATGCAATTAAATGTTGCACCTTTCTTTTCTTGAATCATCACTAAGCAATATTCCTAATTTTATGGCAGAAACCTGTATAATGTATGCTATAACTTATGCTGTAGGGTGTTCACAAGGCTGGTTTGTGTGTGTGTGTGTGTGTGTGTGTGTGTGTGTGTGTGTGTGTGTGTGTGTGTGTGTGTGTGTGTGTTAAGACCATTGGAGAAATTATAATTTCTTCACCAGAATTGAATGACAAAACCAAACCATGTGACATTAGATGAGATGTGTTTGAGATGGGAGTAGAATGAGAAGGGTAGAAATTTTTTGCATTTAAAGCAAACTAGACAATGAAAGAAAAACAGAAAATAAGGAAAGGGACTGACAGCCTTTTAATGTTCATGGACATATTAACGATAAAAAATTATTTTAATATGATGTCCTATGCAATTGCCATAGTGTGCATGGAGACACCATAAATTTACATAATCATATCAAACTCATTAAAGGAATTCTAATAATGGCATGTTAAAAGGTTAGTTAGATGTGTTAACCATATAACCATAACACCATCAAATAGTGGCATATAGCTTTTATGGGATATTCATGTTTACACTCATTTCCAGTGTGTTTCTATAAATATATATGTGTGTATGAAATGTTTAAATGTTGAGACCAAACAAAGAAAAAAAATCAAGGCTCTCAACTTCACATACTGTCCCACAGCCACATTGTCACACCTCTAGTTAGAAAGGTACAATCATATCAAAATATTTTGCCTCACTACTGGCTAACAAAGGACATTAGTATTTATTATACAGAATTTTTATGTATCATAATCAGAAGCTTCCTGTTTATGTGAATGCATGCATATGGTGAGTAAAAAGAAATGCTAATGTGAACTTATGTGACATGTAAAATATTGGGCATAAAAGTAAAACATTAAAACAGTACCAAAAAATCAGAAAAATTTCTTATTTTTAACAATGCTCATTTATATGTCAGTATATATATATATATGAGGAATACATAGTATGAAATGAAAAGAAACCCTCATGATATGCCCTTAAATGAAAACAAATGAAACTGGAAGTAGAATACTCCATGTGATCAAATGCAGCTAAAACACAAAAACCCATTCAAATTCTACGAGCAAAAGGAAGTGCAGATATGCTTCATAGCATAAGACTATCACTATCATTGCATAATAATTTTGCACTAGTAAGTAGTATTTTACATTTTTGTGTATATTTTCATATGAATATGTATGATCTGCTGCTACAGAATGTCACAGTGTGGTTGATTACTTCAGAAACTTCAGGCAGATTAATCTGTCTTTAACAATCATTTACAGCACCTATATCCTTTCATACCTTTATCCATTGCATTACATCTAGTGTGCCTGGTAATATATCATCGTCCATTGTGTTACCTAATATTCATTAATATTATTGGTCAGCGCAGAGAGTGCAACCTATCTTGGTTGTGATGCCGCAGGATACAAGTACACATATTATTATTTAAATTACACCCTTTCTGCATGTCCTTTCTACAGTTGTTACATGTCACACAAATTTTGAAGAATGATTTTTTCCAA
This sequence comes from Marisa cornuarietis, assembly GCA_004794655.1. Classification (NCBI taxonomy): domain Eukaryota; kingdom Metazoa; phylum Mollusca; class Gastropoda; order Architaenioglossa; family Ampullariidae; genus Marisa; species Marisa cornuarietis. Next base: position 6,021,206 of record SMMW01000617.1, on the reverse strand, counting down.
GATTTTCGTTTTTTTGCACACATACGCTGAGATTGTGAACTGCCTTTGGGTGTTTCTTCTTTGGGAGTAGCTGGCAGCTGTCCACTTGCTCTTTTCTTTTTCTTGTCGTAAGTGAATGCTGCAAAGGTTTACGACCAGTCTGTAAGCAACGACCAGTCTGTAAACAACGCCTGCCTCCTACTGGTGTAGTACAGCGTGCAACTGCTGTAGGCTGCACCGTTATAATGCCTCTTCGAAGGGCAGAACATGCACCCATATTTTTTCCAAAGCCCATCAAGGCTGAAGCCAAGGAAGATGGTGTTTTCAGCTTATCCATTTGAGCGTTAAAGCTTTTGACACTTTTTAAAAACTCTTCACTGTGTGAACTGAACTCTGTGTGTAAACGGTCAAGATTTTTTCTAAATTCAATAGCAGCTTTCTCTATTTCTTCTGCCTTGTTCTCAGAACTCGAAGGTAGTGACTGGTTTAAAATATGTGGTGTTTCATTTACAGTATCAAAAGGTGCAGGTAGGTCTTGAGGTGTTTCGGTTTCATATATATTATTTAAAGAAACATCAGGAAGTAACTTCCTGTCATCTACTAGAGGCTCAAACCATCCAGGATTGATGTTTGAATGTCCCCGTGCTAGCTTATAAAAATGGAGTCTGGAAGAAGCATCCATTGTTGGAAAAGTATTTAATGTGGATACCCTGAAATACCTGGTAACTGCATGCTGATGTTTGCAGGGTGCCCCTGTCATCCCTGCTGTACAGGATCACATGTCATAATTTAAATCAACGTGATAGACTTTACCTTATTCACTTTGACTATCAACAGAAAACAGATTGTTTCCTATTGGCTGAATCATTTCTTTCGTGATTCCCTCACAATCTGCCAGGTATTTCCTGCTAAAAGTGTAATCCGATTTGCCATTGGCAATATCCAGCAACCGCCTTTCATAATAGGTCTCCAATCTTGTTAGAATAAAGTCAGCTAGCTGGACTATATTATACGCACGTGTTCTTTCAAATGAAAGATGAATTAATGTTTTAATTTTTGCAGGATGAAAGCAAATTGTTCATTTATTTACATATAAATAAACAAGCTCTTTAAACCAAAGCCAGTGCACACTTACTACACTTCACCACTCTTCACATGCATTTGCATATGAAACCACACATTAACTTACATGCAGGTGTTCTTTTGTTGCCAGTGAAAGGATTATATGGAATTAATAAAACTTAAAAGCATCTCTTACTATCATTTGACCCACCTGCCAAATACTGCTTTCTCTGAGAATTCTGGAGTCATGGACTGATCCTGGCCAGTTTACAACACAGTTGGTGATTACCAGATTGGCATCACAGATCAATTGACAGTTGATAGAGTGGTAACCCTTTCTGTTCACGAATTCCACTTCATTCTCGGCAGGGGCTAAAATTTTTACATGGGTGCAGTCCAAACACCCCACAACATTTGGAAAGTTGTCAAACTTATAGAATTCCGCCATCAATTTTCGTGCCTCATCTTCTGATGTTGGGAACTTCACGAATTCATTCATATGTCCCGATAATGCTCGTGACACACGTGCGATAATCCGTGAAACTGTTGAACGGTCTATTCCAAAAATGTCGCCGACCACAATTTGAAACGAACCCGTGGCATAAAATCTTAATGCCACCATCAACTGCATGATAGGTGGCAAACTCCCCTTTCGCGGCAATGGGTGGTCGATTTCATTTTCTATTATATCACATAAGTACAAAATATCCACTCGTCGGAAACGAAATCGAGCGTAAAGTTCAACGTCGTCATACACGTCTAAGGGATTGTTTCTGTCCCGAAATACACGTTCCCTCCTCAAACGTCTTCTGACCATCATTCTAAAACACAGTCTTCTCGCTGCCATTTTCTCTCACTCTTCAAACGAAGAAATCAGAAATCTACTGCCCGATTGTTCGTCTTGCGATGATCCAAGAATTTCACCTCTAACACCGCAATACGGATGCCCCCGTCTGTCCCTCTTAATCATTACCTCGTGTTCCGAAAACCAGCAAAATAGCGCGTTCAGTTAAACACCTTCAGTCTCTTATAAATTTCTTCATCAAGTATAGAGACAATGGATTTGCGTCAGCAATAATCACCGCTAAAGAAATAGCATCAACAATGAACATCAAACCTGTATTTGAAGAGCGCCGCCGTAGGCGAAGGAAGAGGCGATTTGAATATGAAGTCATGGATGAACCACAAGAGACCTGAAGAATCTTTCAGGGTTGGGTATTTCTTGTGGATCGTCGATCAAGCATTGGGATTTTTGAAGAAACGTTTCGAGCAACTACAGCAGTATGCCGGAATATTTGGCTTTCTTTACAATGTTTCACAACTACGCACAATCACAATGAATGAATTGAGCAAACATTACAAGGATGTGGATTTGGCATTGAGAAACGGCGATACCCGGGATTTGCTTCCAAAGGCCCCGCAATTCTATTTGCCCAAGGCCCCGCACCCACCTAGCGCCGCTCTGTTCCCTGCAGTAATGAGTTTCTTTTAGTTAGCAGAAAATGGTGAAAACATCTTGTTAGAACCTAGAGAAAAGTTAATAACACAACACAACAATCATTTTAAAATATATTTGATTCCGTAGAGCAGCCGACACTTTTCTATGTTTTCGAAATATGGGCGTTAATGAACGATGGCATCATTGATTAAAAATAACACTTGTCTATCACAAACACCATCATATGGCAAACTTGTAGATACCCACTCCAAGTTAACTGCTACATGAAAACCATTGTTGTTTCTTAATTATTTATAAGGAATAGGTTTTATAGATATCTATAGATACTTTTATTTACATAGACGTTAATCTTTTTATTTATAAATAGATACACATACACATGGGAATATAAGTGGCTGTATTGTGTCGACTTAAAAAATATAGGAGACTTGTATATTTGTATGGAATTATAAAAAGATGCACAAGCATCTAGAGTATAAATATTCAGTACATAAAACACCGACGTTGATATAAGTTTCTTTCTGTCTCCAGGTGATGGAGCTGTGACATCTCTACATACCAATAACAATGTAAGAAGAGGACATCCTGAGACTGTTTCTGACTGATGATGGCGCAGTAAAGACTTGAGAGCGCTTAGGGGATGAAATAAGCAGTCTGAAGATGCTAGAACAGTGAAACAATCTATTCTCTTCTAGTATAATTACTACTTCTACTGTTGCTAGCAGAGTATTAATAGACACCAGCAAAATTACAGTAAAGTAACCAGCTTAACACCATAATTGTTACAATGTTCTATTTCTTTTCTACTTTTCCTACAGTGGACTAGGCTAAGAAGATTTTCTATGTGTAGTTTGTCACGGTGACCTCGTCAAGAGTTGTGGCTTTTAAAATGGTTTTATTGTCTGAAAGTAAAAGCATAAAACATGCTTCATTCCTTGGTCTGTTGGAGTTGTGTTTACTGCATCAGTGAACGCTAACTAGTTAGCATAATGATGAACGAATAATGCTATATTTAAGAAGTTCATTTTGAAATAACGAAAGCCCAAAATTTCCAGTCCACAAAAGCGGTTTTAAAACATAGAAATTATGTTGAAAATACTTCTACTCTCATATCTTAATCTCTTACGTAAAAGCATATCAAAATGTTTATATGCCACTGAGGTAAAAATAGAAAACTGTGTATATCTTGACATATGCCAAATAATGCTTGTATTGTAAAGATAGCAACTCAACTTCTTGGTACTCTCCATCCTAGTAGAACAATGTGTATATCATCATCAAGCATCACTGGCAGATCATAATACACTCAGGTGGGAATGAATAATTTTACATAATACATCACAAAAAATGTTAATTTGGCATAATGTTTCACACGGTTCCCAACATTGAAAACTTGTCATTTAGCATGGGTCGCTGACAGCTCTATAAATATCATTTAGACTTTATGACAAGAAAATAAAACAGAGATACAGACAGAAGCAGAAAGAGATGAGAAGAAAAAGAAGAACAAAAAGAGAGGAACAGAGATGAATAAGAGGAAAGAGAGAGGGGATAGAGAGAGAGAGATTTGTAGGAAAGCGATGAAAATAGGAATGAGGAATATCAATCACCCTCCCTTCCAACCCCTCTTTTTTCTCTTTCTCTCTCTCTCCCACACACATATGCGCACTGGAAACCACATTAACCACCACACTCACGCACGCACACACACACACACACACACACACACACACACACACATTCACAGACTAGAAAACTAGAACTGAACTACGGAATTTAGCTAAATGTTTTATTTATTACTTTTTAAGGGTACAAAAATAGTTATAAGTGAAAGAAAAATAAAACCGGAAAACAAGTCCTTCACACTTCTAATTAAAATAATTAGTCGTTTTCACAAAAAAAATTTCAAGTTTGTTTCCTGTAACTAGTTGTTTATCTATCTAGTATCCCACCTTACATCGTACTGCAGCATTTTAAAATGTCTTTCTGCAGTTTTATGCTAAAGTACAGAGACCACGCTCACCCCTGCCAGACGTTAGAATTACCTGACATGACTGTGTTTAGAAATATTGCATTGTACGAGAACGATGTCATTAATACTGTCATTTCCATTTACGTCAAAAATGAGCGCAACTCATCACATTATCGTTCCTTTCTCTACATGGATTTTCTTTATAAACAAATGGAAACAATCACTGACAATTTAACATTGTGAAAAATGTTCACTCGCTAGGGGGCAAGAAAGAGCAAACAGAAGCCAATATATCAGAATTTAAGAGTAAAATAATAAAAGAATAGCATCACAGTAACTGCAACACCAGATGTGAATTATTGCGCCTGAGATTGCTAAGAAATCACTACATATCAAGATCATCGTGCTAAAGCTTTAGAGATCGTGGTTTGTGTTGAAAATTATAACAAAGCACCGTGGTCCTAACGGTCCTAAGGATGTGGTTCCAATTAATGGAACGTCATGTTCTGTGGTATTTGTCTAAATATCTGTCTGTCTTAGAAACAAAAAGGCAGACATCAATAAGGCTCATCAAGTAAACATCAAAGAGAATACCTCTGGGCTAGGCCGTCTCCGGCAGCCTTTTACAAGGTCCCTAAAGGTTAACCTGACTCAAACTTAAAAAAGATCAATGCTGCTTGCATTTTAACAGAGCAGAACGCATTGAATAGTTTGTTACAAAAATACTTTCTGAGTTCTCCAGAAGAGCAGTTTTCGCTCATGTTTACAGGGTCTTGTCATAAATTTAACTGAAAATAAATTTGCAGTCGATATAGGCTTTCCTTAAATTATCCTTTTTCTGACGTGTTTAGTCGTCCACAAAATCTTGAGCCAGATGTTCAACAAACTCTGTATTAAAATCTTCCATTACTACTCTATATCTTCCACAAAGTATGTACAAGACCTTCCATTATAAATGCTTATTTTTGGCATCAGGTCTCACAGAAAGATGTTGACGGTAAAGAGAAAATATCACCGTAAGCAATATTTAAAATAAGCGATCAAGGACAAGTGGTTGAAAATACGGGCATTTCAACAAATCTCTATAAGCTGCAAACGTCTTTGGTATAAAAAAAATTGGGCGATCAGTTTTATCAAAACTATCTCTTTAAAACGTATTGTTTGCATGGAATTTCACTTAAACAGCATGTACTCCGACTTTGAACAAAGTACACCACTGTGAATATGAAACAGTCAATACAAATATAGCCACACGAATATTTGAAAAATTTTACTTAGCATGCACTCGTAGTGTAAATATGGAAAAGTACCCCACTGTCAGGGAGCGAAAAAAAAATACCTGCCAGTTTTATTAGGATGGAGATAATTATGCACCAGTAATTCTAAACGGGAAGGACCTGTAGCCTGGTAGCCAATGCGCTGTAGAAAAATAGGTCAACGGTTTGAGACCCGCTTGGGCTTATTTAGGGCTGGAAAAGTTCACCTGCCTACTAAAGGTTCCTAGTAGATATGTATAACCCGATTTACCAGAGACGTTAAAGGCAGATGAAAGAGGGATGTGCACCCCACTTTTCACAAGCATTGTACTACATTCGGTTAACCACATAACCTAACTGCCTCTATGGCTACTAGATTATGAGAGCCTCTACCTTTTTCCAAGTGCTTAAACATTAAAACATTTCACACTAGAATTTCATGTTACTTAGGTATGACTAAGCTGAATGAAATCTGACTTAGTGAGTCAGACTATTGTGTATTCTAGTTTAGTAACAAGAAATTACATATGTAGTGAATTCTGATTTAAGTACCAGAATGTTCTAGACTAAACTATATTGAAGCCGCCAGACTCCAGGCAAGATAATGCACTGCATCTTTCCCAGTTATTTTCGATTTCTAAAAAACTACCAATCTTTAGTTAAACTGTGCTGAAGAAAGGTTTCTTTAAAAGAATATGAGAGCTACGTTAGAAGTAGATAAGGGTTATGTAAGGTAAAGGTAAAAACTCCGGTGACTGGGAGCTATGCAGTAATACTAGGCACTGGTGAGCTTTATTTCTACAGTGCCAAATTGCAGGAAGAATTGACCCTCTATTGTACACCAACAAGTGAAGTTAATATTCGCTCTCACAGCAGGTACTCAAGCCCGTCATTTACAGCCAATGACCACTAGCAAAGAACACAAGTAAAGAAGCAGATCAGTGGGCTGAATGTAATAATCAGACCAGAAATTACTAGGATACAATCAGCTGTGTGCCTTGTCATGACTATCCGAATGGAAGCATTGAGATCAGTCATGGAGAAGGAGCTAGTGGTCACTGCAATATTTTTGAAGTTTGCTCGATGTCAGAACGACAGCGAGGGCAAACCTGGATCTCCCGGAGACACGGTGTGCACACCACAAGATGGCGACAGGGCAACAGCAAGACATTGGCTCGGCGTCTCGTGCATACAACGCAAGTGCGTTCGTCTCTTGCAGTCGTCAGGCGAGTCATCCTGCGGTGGTAATCAGCCATCTGAAAAAGACAAATTTTAACTTTATGCAAGTTCTTACGAACTGTAATATTAACATTAAGAATAGTTATTGAGTGTTGCATCCCAGCCTCATCCAGGCTCACCGCGCTTTACAAAGAAGACAATATTAAACAATGTAAAATTAGTAACAAATAAATATAAAATGCTCATTTTATATTGATACAGTGAAACAGATTTGATCACAGTCTCTTTGCCCCAATAGGGTTACTTAAAGGGTTACTTAAAGAATCGGATATATTTGACTTGATTCAAGGTTCAGACTTTTTGTTTTAGGAAATAGTAAGATGACATCAGTCGATAGTATATGATTCTATTATGTATCGTTTCCTTTCTGCTATTTGACTGATGGTGATGTCCTAATGATGCTTGACACAGATGAATGGACTATATTTAAAATTATAATATAAGGAAGTTGTTAAAGCTAAAGATAGGCATATTATGAAAGAAATTCAGCTTCAAACAGCGAGCACAAAAAGTACTAATGCAACACAAGAATAACGAGCACTGCAAACGCTTAACAGTAAGCATCTCACTCCAGTGTAGTAGGTAACCGCACAGTGAATATAGAACAAAGGATTGAGCCCATAACTCTAAAACATGCAGTATTTTATTTGTCCCTTCACATGAAGCAGCATGTTCATACAACGCCTTTCTTAAATCGTGCACATAAAAAACTCACCAAAAAGCAAACTACCCCCCCCCACCACTCACACACACACACACACACACACACACACACACACACACACACACGCGCGCGAACGCACAGGGAAATTCAACCAGCATAGTGCATCACTACTGTCAACCATGCAAACCTCTCACAAGAATGTTATCTGGAATAAGGCACCAACAACAGTAACCAACACTTGCAGCATTACAGAACAGGCAATACTCAAAATCAAATAAATGGTAGACTGTAATGTAGACACCCTAGCGGGAAAAAAAACAAACGGATGCTACATTCAATAACACAGGAAGCGCTACAGCAACAAAGGATGAAGAAACACTCCTGGGTCACATATGACATCTCTGTGACTAGAAGAAAAGCACCCCCGAAGCAGTACAAAACAGTAAATTTTCAACATCATGAAAGGGAAGAAGGCAACTAATGAGAACTGGATCGAGGAATCAATTCATGCAAGAGGCAAGACATGAGGTGATAGCAAGAATGCCTAACTACGGAAGACCCTAACAAAGACAAATCATTACAAGACTTTTGTCGTCGAATATCACAAAAAGCACTGATGGACTAAATATTGTATTGGAGCAAGCTCAGAACATGCCAGTATCCTCCAAAGCAGCCAAAACAGAACCCGCATGCATGCAGATATAAATACGGGTAAAGATGAAAAGAGCAGTATGCAGTCTGAAGAGACAAAGTCCCGGATGAGCTACTCAAGCAGCTCGGGAAAGAAAAAGCGAAGGTACTTACTGCTCTATGTCAAAGAGTCTGGGAGGGCAAAGAATTGCCGAAACAATGAACGCAGTCACTAGTGGTACCCTTTCCAAAGAAAGAAAAAGAATGAAAAAAAAGAAAACATTAAACAGTACTAAAACTAGAAACAAGATTAGTCATCCACCAAAGGACAGTTATGTTTAAAGTCATCAAGGATTGCAGCAACATCACCACTTTAGATGACACTTGAGAACAGACTCATGATCGGTCAAGCGTATCACACATTCCAAAAATTTCAACCAACCTCTACTAGTACAAAAACAGTCATTTCCGCTTTGCCCTGCCCATTGCACCCCCTCTCCCTCTCTTACAGCCTGTAAAACAACAGGTAGAACACAACACGACCTCGAGCTTCCTATTCACTAGTAAAGTTAACACCAGACCCAATAAACCGGTATTCACCCGCGGCTCCCTGGGAAGATAACGGGCAGTGTTTACTGAATATCCTTCCGCCGCCACCTGCTCGTTGGTTTGGATGCGCGTTCGTGCGAACTGTGTGCAATGCATAAGTGCGACACCAACACAATAGCTCTACTCTTTCTTATCTCATCACAGAGCTGAATAGAGGAGGAATTAGCTTGTAACCCTGAAGAAGTGGACTGTTCGTTCCTTGCTGGTCCTGCTCACCCCTGTTCAAGACAGACCTGAGTAGAGAGCCTTGTCCGCGGCTGACGCTACCCAACGGCTCCCCTGACGACCAGTACAGGAGTAGCAGCATAACGGGATGTCAACTGGTACTAGTCAATGGATGAATTAATTAATTACTTCTTTATAATCACTGACTCTTTCTCTCTCTCACTCATTGTCTTCCTTCACTAGGAGGAAATTAAATGAAAAAGACAAAATAATTTGTGTATCATTTATAGGACTAATTGTGATTCAAGGCTAATGATTATACGCACCATTTGGTTGTTGGAGGTTCCTTGTTCGCAGAAAGGGCAAAGGTCTTTCAAAGGAGAACAGGTTTCGCATGTCCTCGTGCGGTGATGGCAGGAATACACCACTTCATCGGGCGGACTGTTGTGGCATGCTGGGCACGGTATCTGGTCCAACAAACATTGGCGGAAGTTAAGTCGAAAAATGTCATCAACATTAGTCACAAAATCGTCGCACTCAAAAGCACAGGGCAGTTATAACGACAGCAAAGCATTTTGCACATGGGAAACTGGGGCAGCTCAAGTAGCAGGTGTCCCAGTCACTCTAGTGGAAACATACAGGCATACTGCTCTCCCTCCGTGTGTCAGTGAGGTTTAGTCTCAATGCACTTGCACGTGAAAAGACCTACACCAAGAGAAGGGTTTATTCCAGCTTTTCTTTCAATTGTTTCTTCCTTCCCCCTTAATATTCAGAGAATAACGCAAAATAAATTACATCTATAAGAGTGAGGAATAGTGGCATGAAGGTAGAACCGGACAAAACAAGGAATCGTCTGTTCTTGTTTAATGTTGACCCACTATTTATATAGTGATGACTACTTTTAATGACCAACAGTAAGTCTAAAAGGCATGAAAACAAGAAAATCTCACAGCATATTTGAAAAGGTCACGGTCCCATCTTTGGATCCTGAAGTAGGTTGCAAGTGAGGTCTTGAAAATAAGTTTTAAATCACCGGTCTACAGTGCAAATCAACTTCGCTAAATTTGATCTCAAGAAAAGTGTTGGAATACTTGTTGCTTGAGGTCAGCGGTTGAAAACTCGTCTTCAACACCTCACAAGCCAACAGAGAGTATAGGATGTTTAGCCGAAAATTTGGGCTTAACGTCTAGTCTGACTTAAAACCTCACATGGAATCCACCCCTGGTGCTTTGGCCTATTGTCTGTGTGTCCCCATCGCTATATTGATATGAAAAGATATGCTTTCATACGCTTCCGTCATAGCAGGCGATTAATGGTGTCCATAAGGGTACTTTGAAGGTAATGACTGAGTTATACTTATTCCACTTATGCAGCGGGATTAGATCTCTTCCCCAAACTATTGTAAACATGTTAACCGGATCTAGAGTATAAAATGATAAAATGATTTTAAAAAGCCGAGTTTTACCGGCGGGAGACGAAGCCTTGTATAGTGCTGCCTCTCTCTCGCCCTCCCTCGGGTCATGCATCGGTACCTGAGCCTGGTCCCTGGAGAGCTGACAATCGTCTGCAAGTCGAGGTTTCTTTCCATCTGCTGCTGACGGTAGGGCGAGCACAGGCGGAAGATGACATTACTCTGTGCTCGTCTTCCTCCGCAAGCCTGAGAGTGACCTTGACTGTGTCTGTGCCCGCAGCAGAAGCAGCAGGTGTAATCGTATATGACGTCATAGTAGTATCCGTCATATGCCAGCGGAATTAGAAACTGGCCCGTGGGAATGTTCCGAGCGTTGAAGAAGGAGGCCAGTCTCAGGTCTTCGAATCGCATGCCGGGAAACATGCACCCCATATCTGGTCTCATTGATATCGTATTATCTAGGACTGGGGTGGCTGGATATACAGCCAGTGTTCTCCAGCGAAATCCAGGGATTCCACGGAATCCTTTTATCTTTGTGAGATCCCATTTTTCACTGCATTTCCTCGGATTTCTGCCATTTGAGATCACTCGTTCCGCAAAGTAGAAATGCTTCTTTACAAGGATCATTATTAACAGAGCGTTTACATGTCTAGTCTTCACTGTCAGTTCATTCACAATTAAAGAAACAAACATTTTGGGAAACAATTTGACCCCAATTATTAAATAGTAACATGAAATCTTTACAGGCATTCTTTCAACGTGTATGTTTCTCCGTTCCCTAATATATTAACAGTTTCAGGAGTTTGAAAGATCTGGAAGGTTTGGAGGGTTGCTTCTTTCTTTATTCAAGCTAGTCCAGGGCCAGAGACTGAAAATATAAATTATAGACACCTTTAATAACGCAATCAGACACAATTCTTTTAAAAGTGTCATCTTTCCAGCACTACGCCTGCAACAAAGAATACAAAATTATGTGATTGATATAAATTTACGCTTGCTCACTTAAAAGTATTCAAAATCATTACTGCCAAGTCACTAGTCGTTACACTCCCCCACCCCCTGCCCTTTCTTGGTATTTCCCTGAGGATTTCTAAGGGCAACAGTGTTGGTTTTTCTTAAGCGCGGTGAACCAGATTTTTGTTCAGGTACTTTTTCTTCTTCCGACGCCGCCGCCGCCGCCGTCGTCATCGACGATGATGATGATGATGATGATGATGATGATGATGATGATGATGATGATGATGATGATGATGATGATGATGATGATGATGATGATGATGATGGAAGCACATTATGTTTAATTTAAGTTTCAAACAAGAAAGAGCAGGTAAGAGAGAAAGACGTAAATAAAGCAATCAGATGAAAAAGAATTGTACTAAATGGCTGATCTCAAAGTGTTTTTAGAACATTGGAAGAATAATAAAATCATTTAAATATCTCAAGATGACTAAGGCAATTGAGCTCTTACTGTAAACTTCGCACACCTAGTTCTGTTGGAAGTGATGTAAGGGACTAAGTGATGTGATTGTTGGTGTCTTTATTTTATCTCTTTAGCTGTGCCGTGGAATATCAAATGATACCTTCTCGCTTAAGCTATGCTGTGTTATGCAAATTTAAAAATGAAAACTAACAAGAAGTGCACAAACAAGCACATAAACACACACACACACACACACACACACACACACACACACACACACACATGCGTATTCTCACCTTTTGGCTTCACTTTTCTCACAGCAACTACCAATCTCCAGGAGAGACAGCCCATAACTGTTTTGTTTACAAAACTTTTCTCCCGTGAGTTTTTTTTTAGCATGAGCTTTCTCCCATGTCAATATTTAGCAAGTAAATATCCCTAACGTAAATATCTGTTGTATCCTATTAGATCCCATCATATTGTGATGAAATTACTTAATCAGCTATGTATCGCACACATCGTCTAAAATTGTCTGTCCAAAGAAATGATGAAAGATCATGACAGTGAGACAACTTTTATGTTTACCTTTAAGTTATGAACAACTAATTCCTAAGAAACGTGTCTTTACTTCCTCATAATTCGTTTCTTTATATTTCTGTGCGTAAACATGCATTGGGTTAGTTTTTATTATTTCACTAAAAAAAAAGAAAAATAAATTGAGTTTTCTTTGTGAGAGTTCCGTAGCTAGGTGGAGGACGTGGATTCGATGCTCGTCCAAACCTGTCACTGGAAAACTAAATTTAGTTCCTATACCACTTCTATGTAGAAGAATCTTTAACGTTTATAATTATTTTCCCCTTTTAATTCCTGCTATTCACAGTTATTTTAAATTATCTTAGTTTATAATTTATGTGTGAAAATTTATTAAGTAAATCACTAAGTAAACTTGCAGTTGCTCAGGGTTACCACAATGATGCCATGAAAGAAGCAGCAATCACTTGTGCACCAAAACCTGAAAAGCAAGAGCCATAAAAGGTTCTATGAGAATATATTATGAGAATACTGCAAAGTCAGCGGTGTTATTTTACTAATTTTGCATTTAATATGTTCAATTAATAGTTGTACTATAATAAGACCGAGAAAGCCTCTACGCAAAATCCTAGACTTGACATACTTTGGGATTTTTTTTGTTTTGTTTGTTTTCTTTTGTTTTTTATAAACAGAAAGAAAGTTTATCTCATAATGTGTTTAAATGCAACATATCAACAATTTTGTTTTAAACACTCATCCTCCACTTGCTTTCCTACAACGCTAACTGTCACACCATTTACATGAATTCTTGCTTAGAATAAATAACAGAAATACATTGATGAAATGGATGACACTAACTATCCCGTTTACCCGTCATCACTTCTCTTGCCTCCTTAAACAAGTAGACTAATTTTTTTCTCTTATCAGTTCTTGTTACAGTCGCATAGTCATTTGAAATATTTCATCCACATATGTGATCTTATTTTCTTTTATCTAAACCTGCTCCTAATACCCTCCAACACAAACTCTTTTTTAACATGAGAGTGAAATAGCATTAATAATAATAATAATAAATGAAGATTATGACACAAGAAGTAAACAGCATTAATTATAATCTTTCCTCAGGCTGTCACTCTTGGTGAAAAACAGAAACAATATTTTCAGTTTGCTAATGACCCCTCTCTAGTGTAAAACCTTCGTTGCAATGAGCAAGTCGACTGTTATCACAAGGGGGGAACAAGTTAAGTTCGTTAACAATCAGGTCAGTTTAAGTGCATAGGTTGTTTGAAAATCAAAATTCACGCACGTTTCGTAATTGGTTGGAATAATATTTGTGTTTATATTAACACAAAATAATGATCTAATTTTCTATCTCGGAATCAGCCGCGCTTGCCCCACTCTTTCTTTCTTTCTTTCTTTCTTTCTTTCTTTCTTTCTTTCTTTCTTTCTTTCTTTCTTTCTTTCTTTCTTTCTTTCTTTCTTTCTTTCTTCTGGGTAATGTGCAAACCCCTGCTAGGTGGGGAACAATACACATGTACGAGAGAGCATGCCGTCTTAGTGCAAAAAAAAAAAAAAGTGGTATGTGTCACCTTGCCCAGGAATTTTCGTTCCATGTTTCGTACAACCGTATGAATGGAAGCAGCGAGCAGTTTGTGGCACCACCTACTGCGACTGTCGGCACTATTTTCTCAAACCCCAAGAACAGTTTGCTACAGTGGTTCATGCGACTGCTGAAAATAATAATTTACCTGTGAAAACACGAAGTATTTCATCGAAATGATTCCTTCCAAGTGTGTCGTGTTGACAACAGTATCCATCTGCTACCAATATGTGTTCAGACTGTGTACCTACACCAGAAAATAAGAGAATGAAGTGGTTTTAAACACCACTGCTTCTCAAATAATTCAAATTAATCATTAAAATTGCCGTTATTCTTGTTAAATTCTACATGTCTGTATGTTCAGTCTAGTCAATCGGAACTTTCCGCACAAACTGGCTTAGTATTATGGTTCCACTGCACAAGAAAAGTAGCTTATGGGGGAGTGGTGCACAACAGCAAAACTGCAGTGTTTTGAAGAATCAAATAAACATTTAAAAAATGCTAAATCTTCTCAGTTACATGGCATTAACTTCACAGGTACAACATTGCCATTTTTCAGATTAGGGATATTAAAACGTACAGCATAATAAAAAAATTAGTTGTAAAAAGTTTTGATTGTAGCTGTATATAGGACAAATTGTCTTGTGAGCCGTCGATAGATATGGTTTCTATAAACGCATAAAAACTCTCATTATTTTAAGATTTTATTTATCACAGAGGACAATCAGTATCAGATAAAATGGAAATGAATGGATATGGATCCCCGGTCGAGACCCGTAACGTACATATTTATACATTATATTCTTTGTAATAACATATTGCTTATATACATATACTTTTTATAGCCACAACAAAATAAAATTAAATTGCTTCGATTCCTCTCTGCATGGTATTGGTGAAGTCGAAATATACAAAGAATCATTAGGTAAAACGACATAAGGGAAAGAAAAACAATCACACTTATTTATTATTTTGTATCCTTTTATTCACTATTTTAATTTTTATTTAGAATGAATTTTCGTTATTTTCTCTCTATGATTTAACACAAAGCAGAAAAAACACAGGTTTTATCCTGGTTTTAAGTGGTAGTGATATGTGTATTATTCAAGTTAGTGTGTATTTTTGCTTATTACTTATTTTGTAACTCTTTCTTCTCGCGGACGCATATACCTTTGTGCGAAATTAGACTTGCACATAGCAGCACTGACCTGTTTCTGTAGTTGCACTGTCGTGCCATGCAAAAGTAGTTTCCCAGAAAAGCAAGTGAGCGGTTACAAAGTTTCTGTCTCTGACTCACATGACTGATTGTCGAATCTCAAAATTTGTGGCCTCAAATTAGTCGGATATTTCACATCGGTGAGTACATCTGTGAGTTTTCTAGAGCTTGCCGTTACAGAGATAAACAATTACAACGATCTAACGATCTGCAGTTGAAATGTAGATCCGCCATGTTGGTTGTGCAATGCAGGATGTTATCACAACACCACAACGGCCGACGAGCTGAAAGCTAAACTACCAAGTGTAAGGCCCATCGTGATATTTAACCATTAGGCTTCCCTTTTCCTCTCCATACATTTACATCGTCAAATGTTTGTCCTTGTGTTTTACGCTTCAACTAATTAAATAGTTTGACCGCCTTTTCAAAATGGTGCAAAACATTTTTTTCTATCCCCAGTCTTGTTCTATCCCATCATGCTGATGAACTATATTTCTCGCACGTTACGACGGCTCTTTAATGACTATTCATGAGTTCATGGTTTAACATTTCCTTGTATTCACTATAAGATTATAAGATATTAATTTAAAAACAAACAAACAAACAAGCAAAATACCCCGAAGAGACAATCAGCAGTTTACGAGCAGCTACTTGCAGTTATTTTTTTAGTGTCTGTTAAAAACCTCATGTCCGTACCTTCAGGAGTGTGTCTCCTTCAATTTGTTTAGAGCCACTTAACTGTTCGGCAACCGCCAGCGATGGAATCCTTCTCTTGTCTTCAATGGCTCTCAAAAGAAGAATTGCTCCCTGTCTCACGCCGTCTCTAACCGCGCGAGTTTTTGTCGCGAGCTCAGGCTATCACGCGTCCTTCATGTGTCTTCAATTGCCTCCCCTCTTCAATAATAATAATAATAATAATAGGATTTATCTCGCGCATTTCCTTACACGGAGGCAAGTTCAATGCGCTTTGCAAGGGGTGGTAGGTAATGACAGCGTGACATGAAATGGCATCCCAATCAGGCAAACGCACGCACACACACACACACACACACACACACACACACACACACACACACACACACATGCACAGCGAACATCATAAAGGAATGCAGAGACGATAAGGTGAAGAAAGTAACAGGGTAAACATATTACTGCAGGTATTTCCGAAAGAAATAAGTTTTAATTACTGACCAGAAAGCTTGTAGCGTCCCAATTGAATGGAGAGACAGAGGCGGGGAATTCCAAATACTGGGGTCATAAAAGCCGAGCCTAAAAGGTACATAAGTAAAGGTAGTAATAGGTAGGTATAACGTATGAATATTACATGCGTACTGTGGGTATATCAATAAAATAATTAGTAGCCAGCTGTGCAACTTCACAGAGCACAGGTAACGACTCACCTTCCTCCAAAATATCACACACCTTTCTCTGATTATCCCCACCTCTCCATCCTCCTACAGCGTGAAGCCGTGAACTCGTCTTTTGAGCTGAGGGAATCAATTTCCCTCAAAACAACACCTAATGCTGACCACCACTGCCCCCTTCGACATTTTATACTAGCGATGTACTTACTGTTCATCCATCTCTGTGTCTTTAACACCTCAAATGTTGACTTTCTGGTAGTAATAGGCAGTGACAGTTGATCACAAAGGGTAAAACTATTAAAACAAAATTAAAGGTGTAGTCCATGACATTTTGTTTCTATCATAGATAGCTGAGTTCATGAGATTGTAGATGATGGTGCGTGTGTGGTACATACAACAATTAGAGTAGGAATGTATCCAGGGCTGGCGTTCTTGGCGGAAACAATCATTACATCTGGATTTGTGGGCTTGGTCTGATTACCAGCTGTTTGCATTTTCCACACACAATTGCTGCTGCTGCTGCTGCTGCTGCTGCTGCTGCTGCTGATGATGATGATGATGATGATGATGATGATGATGATGATGATGATGATGATGATGATGATGATGATGATGCGGAAGAGGCGGAGGAGTTGTAGATCAATGCTTAAGATAACAGTTTAAAAGCAAAAGATAAATAAATGCCAGCGCTATTGATAGCAGTGTAGTTGCGGCCCTATGCTCCCTTGGGGGCGAAAAGGAATAATAATAATAATAAGAAGAAGTTATTGATAGCAAAGCATTGTTCTGACAATGTTCTGTTTCTTTTGCTAGGACCATTAGGCACATGGATCATCGTGTAACATCATGTAACAACGGATCATCATGTAACAATATCTATTATAGCTTTTTCACAATTAAAAGCTAAGAATAATTAAGTAAATTGAAGTGAAAAACAGACACAGGAAGTCTGCAACACTTTACAAGGGAAATGTTAGTTTTAACACATCTTCCAACACCAATAATGAACTTGTACATATTTATTAATACCATTACTTTCTCTGGGGTGAATCTCTCTCTCTATCTGTTTCTCTCTGTCTCTCTCTCTATATCTATCTGTTTCTCTCTGTCTCTCTCTCTCTCTCTCCCAGACCATCCAAAATCTAGGTGTTACCTTCGACGCATCATTATTTCCTGACTCTCACAGCAATGGAGTCTGTGAGTCTTTCCTGAGCTTTGCATGATCAGTCGTATCCAACACTACTTGTGTCTGCCACCCACACCACGCTGTGCTACAGTTATCTTCATACCCGTCTGATCTACTGACAACCTCACCACCCGAGTCTCTTCGGTCTACCTGTGTTGCCCTCCTCTCTGTGCCACTCATCAGACGGGAGAAATCAAACGTCCCTTTTCGCTTTTCAAACCCTGTTGCTTGGAAGTGTTTTTTCCCCCTTTCTATATCTGAAGCCTTCAAATCTAGTTTGAAAACCAATTTCTTTAAGAAATATCTTGCATATTCAAGAACACTGTTCCGCCTACTCCTCAATTTTTTATCCATGTACTTTGTTGTTGTTGTAGTTTATCGGGTGTTTTTTATTTTGTTCATGGTTTCATCTGTTTTTGATGCTTGTGTTACTTGTATGGTTCACTGTCAGTTGGTTTGTGGTCTTCTGTGCGTAGCGCACTGAGCTCACGTTCACACTGGAAAATGCACTTTAAAAATTCAATTATTATTATTTTGATATCTTTTAAATCTATTAATATCCCAGATTTGCACACAAATCTATTATCGCTATCGTCTGCAAATTCATCTGCATCATCTGTAGCATGAGCGGCACAACTGACTCACTCATTTTGCAGTTCAGATTGGACTCTTTTTTCACTCTTGTGTCTATAACATTATCGTCCAATAGATAAATTAGAAATGAACCAAATGGTATGATGGCTGGTTTGAAATCTGACAATTTTCACATATGCTGTGCTATTTACTAAAATACCCTATTACTGTTTCCCCCACGTATGCAAATTACCGGTGTTAGGAAACCTTTTTGACAACCCAGTGCATGTTGTTTATGCCGGTATTGAAAGTCTCAGTACCCACAACTCTAAAAGATGACAGTGTAAGCAGTGATATCTTTTCATTTGATCGCTTGTTTACAATTTGATAATTCTTTTTCTTAACCTGTATACAATTTGCAGGGTATGGAATGTCAAGAGAACTCACTCCATACGGGGTCCCACGATTTTGACCAACTGAAGTTATTTACAAGTAACTTATACCAAGTGCCCAAGCGTCAGCCCATCGCTGGTGTGTCATCGAAACATCATTTCCCAGAAATGGGGTCAACTGAATGTGATCCCTGCCACATTTTGATTATGGAACCTGCAAGTTTGTGGTTTTGGAATAGTAGCATATTTAATAAAGGTAAGTATCACGTTGAATTTTGATCGTTTCCACTAACAGAGGTAAACACACAGCTTAGCCTCACGTGAGGCAGATCCTCCATCTTAGCTGTGTAACGTCCTATGCTAGTACAGCACACGACTGACTAGCTCATATAGAGGCATGTTCCACCGCGATACTTCATATTTCCCATTTAATACGACTTAATATGTTCCTTTTATCTCAAGCCTCTCTTCATCTATCGTTATGTTTCTTTTTCTGTCTTCTTTTTGTTTTTGTTTTTGTTGCTTGTTCGTGTTTTTTTGCTTTTTGTTTTGTTTTGTTTTGTTTTTTTTGGCAGTGCAATTAGCTATCGTTCTGACGAGACTAAATAGTGCGATTACATTTCTCAAATGTCGCTCAAGAATTTATTTCTTGTATTAACTTGTGTCTTATCATACATCCTCCACAACTACATTTATATACAGATGGTGGTAAAGCGTTCACTTTATAGTGTTAATGGCGGCTGTGAGAAACCCTTTTACTTTCGTAAAAATGTTACTAAATTCAATATATCCACATGCTCATACTCACTACCAGATTACATTTTATGAGTCATTATTATTATTATCAATAATAATAATAATAATAAAATGAATAGGAAAACAGTTCATGAAAAAATATAGAGAAATATAGACATTAATTTTAATTTATTTACCTTCTGAGTCGTGACGCCACGTCCTTGCTGCCTAAAGTAAAGGCCATGTGCATCACGACTTAGCACCACAATCCTTAGCCTTGAAAATCAAACACTCTACTTAAACTCCTCTATACTCTGCCGATGGGAATATTCAGGTGACTCTAACGTGCAACATTAATTTGTTTCTGACCTTTTGATGTGTTTTCTTCTTTTATATCAGCCCTCCAGAGATTCTTTGTAACCGACACCGACGGATTCCCCCACTTGTCATCTGTCCACTTGTAAGTTTGTAGTCAGAATGCAGCCACAACACTGTCGCAACCCAGTTTTCTTGACAGCAATGCTCTATTGTTCAATCAGTCATATGCCGTTTTTTTTCTTTTCACCGCGCCAATCCCGTGTTGTTACTCTGTGCTAGGTGAGACAGACAAGACGTGTAAATTGAATTTGTGTCACCTGCTTTTATAATTTGCTTGCACCATATGCATGTTTTGCAATAGAGTACTGACATTTGTCTCTAGCCTGTATAATCTGCTTTGACCAATGTTTATATATTACACAGTGTGTGCTTAACTCCTGCATTTGTGGTTATGACCAACCTGTATAGGTTGTTGTTCCTCGTGCGAGCATATTACATGGTGTGTACATTCCTTTCTCTTAAACTCATGGTTTTCAATTCTCCGAAATTTAATTTTTCCTCAAACTTTTAACTCAGAAACTTTGATTATATGTGACTTAATAGTTGTGATTAGTCTGCCTGCAGACACTAGTATTACTGGTTTACGTGTGAAGTTCTGTAAATTCCAGCTATTATAAGAAAGTTATCATAACACTTACTTAAGAACTGAACAACGACCACTTAAAATATTTGTGGAAAACCAGTAGCAAAAGTAAAAACAGATACTCCTTCAGTTAAAGCATTATTACTTTTGACTATTACAGTTTTGACAAAATGTAAAATATGCAAATGAAGATGATTATACATAGTATTCATCTATTCCTACTAAAGCTATGTAGAAAGGCATAAAAAATATTACCATCACTTAACCCCCATTTAACCAGCGGCAATCATACTTAGCTCACACGTTTTAAAATGCGTGCCAGCATATTATAATTTCAAAACACATATTTTGTAACTTTGGGTGTAAATAAATGGGAAAGTTGGAGTGTGTTGGTAAGAACATTCATAAAAGGCAGATGAAAGAAAGTATTATTTTCACGCTCTATTTTCCTCGCAATATATAAGATTAGTTGTAGAATAATAAAGAACTGAAACTAAGCCAGGGTCTTGTGCAATGACTGTACCAAACTCAAGAGCCAGGTTTGATACCACATGTCACAATGAACAATTACAATACAATACAATACAATACAATGCAATACAATACAATACCACTTTATTTATCCCCAAGGGCAATTCCAAATAGTGCTCGTACTAGCATTAATACATAAAGAGATAATACATACAAATACATGATATACAAAATACATATACATGATATAAAGAGACAATACGGACATATACATGTACATGATATAAAGGGAGATGATGTATGTTGAAATAATTTTTCTCTCTCGCGCGCATGCACTCTCTCTCTCTCTCTCTCACACACACACACACACACACACACACACACACGCGCGCGTTCCCAGTAAAAGTAAAATATAGTGGATAGTGGTGACCTAGGTCAACTCAGGCCAGTACAAGCTCACGGCCAGTAGAATTGATCAGGTGGATGGCACGTGGAATGAATGAATTGTGGTGACGATTGGTTTTGCATACAAGCATCGCGTAGCTACAGCCAGACCGCAAGAGTGAAAACTCACGTGCCAACACATGGTCAGAAATAGAGAGGATACGGGAGGCCTTCCTAAGGGTTTGCTGATGACAGAAAGCTGCCAAGTAAATTATAGATACCCTTAAGCTAGATGATTTCATAAAAATGGTTGTTAATTCCTAATTTACTTATTTATTATCTTATTTACTTCATCCCCAAGATCACATGTATAAAAAACTATGAGAGTACCAAAGGGATTTTTTTGTTTAGTTTTGTAGGTGGTGGCACTTCTGCAGTACAAACAAGTCATGCTGCTAAACATGTTCGAGCTAGAAGTCTACAGTTTTATCTGAAAGTGTATTCACAAATGATGAAGTAAATATCTCCCAAAATAGTTCTCAGAACGAGACATGAAACTTGACAATTAAAATATTTATATTTGCTGATTACTCTCTGCAAGTCAATCATCATGTGTAGTCGTGTAGATAAATGCTGACACACATAGAACTACATAACCACATGTCACACAAACATCATGAATTTATTAAATAATTGTTTTACTTTATTTGGATTATAATGCTTGTAGTTAGTCAAATATACTTGTGTGTATTTTCATTTACACGTGTTTACATTTTTACATTTACATTTACAAGTTCTTTTAAACAGACTTGAACTGAAATAGTTTACAAAAGACCTACCATTCACTCAACACATACGTTATAAGTGTGTGTCCTTGTCTCCTCAACTTTTTTAAACTTAAAGCTTTTACATTTTTTTAATCCCTCGCAAACAAAAGAAACGAGAGTCTGATCCCTGACCTCTGTCATTTGTACAGAGCGACACTGTCGACTCACAGCAGTGCCTGCATCATTTGACTCTCGTTATGAGGCTCTCGGGGCATTCTTCTTTGTAACCATGAAACTTCGTTTTGAAAAGACTGAAGAACTACGCGTGAATAAATTCCATTCATTGTCGATCCCTACAGACTCGAGGCCGACAACTTCGCTCTTCTCGACCTGACCCCGCCTCTCCTTTTAAGGGCCAGTGGGCTGTGGTTCTGTTCGCCAATCAAAGTGAACTTTTCCACAGCTCAATCATTTTACCGACCCGAAACTCCATCTCCCCTCCTTTTCTTCGCTTGAGCTTTCTCGCAGATTGGCCGAGAGAGAGAGAGAGAGGCGGAGAGGAAAAGAGAGCGCGCGCTTAACATAAAATGTCACGTGACAAATATCCTTCGCTTTGATTGCTAGGCTGAGGTCAAGGTTTTAATTTTTAAGCAACTGTTAATACAGTAAAACGATTGTAAAGCAGCAAAGACGTTCCAGTAAAAACAAGCTCTCTTCGTCAATCTGATTGCTGTGTGAAGGATTTTCTTGCACTGAAAACATGTCTGTTTCATGAGCATCACTCCTTACACCAGTCAACAAATTTGTCAATAGTTGTGATCATAGTCAATTGACTAGTCGCTTTCTCGTCTTCCTCTACAGATTTATCTCACTCTTTACCCTTACTGTTTGTTCCCCGAGTTCTTGTGTCTTCTATATTTGCCTTTCATTATTGTTCTGCATAGTTGTTTTTTCCTTCCATCTTTCGATTACTATCCATGTCTCCTACTTTTCTCAAGAGTCGAGAGCGTGATTATGCGCTATACAAATCACACCTACTTATTTATTATTATTATTATTGCAGCTTTTGATATTATCTAAAACGAAACACAGAACAAACTAAACTTATCAAAGCAAACAAAAAGGAGCTAAAACTATGTCAGGAAACTGTTTAGTCTGACAATGAATTTCTGTATGACTCTAAGCTTTTATGCTTTTGTGTTTCAGGTTCTTAACCAAGACATGACACGGAAGCTTCCTGGCAACAAAGGATTCAACATTAAAAATAGATTCTGTGAGCAAACGCCCAGTTCTTCGCCAAAACTGATGTGAGCATCTACCCCGACCCTCCACCATCCCCCACACCCCAAAACACACACACACACACACACACACACACACACACACACACAAGAAATGACCTTCAGTCTGTGTAGTATCTTTAGTTCCATTTTAAGATGATATGATAGCAAGATATTACACTTTATTGAAACTTTATATATTTTCCACTTTATAAACATGACATGACGTTTAGCACATACACGTTGTTCTCTCTCTCTCTCTCTCTCTCTCTCTCACACACACATATATATAATATACATATATATATAATTAAAATTAAATATTTGTGTTTGTTTCTGTCTGTAGAAAAGACTGTCATGGGAAACAGTTAAAGAAAATACTCTGACCAACAAAGGCAAAGTTCAATCACCTGTTACCTTCGAAACGACGTCCTGACATTGCGACTGTTAGTGGGGAATGCCATCAGCTGCCAACTGGACATGGTAGAAGCCGAGGAATTTTAAATGCTGTTCTTTCAGAGCCGTAGGTGAAACTTAAGTGCAGGAAAGAGTAAGGAAGAAAAAGAGCTAGAACTCTGAAGACTTGTTTGTAATCTTTGTTGTCCATGAGTGACGACCGCTGCAAGACTTGCTTTTCTCACCAGCAGAAACCTTGAAAGCCGTTCATATGTGTTCGTGTTTATTGTGGGAGTTTCCTACAAATAAACTGTTTAAAAGTGAATTGTGATTTATATATTTTAAAATACGATCCGAAGCTAAGACTGATGTTTTATATTCTCATGTGTATTTATTATACTATGCCTGTCATTACATTTATATATTTTACATATGTTTATCTATTATCATAATAAATGTACATAGATATTAAATCTTTTATGATATACAATCTGCTTCAGAAACATTATAATGTATTTGATAAATTCTACATAAAACAAGAGCATGATCAAACAAATATTAACTGGCCTTGCAGTGTTCTATGAATCTATGTGACCACCCACACAGGCACCAAATAAAATATTATGTTTGTAGAAAGCACATAAATATTATCGCTAACTTGTTATGTACAATTATGTATTTAATAGCATTCCCTATTTTAAAGCTTGACAGACCATTTAAAATTTCATTTGCTTTTACATAACTTTCTTCAGCCTGGCATCCTGGGCATTTGCTGAGCACTGCAGTGAATAGCTAAACCATGGGAGACAATCTACTTTGAAAATCCTATCCGCTGTAAGCTATCCATTGTTGAGTATCACGAAAAGACAGCATACAGAAGAGATAAAGACACCTAGCAAAATTTATCAACCCTCATTTTCCTGACGTCCAGAAATTAACAATAGCTTTCTCTCTCTCTCTCTCTCTCTCTCTCTCTCCATCCCCCGCTTCTTTCTCCTTCTCTCTCGAGACGGACATCAGCTGACGACCAACTCGGCTGGTCCGTCGGCACTTCTTTCTTCGCCTTCTTTCTCCGTTAGCAGACAGCTGTTTGTTCTGTTTGAATGCAAGACTGAAGCGACTGAATCTGCAAGTCCCTGACACAGTTAAAAACATAATGTGATCTCTGTAGGGACTGGAATGTGTAGCATTATAACAACACAATGTGATCACGCTCATGTACCAAAAGAAGCTCCGCACCTTTATCTCTCTTTTCTGTCTTTTCCATAGACGGTCGAAACAAAGCGACATAATCATTGATGGCTCGACATCACCACATTATAATTTCAACTCATTAATATCTAAGGAAGAAATAATCAAAACATGTCAATATGTAAACGTGGAAAATCGAAAAGCAAATAAGTAAATTTAAAGATAAATTCCCACATTATCGTCTTAAGTATAATATTTTAGCTTTTAGGGACTGCAACGTTGAACTGTGTATATATAAAATTGACTGTCAGGAAAAATAACAACTATTGTCCGAAGACTCGGTAAGTGATTAAATTAGTAAATTTTAATTAAACATATGAATATAATTGAAATATTATTTCCACTGCTAAATAAAGTGCGGTGCACAAAACGTAATCAAAGATAGCACAAAATTAAAAAAAAAAACTCTAAAGGTCTCCCGGTGGTAAAACATCCTTGTAGCCACTGTACTGAGAGTTAAAGGTTCTGCTCACGACCTATGTGTGTGACCTATCTGCACGCCTTACTGTTGAGATCTTCGGGAGACTACAGCTGATGTGTGATCCCTGGTCAAGTCCATGAGGGAGCTGTTCCTGCCAGTCAGTCAAGAGAGACGTGGATTCACTGAAATGTTTCAGCCGACTGGGCGATGCTCGTGCGACAGAGGGGGCAGGAGACGACACCCCGTGAACAAGGTGCGCAGACGACAAGATGACGACACGGTAACAGCAGCACACTGGAGCGTCGGCTTCTGCACAAAAGACAGGTGTGGTCGTCACCTGTCGCTGCAACGGAGATCCGACGGTGGTATGCACGCATCTGAAACCGATCAAAACTTAGCTGCACAGCTACTAATTTATTATCTTACTAATTTATGTAACTAGCTTCTCTACTTAAAGAATATAAATATCTTTGTCACAGAGCTCTCTCTCTATCACACACACACACACACACCAACCCACCCGTTCCCCCCCCCCCACACACACACACGCGTGCGCAAACACGAAAATAATCCGATTTTGAGGCAGATAATAAGAAGGAAAGAAATCTTCGTTTGTATTCTTAATGTTTCTAGAGAGGTGGTGGGGTTAGTTGTGTGGAGTTGTTGTACATACCACTGGATTATCGGATTTTCCTCGACCACAGTAAGGGCAATAACTCTGCAGGCGGAAACAATTGTCACACGAGCGGGTCCTATGGTTGCAGGAGTATACGATGGCACAGCAAGGATTGTTGTGGCAGAAGCGGCACGAGACCTTTGGAGTGGAGAGAACATGTAGAATTTAAAAAAAGTTGCCTTGATTTCATCGTACTGCCATGAAGATGACAAAGTCTACTTTCAGATAAGAACGATGGTACTAATGATGAAAACGCATCAGTTCTGTGTCAATTTTGGTCCACGAAAATAATATTATGAAACTCTGAGATCTCTTGTGGAGATAGAAAGGCATGCGCATGCTTACCGGTGAGAATGTCGGCCTGGTTTGTGTCTGCCAGGTCGATCCTCTATTCACATCTTGATCTCTCAAAGTGAATCCCGGTGACCTGATGATCACGTGGAGGTCAGTTTCTGGTTGCAGCCTTTCTTCTCGATGTCTCCAGCAGTGACTGAAGGGAATGTTACACTGCTCTCGCATCTCACTGCAAGGCGGGAGGTGCTCATTGTACATAGAACCACAATAAAAACATCGTATGTCTTGATAAATGTCGTCGTAATAGTAGCCATCTCTGGCCAGTACTGTTGCAAACTGGTTCACGTGACTGTTTTGACCTCCGCTAAACGATGCAAATCTTCTGTCTTCATAGCACATATCAGGAAAGATGCAATCGACATCCGGTGGGTGCAAGACAGGATTATCAACAAAGACAGGTGTGGCTGGCAGTACGGTGGCGGAAGACCAGTGAGAAACAAACATCTGTAGAAACCTCTTCGTCTTCAGGTTATCACACTCTCCAGTGTACGTTTCCCAAAGCATGTTTGACACTTTGCTCTGTGCGACAAGAAACATGGCTTTACGTGTACCCTCGCGCAAGTCGGTCGGGTAGAAAGCTTCATTTGAAGATGCTTGGCCTTTGTTCCTCTTTCGGGTCCACTGAGGAGTAAGCAGGATCTTGTTTATAAAGAACTTCATTGTACAATGGCAATGTTTGGTAGGCCTGAAAGTCAAGAAGAGTATTATGACATACAGAGCTGACATTTTTCGTGTGTGTTCGACTTCCTTTCTCTTTTCGATGTTCAGTTTTTGAGACGACTAGATGAGGTAACAGTCTTTGATGGGGAGATGAGTCTTAGTCATCAGTGACTAAAGAACAAACCCTGAAACTGAAAAATCAAAGTAATAACTTTAAAGGTTACAATCTGATAAATTATAAACGCAGAAAGTTACTTATATCATCGCATTCGCAATTATGTTATGAAATATGGCATTGCACGAGATTCAGCTTAAAATTTTCGATTATGCTTTCGGTTCTTGTTGCGATATGTTTACTTAATATGCTTTATGTCACACTCTTAACCAAGTAAATGCATGGTCATAATGAAGCCTCTTGATCACCTTCTGTTTGTAATTCTATTTACTAAACCAAGGAACAAAACGTTTTCCGTTTCAGCAACTAAGCACCAGGTATCCGAGGTGGTATTTCTCCGCAGTTTATGTGCAACATATTTTAAAATACACAATCGTAATACAGAAATGAAGAAAGCTTATCGTCAAAACAAGTGACACGCATTTTTAGAATTTCGTTCTTAGCAAGATGTGGCCCAGTGTACCAACAGTTAACAAGCGTATAATATTTTACATGCTTTCCACTTTTGTTAACCTGTTGAAGAAAATCAGCGAAGATATGTAATAATAATTTACTTATACACTTTTGTACTTCTCAATTTGTTTTAATAAGTCTATGAACATTTCATCTGAAAAAGGTCTCACTTCAGGGAATCACAGACATAAACCGAGGACGATTTCCATAACCTCGTTTAAAAACATGCCAAGTAGTGCATAAGAACTGGCTGCTTGTTGCGTTCTATATTTAGCTTACGCGCAGTGATTTCAACCCAGACATCTGAGTGGTTGAAATCTGAAATATAAAGTACGGAAGTGTATGAGCTCACATATTTGGTGTACCCCTCACGGAATTTTTCCTCGACGAGAAAGGTCTGCTGACTTATTTTTCGTGGTTATTAACAGCATCTCCACAAAGTCTGACAGCACAATGGTCAGAGGCGGACATGTTTGTGTTCAGGTTGTCAATTCGATATTTTTCATAGACACCGTGTACGCCCAAATAGTTCGTGTCTCGACGACCGGCCAGACACACTCTGTGAAGTGCGGAAAATACTTCGAGGAGGTTAATCTACCACTGCGACCATGAAATTCATAGCTGCTATGGATACCTAAGTTGGTAAGTAGTCTTTTAAGCCTACCTATCACGGAAACAATGACAGAACAGTTTCTTTGAGGTTCGTGTGTGACAACATGTCACGGAGCCCCCAGAGAGCGATAGTTTAACACTCAAATATTCCCTTGACATATTGTTACATCCTGTATCGTCAGGCGCGTGACATTTGTAAAAACAAGAGCACAGCCAGTAGGAAAATCAGAAACATACTTTATCTGGGCGAAGCATTGGTGAAAATGTAGTAATCTGGAGTGTATTATTGATATCGTATAAAGACGAACCCCAATCGCTTTAAACAAAAAATTACGCATGCGAGGCTTAATAAAAGACAAGCTTTTGGGTTCGGTGGTCCGAAGTTTTATTATGAGCTAGATCCAAACCCCTGGCGTACTTCCCCACTAACGACATGTAGAAGTTTAATGTATTTAAGAGTTAACTATTCATAAGGTCGAGAGCTTCTGATCTCGTGTACAACAAGAATTAAAGAAAGCTGCCACTTTATGACTGTCTAATATCAGTAATGTGTCCCTGTTATATCCTTCCAACTGCTAATCCTAATAACACGTGAGTAAACACTGAGTCTTAACTAAAACACATTCAGACGCTAATCTGTTTACTAATTCATAAGCCACTTAGCTTTGACACAGAACTGCCCTTCGCTGCGTGGAACCAAATTGTCTTTTCCTGCTTGGAGAGTTCTTTTGGTGCTTAGAAGTAAAGTTGGTGATGCGCAGTCCGTGGATCCTCTTTGCTGCTTTTCGATTGCTTTTCTTTCCCACAAGGCCCCGAGACGTATCCAGTACGAGATTGAGACGACTGCTCATTTGAGAAGTCCCCTTAGCACAAGTGCGTGTCCCATTCCTGTCACTCCTAGGCCAACTTTTTATCACAGATTGAACCCACTGTCTACAGTAGAGCAGCAATGGTAGAATGAGAGTTACTGAACACGTAGTCTTACGAATGGGCTGCACACCTTTTAGCAGACCGTCCTGCAGCAGTCACTTTACACAGTCCTCTATCTGATGATAGCTTGACTGATGACAGCTGACCACACTCACAGCCAAGACTTGACTTTAATCGGCCTCGTCAAAGTCTCTCTCTCTCTCTGCTACTTGTGTGTTCCAACGGCTCCAAGAGTTTGGTGGCGAAGCGTTGATTCAGTACAAATCAGCGGTTTCAGAACCTTCGTGGCAACTTACTGGCCATTCACTCTTACATCCACACTTAATTAGCTACGTAACTTAGAGACCTCGCCGAACGGTTTTTAAAATACCATCACCATACCATTACGCATCTTCAATGCTAGCGATTATATATTTCAAATTATATCTTACCAGTAAGGTCATTGTCCCAAAAATCAGACCTGGGAAGACTGCGTGCACCCGGGGGCCATTTCTGATTTTAAACACTTTTAGGACTTAACTCTACTTAGATAATTATTTTAAAGTGCGTATTGCAATTTTAGAATTTTTAAAGCTAAAATTGCTTTAAGTAAGATAAACTTGTTTAAGTCTGACTTTCCGTCTCGTCAGTAGAATTTTTTGTATGTTTTTCTGCAATGCATCAAAATGGCTTAGAAGAGATTTTGCTTCTTTAGAACAGTTTTAAGGTTTAGAAACGTGTTGTGCAATTGGCCCCCGGGCCTCGCGAGGGTCAGAGCCTTGGTGTTCACGAGACGGATAGGGTTGTAGAAGCCGAGCTGTCACCTGATGCGACGCGTTCCCCCCACCCACCTATCCCATCCGTGCGCCCACCCCTACGACAGGTCAACAGAGTGCGGCGAGGAAACATGTAAACAGAAAAATAATCGCAGACACACGACAGTCATTTCATAATGTGTTATTTCAAAACAAAATTATGTTAACGTTTTCAGGGGTCTACGCTATTGAAATATGTGCATTATCTTTCATCTTTACTCAACTTATGTTTTAGGTTTCATTTCTCTGTTGCCTTTACTTCTTGTCTTTTTCTCCTGTTCTCACGTTTAAGATGGCGAACAGTAACACATACTTTATAGGTAAAGAAAATACTTTGAGGACCTTTTTCAAAGGTGTTTGTTTATTAATAGGCAAATGTCACCAACGTTCCTATGTAGATACTAAACGTGCCACGAAAAAAGCAAGTGAAACTACACATAGTCACGAAACATTATTCAAATATGCCTTAATATCTAAAGACATACTAAAGTTTCAAAGGTAGTTTGTGTCTTTCGTGTTATAATTTAATTGTTCTCGTGAAATAAATGCATTTACCTTTATCTTGCTCTTCACAAAATGACAGCCATCTCATATTATTAAACAGAAAGCTTAATGAAACACACTGTACAAGATTGTGAACTGTGGAAGAGTAGTCTTCTCGGCCCACGCAAGATTCGCATCTTCCTGCTTGCTTAGCATGCGAGCGTGTGTGTATATATATATATATAGAATAATATAGTGCGCTTTCGCGCCATGAATGACGTAAGCAGAACATATTACTACACTCCCCGCAATAATTATTCGTAAATTGCAGTAATTGTTCAGAAACATCGAAAGTTAACGCTCACATATGCAATTTATATTTATTTATAATTAATAACTATGGTTTATTTTAAATAACAACAGTTTTAATTGCTTTTTAATTGCTTGTTCGCGAACTACATCTATTCGCGTACGTAGCTCTCTGATTCGTCAGAGGAGAGCGGGTTTCTTCCCGAGTACGTATATAGGTCGGTAGAAACCACGCGACTAGTCTATTTTTAGCCCAACAATGACGTGGAGGGTAAGGCTGAGAAATAACTACGCGAAGGGAAAGATGAGGGTTTTGGTACATTCTTCTTACTTTTCCAACGTCGCAAATGGACTTCAGTTCACGCCTTTGACACAATGCCCATTTACCATCTTCAAAAGCGATTTTTGACCGCAGGTGAATACAGAATTCACCTTGCGTACAATACGTCATGGATTACCTACGTTCAATATAAGATTTTGTCTAATTTGCCAATATGGGACTTGAATAACGGGGTTCGCTCCCACGGGCCACGGTACAGGGATTAGCCCCCAACATACCCACGCCCAAAATGTCTGGAGACCGCTCGACCTGTCGTACCGAGATAATGCACCTCCGATTCAAAGTAGAAGGGAAGAAGAAAGAGAGAACAAGGAAGGGGTGTAACTGGTCACCTCGCTACTCTGCATAATCGGTGTCTCTCACCCAATATACTGGAAATCATGTGGTTTTGTTACATTGGTCAGAGAGCAAGATTCAAGATTCAAGAATTTATTCAGCGTAGGCCATAGCCCTTGACTGAAGGGGGTGGATATACAAACGTAGAAAACATGAGAAACATCTTAACATAGGTGTAAATAGTAAATGCATCCATATTGTAATGTAATCAAGCCGGTAATTCGTTTAAACATTTTGTAAATATTCAGGTCTCTAGCTGTATCTATTGTAACCCATATCAGTACATGCAAAAATAAATAAATAAATAAGGTCTAGTCCGTGTAGTCATACATACATAAAGTATCCATAAAATACTATCCTTACTACATGCTTGGAACATAATGGATTAAAACATGTTATACAAGGTAATATTACTATAGGACAGACTTTTATAATTTGTCGATGGAGTTTCTCAATTTCATTGCATTATATATGTAGCTTGCTAGGTAGTTTGTAATAATGCGTTGGTTATCTGACATGAGTATTGAAAAGTGGGAAATAGATGGGTAACGCCAAAATTTGGGGGGGATGAATGTTTCCCGTAAGCTAGTATATTGTGTGCAACACAATAAAAAGTGTAATTCTGTTTCTTCAGTATTCTTACAGAAGGGACAATTTGGATTAATACTTGAGTCTTTTGTATACCTTAATTTATGACACTTTAAGTTGGTAACAGCTAGTCTGAATCTGACTATGGCATTTCTCATCCCTATATGATTTAAATCCTGCAAATAGGAAGACTGGGAGAGGCTACTTTTAAAACAGCGATAAGGATAAAAGCGATCACTACTAGTTAGCCTCTCACACCATTTTTGCTTGTAACAATCTACCAATCTTTGTTTAAATTCTTTCAAAAAAACATTAACATTTCCTACACTCTGTTGCTCCCATACAAAGCCAAAACCATATTTGTACAAAACCATCATATGCTGTTAATCCAGGTGACCTTGTTATTTACATGATTGTTATATAACATTACGTACACCTTTCTAGGAAGCCTGCTCTCAGGTAGATGAACTATTCTTAACCAATACTTTAATGTTTTAATATAGCAATTAATAAATAGAGGATACCTCCCACATTCTCCATAAGCCATTATATTTGGTGTTTTCAAGGACACCCCTAAAAACTTTTTCAAGGCAAAGGTATGAACCCTTTCAATTATTTTTGTGTCAGT
Source organism: Marisa cornuarietis (assembly GCA_004794655.1). Lineage (NCBI taxonomy): Eukaryota > Metazoa > Mollusca > Gastropoda > Architaenioglossa > Ampullariidae > Marisa > Marisa cornuarietis. The sequence continues at coordinate 5,988,474 of SMMW01000617.1, read as the reverse complement.
ACAAAGTCCCCAGATTTCAGAACCATATAAAAGGACAGGTTGAATTAGGGTATCAAAAAGCTTGAAAAAGAGAGAAGGGGAACGATTGTCAAGCCAGTACAACACTTTTAGTATCCCTATCACTGCCTTTTGGGATCGTTTTGCCAAATCTTCTAGTGCCTGTGTAAACACACATCGGGTTGTCAATATAATTCCCAGGTATTTGTATGCATTAACAATTTTGATCTCATTGTCATATAATTACTAGTGATAAGGGCTGTAGTGATGGTGCTACACTCTTGCTTCCATACAAGCCGTGCGGACAGGCGTCCAAACGGACCTGCGCAGGGTAGATCAGATAGCTGAACAGCGACCCATCCTTTTGTCCAGCAGAAGAAAGGGACGGCCGGTGTTAGTTCGCTCAGGGGGAGAGACTGACCAGAGACCAGTAGGTAAGCTGATCGGGGGACAGTAGCGCCTGCTCTGTTTCTGATTGAATTGAACTCGTTCACCGCACATTCATCAGTGCAGGTTAGACTGGTGGCAAGTTAACGACTTGACCACTCTTTAGAAAGGGTAGGCACCCAGGTAAGATAATTTTGGATGTGGGGAATGTTTCCCGACTTGGGTGGCGGTAGTTGTCTTAGACTAGCGTCTATGCGGGATTGGTTGTAGCAAGCAGAGTTCTTGCTTGGGAAGTTACTGACCACCTGTCCATCATGTACTTGCTAGGTTAGTGATTGGTCATAGGCAGGTAACGGTATGGCAGAGATCGTGTGGATTTTGTAATTAGCCAATCGCCAAAGATGACGAACGCCGTAGACGAGGGTTTACCTTGTGTCAGCCCAGGAATCGACGTCTTCGCACTGGAATCTCGAGGGAGAAGGTTGTAGCAGAGATCTGTTCAAGGTTGTTCAGATTCTCCGCTGAGAGTTATTCTGAAATCGTGACTACTTCAGCACAACCGACCAGAGGTGCGTTAAGACCCACTCTTGGTACAGAGTGCACAACGTTTGCATCACCAGTGGCTGTCGGTCGTAGACAGCAGAGGTAAGCTGGTAGAGAAGCGTTGGTCCTCATTAGGCGCGGTTAAGCTCTGATCGCAGTCCGGCCTTGAGGAAGAGTCACGTGGTGGCACGAGGCAGTGCCAGACTCTGTGTTCGTGGAAAAGGCAGCAACGACTGGCGGAGTGACATCTACGGATTATCAGACGTCAAGACATCGGAGGGCCCTCCACATCGCGAGAGACATTCTTGTGCAGAGAGATAAGTGACGAGTGCAGTGTGTTGTGTGTGGTAGTTAAGCTAATTAGTCAGTGACTCACGATACCTGGTTAAGCCGTAGGGGATTGTGGCGGGACGCCTAGAAAACGAGTTTGAATTGTAATTGTGGCAATCATATTTGTGATTAATGTGTTGAAATCTTGTTGATTAATAATTCTTTATAGACACTAAATTGCCTTGAGTTTGTTGTTGGGGACGTACGCTGAGGGCTCGGAGTCAGATTGGATCATTCATCCTATTAGCAATTTAGTGTAAGTGTTGCGTACACCGTACATGTCGACGTGAGTTGGTGGAGGTGTTGAGAGTGTAATTAGTCCGAGCGACGGAAATTACACCCCTCTGACCATCCTCGCATGTCCTTCTCCCCAAGGTTCACGACACTCATTGCCATCATAAAACCATTTTTCTCGTGAGGCCAGATGGCCACCATTCCTGAATACAACAATATTAGATTTGGGTAAGTTTATATCAAGGTCAAGGCGCCTGGCCGTGTCAGAAAGTATGTTCAACTGATGTTGGAGCCCAATTACAGTATCTGAAAATAATGCTATATCATCTGCAAATAGGAGGATAAATAGTTCTAATGAATCTGGAATTAACTGGATTCCATGCGGACCCTTAAGGCGAGTTCCAACAGTTAGTTCATTGATAAATAGTGCGAATAAAGCTGGTGAACATATTTCCCCTTGCTTTAAGCCACGAGGGCATTCAAACAAATCTGTATAGTCTGCTCCAATTCGCACCCTTGCTTTAACTACTGCATACAGGCCTTTGATTGATGCAAGTAATTTACCTGATATATTGTTCTTGCTTAACACATCCCAAAGCTTGTCTCTTGCAACAGAATCAAAAGCCCTTTGGAAATCAATAAAAGCCACCTAGAGTTTCGTATGATGTATTAACTGTCTTTGTATTATACCCATTAATGTAAATATATGATCAATAGTACTCCGTTCCTTTCTAAAACCAGCTTGTTCTCCACCCACAAGGTCATTTTGTTCAGTCCATAACATAACTCTTCTATTTAAAATGTGGGTGTATATTTTGCTAGATATATTTAATAATGATATACCTCCATAGTTTTCTGGTAAAGAAATATCACCTTTATTATGCAGTGGTTGTATTATTGCTTCTGACCATGAGTCAGGGAATTTCCCTGTATCAAACAAGTAATTAAGATATGCGGTAAGAAAAGGTAGAATGTGCTGGCATGAATATTTATAAAATTCACTTATAAGACCATCTGGTCCAGAGGCTTTATTAGATTTTAAAGATGCTATTGCTAATTTAATCTCTTCATCAGTTATAGGACCATTCATGATGCTATCATCAGTATCTGGATCATTTAATTTTTCAATGTTGGGTCAGATGTCAAGTCTGTCACCAGCGTGGCTTCTGGATCAGGTATTGGTATATTTTCATAGGGACAATTAGGGAATAAATTATAGACATTGTAAAAGTATTGTACCATTCCTTTTGAGAAATTAAGTTAGGACTTGAAGGTTTCTTCAATAGTGATTGCATCTTCTTCCATAAGTCCCTAGGGTTATGAATTGTGTCTTTTAAAATCTGTAATGTGTTATCTTTATAATTCTGTTTTTTAACTTGTAACAGGCATTTGTATTCCTTCCTTTTCTCTAGATACTCTAACCTGTCTGTGTCAAGATGGGTTCTATGGAAAGTTTTTAAGCTTTTACGTAAAACTTTTTGGCTTTCTTTACATTCTGGATCAAACCAGGCCTTATTCTTGTTATTTTTAGAATACATAGTCTTCTTCATACAAGAACCGGCCAATTCTAAACCTTTATTAAATTTGTACAAGGCCAAATTAATATCATTAGTTATTAAGTCCTGAGCCTCACTAAAGCAATCACTGACCCCACCTGACATTAATCTTCCTTGGAACTCTGGCAACCTTTCATTATTTCATACAAATTTATCATATTTAAAATTTGCACCCAACATATTTAGCTTTACGACACTATCTGTTTCCATATTAATAAGCAACTCAACTGGCATGTGCTTAGACTCAGGTTTGGATATGACACTGAGAGACCTGCATCTATTTTTAAAACTTTTTGAAACTAGAAAATAGTCAATAACACTACAACCTGATTTTGAGACATATGTATAATCACGACCAAAGTTGCCACTAGTAAGGCCATTTAACACCACGAAATCAAATTCATTGCACACTTGTAAGAGGTATGTGCCATAAGAATTTACTTTTTGATCTGATGAATTCCTAGTGAAGTTATTTGTTTCACCTTCCACACTACCTTCTATTTTCTCACTTAACGGGTCAAAACCTGGCATCGGGTAGTCTACAGAGTTAGCTATATTTTTACTTCCAGTTCTTGCATTAAAGTCACCTAACAAAATAAATGGCAGGTCACCGCTTTTTTCAATAAGATCAAGAATGCATTCTTCTAGCATAGCAATACCATTATGTATATTAGCTTCCCTGTAATACGGCGAGTCAATAGGTGGTATATAGACTCCTAGGATAATGATATCTGAGTTAGTTTTTAAAAAATCCTTAGAAATGCGTAAAGCAATTGCATTATCATTTTCTAAAGGGATTAAATTAACAAAACAGTCAAGTTCTTTTGTAACCAACATAGCTACACCACCAGATAGCCTCCCTGTGCTCTCTGAAAGTTTTAAGGCAGGGGAGACAAATATAAGAGTTTTATTAAATAAAAGAAATCAACTTTATTTTTGATTCCAGAAACACCGATTTCTTTCAGGCGTAAACTTTAGATTGAGGTAATTTTTGTTTTTATCGCTCTAAGCAAGTTGTCTTTACCTCTCGTCTGTGGAATGCCCTCTCTGTTTGTCAGTCATTCAACAGATTTACCCCATCACACGGGGGGGGAGAATTCCAAGGCGTCTATAAAATAGTTAACATTTGCAAAGCTTGTATCAGCAGCGAGTAAAATAAATAGATCATTTTGGTGTCTATTAACAAGCGTATTTTCTTCTTGAATCGTTTGACATGAACATTTTTCATACACAGATGCAGTTCAGCAAACAGAAAAAAGTGGCAAAGAGCTCCATAGGAGGGGGAGAAAGTCTAGAGGCACAGGGCGGCTCAAAGTGATACACCGAGACCCAACCAGCGCTGCTCCCTGCACCCAGTAATCATGATGGACAGGTGGACTCCGCCTACCCCTTCCCTCACCACCCGCCGTCTCACGCTGCGTGTTTGCAGTCCCTACTGGCCTACAGGAACATCGAGTAATATCCTGATGATGATGATGAGGATGATGATGATGATGTAATGATGATGATGATGATGATGATGATGATGATGATAATGATGATGATTACACAAAGCGAGCAGGCAGAAGGTCAATGATCACGTTATACAGATTCCTCAGGTAACGAGAACTGCAGTCAACAGATTACCGCCTGCTTGCGAACATTGATAACATGCAACAGATTATCACGAGATGACAAGAAGTTACTGTACTTGTTACTTTACTCCATCTAAAAAAACCTTTGAGAAGACATCTTTAACGGACGGCTATAAGTAAATGTTCTTTGTATTGCAAATATCTAAGAGGCCGTTGCTGTTTTGAATTAGTTTCTGCAACCAGCAACTGATTTACACAAAAAAATTCTTCAGTTTTAACACACTTCTGGTGTGTAGTTGAATCAACGTCTAGTAACTCAATATTACTTTTTCTAAATTTCTGACTTTTTGTGTTACGTAAGTAAAAGGCCAGGCAAGTCTTTCCAGCCAATAAATGAGAAACCTATAAGACAACACATAAACTGTTGGTAACTTCTGGTGACTGCTGGTGAGTGTTGGTGGCTGCTTGCGGAAATACTCTGCTTTTTTCATAAATCCAAGGCCAGTCGTCATGTAGGAATAAAAGTATACTTTGCATGAAGTGTTTACGCGGATCTGATGCTAACATGCCAAAGTCTGACAGTCATTTTTTATTACACTCTTCTCCTCTTGAGACTGGACTTTTGGCCAAAATATTTCCTAATGGTCACCGTGAAAACTATAACATATGACGATTTTCACATTGATTCCAGTGGTTATTCTCACGAAGAATAGTTGGAGCTGCCTTTAGAGATTTGCAACCATTAGTCTATCTTAAATGTGTTTCAGGCTATCTACTTTGTCTATCATAACAACGAAGTTCCCAAGATTCCAGCTGCTTATCAAGAACTGAATTCAACTAAGCTCATTTATGGTATGAAAGCTATTATGCGGAAAGAGGCGTAAAATATTTTCACATTAACATTTTCTTTTCTTGAAAAAAATTATAGCTGACACATTTATTCTAGTTTACGATCGCAGTTCCTCCTGAAAAAAATTTACTTTATATTTAGTGTACAGATGTACTTCTGCCATTGCATCAATGTTGTGAATAATTATTATTTTATTTACCTATTACCAATTAACAAAGCTTTAACAGAACAACGGAATATAAACTATACCTTATTACTTTGACTCAGTGGTCATTAACTCACAGCTTGTGAAGATGTATTTTGTTCACACTTTACCTTTTTGTACTACAGCAGGTTTCTGGATGGTGAAGGTCAAGAAAGACAAAAGAGGTCAAGAAGTGAAAAAAAGTCAACTCTAAAACAGATGAGGACTGGTGGTGTGGTGTTGGTGAAAGCTAAACATGTCAGAGGACGAGACATTTTACCTGCTATTCGTACAAAGATGTTGAAACGAGTAAAATTAT